>OX411307.1:12357398-12914271 GCA_948150685.1 Rhaphigaster nebulosa
GTACCTTTCAATTATAGTTTAATATTATTAATGAGATAGTTTTAAACACGTTTTAAGTCAATTCAGCTGCGTCCCTCCACTTGGTACAGTTATTATTGTATGAGTTACGACTATACGTTTTTTGGACTTTATTAATGAATAACTAATTTTGGAATCTTAACTAATGTTCAATACTAAGAAACTAAAATTGATATTATCAATGAGATAGTATTAAATATGTTTTTAGACAACTCTGCTGTGTCCTTCCTTTTGGCACAGTTGTAGGGTTGGAATATCGAAACGCGATATATTGGAGTTGAAAACCCGATATTTTCTATCGATATCTTAACATCCGATATATCGATATTATACAATCATATATCGATGACCACGAAATGTTAAACTACGAGTATATTACAGTAGTATGTCGAAAATTAATATCCCGATAATTCGTTTGGATTTTCTGGTCTCTTGAAAATCTCCGTTTATTTCGGATAAAAACACTACAATCCAGTCTCCTCGATAATCCATATTTATTTTCGTCTTTCAAGTAAAGTAAACGTCTTATTATTCGAATTTCCAAATAAAAAATCTGATTAACTTTTAATCTTTTCAAGAGGAGATGTGAGTGAGTGAGAGAGGAATAGTTTCTTTGGGTTTCGGTCGGTTTCCCCTTTTTTTTTCTATTCATCTCGCTTTTAAAAACATGTAAAAAAACCGGTAACCATATTGGTAGCCGGCAACATGGATTGAACTGAAAAATTAAGTTCGCTCATGACATGCAAATCCGCAAAAGCAAGGTGTTTTAAAACAAAAACTTTACCGATAGCGAATTGTGTAAACACAAAAGCATGTGCCACAAGCGAAATTTTTAACGATGGGTATACATATGGAATAAAAACAGCTTAAATTTTCAACTGTATATTGATAATTGTGTGGTCTACAACAGTACCATATCACTCTGCGATGTTACTATTCTGTTTTTGCCTCCCCACACAATAACTAAACTGCAGTTCTAGGCTCAGCCATAATGGAGGATGAGAATCACCTACATCAAAATGAAGAAACTCCTATAACTTTTCGAGATTTCGCATATTTTGACGAAGATTTAGCGGTAACTACGATCTTAACTGACGAGGAAATATTGATTCCATATGAAAAAGAGATGAAGGAGAAATTGATGTGTCGACGATTAGTCCTAAAATGACGAAATAATACATCTACAATGTGTCTCATTTCTTAGAAAAATTGGATGTTGGACCAATGTACTTTGATTTGGCACCGACCCTTCCCCCCACCTTTTCTTTTGCCACATGTAATTAATTCATTATAGGTTTATTTGATGTGAATTTCTTCTACTTGGGTATTATAATATATCAAATTGTATGTTTTTTGGGATTAAGAATTAAAAAAAAGTGAAGTAAATTGTTGAAAAGATCAGATTTTAGTTTAAAAGATGGAATTAGAGATTTATGGGATATGAAATAGTTTTCTGAGCACTATAACAATCCTGTTATAGTAATCGGTTTTAAACACTAACTTAATCATTATAATCGACTCTGCCATCTTCATCATCACTTTGATAACATGTGTCCTCATCATCAGTAAGAGAATTGACCCACAATTCTGATTTCAATTACTGTGGATTTCAATTAGTTTCCAACACAAATACATGATTGGTTACATCTTTTCTGCTTATATCCAAACCTACTGACTTCCAAAAGGAATTACGGAGCACAAGGTTTCATACAGATAATGGGCTCAAACTTATTCTCGACTTTCTTCCAGCCATGTTCTTGTGGAGATGGTATTACTGGGTATTATTTTAAACATGGATTCCATATCATAGCCTGTAGGTTTGCTCTACCAATTGCTGGTTGAAGTGCTTCTCTTGTTGGTGGCAAACGTTTTTTTATAAAACTGATTTTTGGTATTATCATAAATGTTAAACCACACTTTTTTCCATCATGTGACTCTGGAGATATTGGTTTAAATAAATCGCTGTGAAAGAGTTCCAATGGTCTAATTGTTCTCTTCCTCGTCTGATTGTTTGATTAATTTCCCCATCACACAATGGTTCACACTGTTCCATGGCTTTGATTTCCTTCATTCCATCCACCATGGTTTTAAGTTTTTGTACTCCGGGTTTACTTGTATGACCATACCATTCATGCCACAAACTTTCACTTTTAGCTGTCAAGTATGCCTTTTCCTTGCTAGTCTGAAATTTCAATTTCTACAATAGTGAAAAGTGTCGACAATTTTCACCATTAGCAGACAAGGTTCCTATTGCTGTTACCATCATAACGAGAAGTGTCAACAGAAAATGACAAATAACACCCATTTCATCTGTTTCTCCTTCTGCAGACTTCAGGTTACGAATTTTCTTATCAAATTTAAGAAAGTGATCGAGTGTTCCTGAGTTGGGGCTCTGGCGCATGACAACAATGCCTTCCTAGAACGGAGTTGATTGGCAATCCCTTTCTTTTAAAATGTATTTTCTAAAGTTTTTCAAACTTAGAAGCAGTATTTTTTCATCTACAATATTTTAAGTAGAGTTGGGCATTATTCAAATATTTTTTTTTTATTCGGATGACAGATAAATTTTTATTCGCTATCTGTTAACATATCATCCGTTATTCGAATAAACTTAGAGTTATTCGTCATTTGTTTACTTTTTATTCATTATTTATTATCTTTTATCCGTTTTAAAAACTACTTTTTATTCGATTTTTAAATTCTACGTATCTTGAAACATAAAACCTCAAATTTTGAGAGGAAGGAAGGGTTAATATATTTTTCTTGATCGATTATATACAAAGGTTCATTATTAAAAATAATATATACAAAATACCAAAACATACTGAGTTATTTTAAACGAGTGCACCTACATTTATTTAAAATAAATTTTTAACATTACGTTACGGAGTAAATACTATCAATTATCGATTTATTCAATATTGAGGTCCACTTTCATGTTTTAGGGGTCCCAGTTTTTTAAAATGTTGTCGATTTTAAGATCACGCCATCACATACCGATCCATTAAGATTTTCTGATTTCTTCGATATTGAGGTCCAGTATTAAGTTTTCGGGCTCGCAGTTTTTGAAAATACTTTTGATTTTAAGAGTCCGCGCTCACATATCGCTTAATCTAAACTTTTAAGCTTTCTCCGATATTAGGGTCCATTATTACATTATCGCTGACATACTTATTCAAAATACTATTTATTTTAAGATCACCGTCTCATACCTTAAACTTTTAATCGATATTGAGGTCCACTATTTTGGTACTAGTATTATGTTATCGGTATCGCGGTTTTATAAAAGCTATGAATTTTAATATCGCGGAAATGCAAAAAGTTAAAATTAATCGATATGTATGCGCGTCGTTTCAAAATCGATAGTATTTTTAAAAAGTATGCCATCCATTATTAAATAATCGACCCCATTATCTACGAAAGTTAATAAGTTTAAATGCAATATATTTTAAGATCGCGCAATTAAGTATTGATTTATTTTAAAGTTTCGGATTCATTCGATATTGAGGTCAATTATTGGGTTATCGGAAACGTAGTTTTTGAAAATACTATCTATTTTAAGATCGCGCGATTAAGTATCGATTTATTTTAAGTTATCTGATTTCTACGATATTAAGGTCCACAATTATGTTTTCGCGGTCCTATACTTTTTACGAAATTACAGTCAAATTCCAGTGAAAAGTGATTACAAACAACTGTAAATATGCAGCTGTATATTATACAGTAGCGTATGTATATTTATACTCCAGTGAAAACAGTTTAGTGGCATTAAGAACGAAGCCAGTGGCTGCCACGTCTGATACATTATCAGCTGGTTCTTGCAACGATCTCCTTATCATCCACATATGCCAGATGTTGCTTCAGGCAGTTGCGTATAGTTCCACATGCGTTGGTTCTGATGACCCTCACTGCTTTCTCCATACACATATTGAAGAGGGTGGAGGCCTTAGTATCCCCCTGCATTATTATAGCTACTGGACATTCCTCAGAGAGTACCCCCTGTAGTTTCACCCGCTATCTAATATTCTCCAAAGTCTCTTATGCAGGCCTACATTATATTTCAGCGATTTCTCTAGCATCTGCCTGACAACCAATAATAGATCTGTGGTGGATCTCCCTCTTCTGAAACCACAATCTGTAATCACCAGTTTTCAGTTTGTCGCTTTTTTTGTAGATAGAACAGAGGAGCGACACCTTCCTCTCCTTTTGGTATATCCTCCTCCGTACATATGTCAAATGTGAGCTGGTACAGCTGATTCCAGACCTCATCTCCTCCGAGCTCGTATTTTAAAAGCTCTTTCTTAATCCCATCTATCCCTGGGGCTTTTTAAGTCTTCATACCAAAGGCTATTTCTGTTATTTCCTCCTTATCGGGTTCCTCCCCATCATTCTCTTCCGGCTCTTCTGAGTCCAAAGTCCTATCGAGTTCTGTTTCCTGGGATTGTTCTCCTTCTGGATTTCTTGGATTCTTGTTCAAAAGTTCCTGGAAGTGCTCCGTCAATTACTGACATCTTCTCTGCCCACTAGCAGATCTCCTTCCTCATTTTTATATATGTTGAGACGTCTCCAGTGTTTTTCTCTGGTTGAGCCTTTTCTTTCGTCGGCAGGTCTCCTTAGCTTATTTTCTCTTGTTGTCGTAATGCTGGGCTGTCACTCTTGTGCGTCGTGGGAGCATCTTCCGCCTAGCCTCGTTTTTAGCTTCAAGTTTGACTTAGCATTCAGTATTTTCTCATCGCCTTGGTCTTTCACCAAGCTCTTCCTCGGCAGCAGTATTAAGTCTATTTTTTCAGGTCCGTCCAACTCGAGTTTACATTTTATGTATCTCCATTGTCCTTAAACAGTTCCGTGACTCGTGACATATATCGCTGCCTTGCATTTTCTTCCTTCAGGTGCTTTACAGCAACTTTTAGATGAGGTTGTTCCGTTTTCCCTCCGGTTCCCATAGCAATCCGTTGCTTGTACTTTATTCTCACCAGATTATGGTCAGATCCACTCACAGCTCCAAGGCTGCTTCGCACATCTTCTATGTCTGTAGTGTGTCTAGGCTGGATCAGAATTTGGTAAATTTGATTACGTGCCCGCCCATCTGGAGAGACCTAATTCTCTTTGTGGATATCCCTATGTGTAAAGAGAGTACTGCTCAACACCATGCTCTTTTCCATTTCAAAGACCACCAATCTAAAACCGTTTGCATTGGTTTCCTCATATTTACTGTGAACACCTATCTTGGGTTCAGAAGAATTTTTTCGCTTACCTCGGCGTTTAAGTCTCCCAGGATAATTTTCACATTATGATTTGGCATGGTCTCGTATGTTCTTTCTAAGCTGTCACAAAATGAGTTCTTTGTTTCATCATCTGCATCTTCTGTCGGCGCCTGCACATTGATTAGGAAGATGTCAAACAGTTTTCCTCTGATCCTTAATGTTTAAATACGCTGGTTGACTGTTTCGCATTTCAATATTCAGTGTCTTATATTGTTGCTAATCATGAACCCTGTCCCTACCTGGTTCAGTCTGTGCCCACTATTTATAAGGAGATAGTCTCTCAGGCCAACTATCTGTGTGTCTATTACCAACTATTACCACTACTTCAATCTCATACCTATTCAATTCCTCATTAATATTACAACTTGACCCGACCTGAAAGAGGCTTCTCATATTCCATGCCACTAGATTCAAGGGTTTTCCTATTCCGCGCCTGGGTAGTACCATTGAATCAGTCCAGCTATTTATTTGTTGAGGTCTCGTAACAATATTTGATTTTGTCTGCTCCCAAAGTAATTAAATCTCGTATCCAAAAATTCCTTCGTTGTCAACGATTCAACTCAAAACCCTTTTAGCCAGTTATTGGAAATCTACCTTCCTCATGTTTTGTTCAGTGTCGAGCCCTTTTGAATACTGGAGGGGACTTTACTGGCCCGTTTTCTATCAGATGTACATCACGTCAAAATATAACATATCGATCCATTTGGATGTTGTTTTAGAGTTGCCGACTGAAGTGTTCCTTGCCTCGTCGCAAGTCGAGGACTTCCTAGTTTTATTATTCTTTTTTTTTTTTTATATATATTGGCCGGAATTATCTCGGAGCTTCCAGTTATTTAAAGGAGTTGTACTCATGGTGGATAACGAAGGAGAATCAGAAGGAAATTGAGGAATACTTAAAGACAAGGAAGATTTACTGGAGCCTTATCCGACCTCGCGGACCTAATTTTGAAGGATTATGGGCGGCTGGGGTAAAATCTTTTAAATATCACTTTTAAATATTGATTTCTCACTTCAAAAGGCTTTACTTTTAAAGAATTTGCCACTCCTCAAGAATCGAAGCTTAACTCAGCTCTATTATTTGAAGCGTCCCCAATCATCTGCCCCCCAGGATTCCGAGCTATTAACACCTGGTCATTATCTAACTGGTGCATCGATGATTTACCCACCAGAGTATAATTTTTGGGATTTACCAAGGAATCGTTTGTCTCGCTGGCAGTTTTCCCGGCAGTGCATACAAGACATCTGGATTACTTGCATCACTTACAACGAGGAAAGTGTAATGTTGAAAAGGATGCTCCAGAGACAGGAACATTATTATTACTCCAGGACCCAAATGCAGATTGGCCAAGAGCAAGGGTTATGGAGGTAATTCCAGGAAAGGATGGTATCATTAGACTACTCTGATTGAAAACGGCTAAAAGAGAGATAATTCGCCTCGTTTTCCGCCTAGTACTGCTGCATCTTAACAATGATCACTAAGCCAAAATTTAAATAGGTAGTTTATATGGCGGATGTAATTTCTCTCTTCCCTATTTATGCTAAAATATTAAAATCTGGTTTGCTTTTTGCATTTGTCTATTAGACGTTCATACCTGCTAGCTACTAAAAGCATTTTTTTATTGGGCTACATATCGCTTATGAGGTTCAAGCAAGGGCTGTTCTCCTTTAAATTTATAATATTTTATTACGTAATGGTAGATCTAATGGTTTTACCCTCCAAAAGGTAGCTAATTATATTTGATTGGGGATATTGAGCCTTTGATTGGTATGAGAAATTAATTTTAATTACTTAATACTAAGCTTTATTAGTTTTTTTTTGGTCTGTATTTTAACTGCTTAGTTTTGGACTTATTATTTTTTTTTTTTTCAGAGAAAAGCGCCAAAAAATAGAAGACATAAAGAAAAACATACGTGATGCAATATTAGTAAGTAGTATACGCTTTATTTAAATAATTGACTAATGGTTTATCATTTATCAAATTTTAACCAATCATAAGGACCAATAAATAAATGTTCTTAATAACTATTATTATTTTATGGCGCTACGTCCCAAGTTGAGACTCCAGCATCAACTGCCAGTTTTCCCGGTCAAGTGCTGCTGCCTTCCAATTTCGGGTGCCAAGTAGAATCCTGGCATCAGTAGCCATTGAATCTCCCCATCTAAGGTTTGGACGATCAACTCTCCTCGTTCCAAATGTTTGCTCACTAAGGACTGGGCGGATCTGCGTCTTATAGATGCTAACCTTTGCTGCCTTGGACAGAGCTGGGCTACGGAGATATTTCTAAAGGGCGAAATGAGAATTAGCTCCTGCTTGCTAAGAAAATGTGTGTTTATTTCTTCATTGGTGCTATTTTGAGAGTTGACTTGGGCTCCGAGGTACACAAATTCTCGTACCTTGTGTAATGTATGAGAACCTATATCTACTATTTCTTATTGCTCATGTTATGGGCTGGATGTATGCATGTACTTTGTTTTCTTGTTGTTCACTCACTCTTGCAGCCGAGACCACTAGGGCTTCGAATGCTGAAGCTGCATCTCTCCATGTTCTACCCATAAGGTCTAAATCGTTGGCATATCCAAGAAGTTAAACAGATCTATTCAACAAGGTTCCCCCAACGTGTATTCCAGCATTCCTTACACCCTTTTTTAATGCCAGTTTTCTTATGCAAGCAAAGCCATCACGCTGCCTGACACTATTTTCTGCAGTGAACTCTCTAGATAAGTCCCCACTAACTCTTACCTAACAAATACGCTTCTCCATAGTCATTTACACTAGTCGCACACGTTTAGGCGCAATGTTCATCTCTAACATGGCTGGATATGCCTCCTGATGATTTATGGAATGATAAGTTTGTTCGAAATTACGAAAATATGGTGAGTTGGGATCTGGTATTCCGCGGTTTTCTCCAGTAGTATCCGTAGCGTAAAAATCTGGTCGACGGTTGACCTTTCTCTTCGGAACCCAGCCTGGCATCTTCCGATTTCCTTTCCGGGAAGATGTAGCAGTCTTCCATATATGATGGTAGACAGGATCTTATATGCACATGGAAGTAGAGATATGCCTCGGTAGTTGCAGCCGTCCAGTGCATCATCTTTTTTATATAATGGGCAAATTTTGGTTTTCTTCCATTCCGGTCGCAGTCTTTCTTCCTTCCATATCAATCAAGAACCCCTGTAGTAGCTTAACAGCGAGGCTGTGAGTCTGTTAGACAATACTTAAATATGTTAAATAAAATAGCTAAATATTACAATTTTACGTGTTACCGATATAAAGCTTCCTTCCACACAGGATGCACACATTAGACAACAGTTTATAGCTGGCCTCAGGAACAAAGCCATTTTGAAAGAATTGTTAAAAATCCAGGAAAACATAACCTTGTTCGAATGAGTGGATCTTTCACAGGCGATAAAAAAAAGCTAGTGAAGAGGTAGACCTCATTCAGGGCACGGAAAGTTCGGACCAAGTATTGAGCAATGGGCAGTGATCTGAGAAAGACTCCAGGAGCTGTTATATGTGTCGCTCTGGGCGTCACGTGGTGAATGACTGTCTATTAAAGACAACAACCTGTTTTTAATGCAAAATTAAAACAAATTCAAAGCATCAATGCAGGATTAAAAGTAGCCGATGGTAGCTATTTTTAATCCGACTAAGGTCCTACCGACACTCAGTGTTCACCCATGTACATCCAGGGTTTCGACTATGACATTGAATTCAAGCGTACTGGTCAGCATGGTACTGCAGAAGCGCTCTCAATGCAATTGAAGGATCAATAATAGAAGAATACCAAGATGAGAGTTCATTATTTCTCCTGAATTCGATTTCTTGCCTACCAATGACATTTGAATAGATCAAGAGGAAGAGTGAGTTGGATGAGAGTTTGAAGACAGTACTGAAGGAACTACTGCAAGAGAAAGTCGTGAGTGATTCCAAGTTTAAGTATTACGCGAGGAAACTGACGGCTGATCGGGGAGTCTTTTTAGAGGTTCAGGAGTCATTGTGCCAGGGCCAGGGGTGCTAAGAAAGAGGGTGTTGACAGAGCTGCACTCTGCGCATGTCGTGATATCGTGGATGAAGTCCTTAGCGAGAGGCTCGGATTGGCCGCGATTGGACTCGGATGTGGAAAAGATGGCACGGTACTGTAGAGCTTGTGCAGCAGGTCAGGCAGCGGCGCCAAATGCTGAAAAGAGTTGTGCAAAATTTATTTCTAGATAACAGATAACGAATGATGTGTTGAATAAAGATAACAGCATCATCCGCTGCCCGAAAATAACGAATAATTTAAATTTATCTGTCATCTTTTATTTTAGATAATTATTCGAATAAAAAATCATTATACGGATAAAAATTATTCGAATGAAAAATCATTCGAAAAATGAATATTATTTGATAAATATCAATCAGAAAGTAATTAAATTTGCAAATAAAAAAAAAATCGTTGAATCTGAAATATAACTGGTGGCATATCTAACCGCAAAAAGTTGTGACGTTTTGTGAGAAATGCGACAAAGAACTATAGTTTACTATGCCTGGTTCCATCCAAATTTATGAATTTGATGCATAACATAATGTTCAAAATGTATTTTAAATAAATGTTGGTGCATTCGTTTAAAATGGCAATTCAGTACTTTTTTTTTTTACGCACTCTTACGTGATCGCGGGCTCACATATTGATTTGTTTTAACTTTTCGGATTTATTGGTTGGTCCATTGGTTGGCTATAGGTGACGTAGTTTTCGGAAATGCTATCGATTTTAAGATCGCGCCCACAAGAATAGATTTATTTTAACTTTCCGGATTTATTCGATAATGAGGTCCATTATTGGGTTATCTTAGGGGGCGCTTTTTGAAAATACTATCGATTTAAAGATCGCGCGCTCAAGTATCGATTTATTCTAACTCTTTGGATTTATTCGATATTGTGTTCCATTGTTGGGTTATCGAAGACATAGTTATATTATTACTATATTAAATGCTTTATTGTCAGTAGTTTCGGTGTCTTCTTGAGATCGAGGAACAATAACCTTATAGTCATTGTCTTTCATATAGTTTTTGTTTACTGCTCCCTTATCTGTAGGAGAAACATTCTCTATTTCCTTTATCATTTTTAGCGCGAGGCTTTTAAAATGAAATAATTTCTTATTCAACAAATTTTGGCTCTATTTTACTTATATTGCCAAACTCTTCATTGTTTTCAAAATCTTCATTCTTATTATTAATGGATTGTTTGACATTATTATTTTCGATATCTAAACTATTTGATGCGGCTCTACAAAATGCTCTGCGTTGTAAAATTCTTCTAGTTCCCGAATTTTTCGGTTGGGAAGTAGAGTGCGAGTTTAAATATGAAGCGGTTAGTTCGGAATTGTAATCATATTTTATTCTTGGTTGCATGCAATTATTTTGTTGGTAATGCCCATGCGCGAGTTCATTTAAAAAAAAATTTTTCACGCCTTAAGTTAAAAAATTTCTTTGTTCTTCAGGAAACCATTCTTTAGAATTTTTTGTTATGCCACTATTTTTTCGATGATTTTGATATCGGGGATAATTAGATTTTTTTTTAATAGCAGAGTTCATTTTATGAAAATTCTTATCATTGTATTTATTTTCTGCCTTTTGCACGGATTCTAACGAAACTATATATCGTCAAAGAGAAGACGATTCTGATTTTCTAACAAAACACGCCAATCAGCTAAATTCTTTAAATGATCAGCTTTTGACATTAGATTAATCCGAACATTTAAGGACATATTTGAATAAAAATGATAAAGAATTCGACACTCTAATTGGGCTATTACCATCTCCTTATTTTCAGTATTGTCGATATGATGCCAATATTTGATTACATTTTTAATTTTTTCTAACCGTTGCAGAAAATCCAACGGGTGCTCCTTATTATTAATATTAGTATTAAATAACTCAAAAGTCAATTCTTCAATTGACCTGCTATTTTTAAAACTACTTTCGAGATAACATAATAATTCATCGATATTCCGAAGTTTATAATTTAATTTAATTTATCCTGCTCCATAGTTGGCACGAGCTATTACGTCATTTAATAAAACCTTTTCATTTATTTATTTATAAGCATTATTTTTTGCACACCATTCATTTTTTAATTGTCTCACGAAATTTATAAAAAAAATTCAAACAGTTCACAGTTTAAATAAGGCATATTATTATAATGTTTCATTTCAATTAGGATTGATGTCATACTTAATAATTTTAATTATTTTACTAATGATTCCAATCAATAAATTAATAAATATAAGATAAACAAATATGTAATATTAAGGTATAAAATTATAAGATAAGCATGTGTAAAAGTAAAATCTTAAATTTGTAATTGCATCATACCGTCGTCGAATGGCCAGGCGGGACAGTAAATGCAAGCCCTTAATAGACCATTGAAAAAAATGACGGAGGAAACTGGAAAACTCTGCGACAAAGTTGTGAAATTGAATGAGTTCCTTGCGGCTTTCAGGGGAGCGTCTCATACCGTAACCCTCCGATCACCGTCGGAGCTTGTTTTCGTGAGAAAACTGAAAACGAAAATAGACTTGGCAAGCCCAGAGATGAGACAAATGGTGGGGAGGATAATGTGTAGAAGAAAAAGTTAATGAAGTTTCAGATAGGCGGCCCAGTGATGACACGAATTTAAAATGATCGGCTGAGGAATTGGGCCCGAGGGTTGGTGAAGAGAAAGATTGGAGGACTGATGTACATCTTCGAGACTGATGAAGGTATCACCTTCCGACATTACATGGATCAGCTGAAAAGAGACCTCGAAATAAAGGTGGAGGAGTTGTTATATTTTGTGTTATTTATATCTCTGTAGATCGATTATTTACTTATAATTTTTTTTATTAAAACCTAAAAATAATAATAAATCTTTTTTTAGTCAATAATTATTTATTCACTTATGTTAAAAACCTAGAGGATTCGGATTAGCGAAAGATTCGGACTACCGCGCGAAAAAAGGCCAATTAATTTATTGCAAGTCAATTTAAAAATAAAAATTATATATATATATATATATATATATATATAAGTTAAGAGCCAGGCCTAGTTAGGAATAGAACTTAATCCTACTAGTAAGGTAAACAACTCCCTAAGAGTATATAAGTAGGATTACTTGCTGAATAAAGTTAGTTATCAACCATCTTTCATTGCGTACTTATTTAAAACCTTTCCTTTTTTTTTAAGTTCTTTAACCCGGACTCGTTAAGTGGTGCCGAAACCCGGGAGAGGCAGCGGAGTATTGTAGCGGAAGAATTTTTCTTTTTTTTTCCGTATTGTTTACCGGACAAGTATGAATGACGAGAGACCAGAAGGGGTACCTCCGACCGGACAACAACAAGGAATTCTTCGGGCAGCTACATTGACGGTACCTAATGACGTCCCGCTTCAACCGACACACCAGCTGGCACAGGCTGCCGCGGAACTCGCCGCGAGACCCACTCTAGTGCAGGCGCACGCGAATCTTGCCGCAGCGGAAGCTAATGCCATAGAGCGGTTGAAACTGAAGAGAGCCAACGCCCAGGACTTTAGGTATGCGATAGGAGAGTTGGATAAATTCAATGGGGAAGTGGGAGAATTAAACCACTTTTTGAAAGGAGGGGACAGAATTGATTCAATTGATCAGCAATTGATTCAATGCCCGCGGAAGATTTAATCGAAGCGAGAGCAGTTGCGGCATTAAGAGCGGCTTTAGTTTGTCGAGTCCGAAGGAGCGTATTAAACCTGATCCAGGCGGATGAGAACACGCCGTGGGACACAGTGAAGGCTCGGCTGAAGAAGGCGTTTGGAGGAGGTCGGTGGGCCCCGGAAGAGGACATTCTTCAAATGTTCAGAGAATCGCGCAAGCCTCACCAGAGCAGCGGCCAGTATGCAGGCATACTACTGGCACGCTATAATAAAATCACGGAGAAGCTGAGGGAGGCCATGTGTGCGGAGCAGGTGGAAGCAAGGATGGAATTCTTGTCCACAATATTGAAGGTGCAACTGGCTCGAGACACGGGAAGGAAAGATGGCTTGCCTCGAGAGAAGAGCTTCCTGGAATGTGCACAAGACATGGTTGATGCCAGCGCCAGGGACGAGGAGGCGAAGTATAGCGGAGAGGCAGAAGTGAGCTGGACCAGAGTCCCTTTTCGAAGGCCGGAGATGAGTAGGAGTCGGCCGAGGTTTGAAGCTGGTAGAAAGAGAGAGGCAGAGGGCTACCGGCGGGAAAGACTCACGAACTGGGACAGAAGACCAGGAATGGAGAGGAAAAATGGAAGAAAGGACGAGAGAAGGTGTCATGAATGTGGTAAGCCCGGACATCTGGTGGCACAATGCCCCCGGTTCAAATGTTTTGAATGCGGTACAGAAGGACACATAGCCCGGCAGTGTCCGTATATTTATCGGAGGAAAGAGGCTCCCATGGAAGTGAACGCGCAGGAGGTGCGCAGACGAATCGCCAGACGGGAGGGAGCGTCCAGAGAATCGACAGAGACCGAGGAGGAGCCAGGTAGCAGCAGCGGCGAAGATAGTCGGAGCGGCTGGGAGAGGCAACGACATCGGGCAGCACAGGCGCGCGGACAACGTCAGGCGACAGCATGAGGAGGGTGTATGCACAGAGGCGACCGAGCTTGCACGTGTAAAAGTTTCATTTACCTAAAAGTTTCATACCTTCATAACATTGAAGGTAAGCTCAAATGTTGGTTGCCTATAATCGAGATCCAAAGCGGGGTGAAGTGCCTGGTGGACACGGGGAGCTCGAGCACCCTGTTGTCGAGAACTGCCGTGGAAAATTTATGTGGTAAAGGAAAGGCGCTTCAGATTCGAAAATGCGGTTGTAGGTTGCTCACGTTGGGTGGACCGTGTAGCGTGATAGGTGAGGTGAAGATAGGACTGCGTCAATGGGGAGACGAACAGGGCAGACTACGGGTACATGTGGTAGAAAGCATGCCGAGAGAATACCAAGTGATAGTCGGATTCGACCTTTTAGAAAGAGTAGGCGCCAGGGTGCGAAATAAAAAGGGGGAGTGGTATGTTAAACTCGGGCATAGGTTCTACACGTGCCACCGAGCTGTCAAAGGTGCCAGGGTTGGGGCGGTTAGCGCGGTCGAGAATTGAAGAAGGTCGCTGATGAGAGAATTTCGCGATATTTTTTATGTGGAAGGGGATGTGCTAGGGGCCACGGGGAAGACTGTGCATGAAATCCCTCTTAAACACGAAAGAGTGACATATGTAAAAGAGAAGCGGTACCCACAAGCGATGCGGCAGCACATTCGTGAGGAATTAGAGGAATTGAAGCGGCAGAGAATCATCGTGAACAGCTCCTCCCCATATAATAGCCCCTTATGGGCAGTGAAAAAGAAACCTATTCCGGGGGATACTAAGGAAAAATATCGCGTAGTGGTGGACTTTAGGCAGCTAAACAGTAACACGGTGGATGAAGCGTACCCTATTCCGCGATTTGATGACATTCTGGACAGATTAAGCGGGGCAACGGTTTTCAGCACGCTAGATTTGAAAGCCGGGTATCATCAAATCAGAATTCACCCGCGAGATCAGGCGAAGACCGCATTTACATTCGAAAGAGGGCATTATGAATTTACACGGATGCCGTTCGGCTTGAAGAACGCACCCCTCACATTTCAGCGCTTAATGGACGAGTTTCTTCGGGCTATTGACGAGGGGATTTGCCAAATTTATATGGACGACCTTCTTGTTTTTAGCAAATCGGAGGAAGAGCACGTCCATCATCTGCGGCAGGTGTTCGAGAGGATTCGCGAATTTGGGCTACGATTATCTCCTAATAAATCGGTTTTGGGGAAGGGCGAGATCAAATTTTTAGGCCATACCGTATCGAAGGAAGAGGTTAAACCAGATGCGGCGAAAGTAGATGCAATAACCAAGATGGCCATTCCTCATGATATCAAAGGGATCCGCAGGCTTTTAGGGGCCCTCAATTACTATAGGCGATTCGTGCCGGATATGGCCCAATATTTAGTACCCATAAATGGCTTGTTAAAAAAGGGGGCGCGTATGATCATTACGCCCAATATGGAGGACAATATTAGGAAGTGTATGGCGAGGCTGCAGGAGGAACCAGTCCTAGCGTTCCCCGATTTCACCAAGCAATTCACGGTTACTACCGATGCCAGTGAATATGCATTGGGTGCGGTGTTGTCCCAGGAGGGCGAGGGAGGAGGTCGTCCCGTCGCGTACGCCAGCAGTAGGTTGACCGACGCGGAGGCGCGTTACAGTGCGTTGGAACGGGAACTCCTCGGGATCGTTTGGGCAATAGATCATTTTCGACCGTATTTGTTTTGGAAACGTTTTCGGGTCCAAACAGACCACCGTCCGCTACAGTGGGTGGGTAAACTGAAGGAGTCATCCGCACGCGTGTCGCGATGGAAGGAGCTTCTAAATCAGTACTCTATGGATATCGTCTATAAACCTGGTAAGGAGAACGTAGTCGCGGACTGGCTGTCGAGAGCACTAACGGCCAATGCCATAGAGGACGCTACCGCTGGGCCATCCCGCGACATTAGACAATTTCTTCAGGACTGGTCGCCGAATGGTGAGGGGGAACCGGCTACTGCGGGAACCGATCGGGGAGGGGCATCGTCAGGCACAGAGAGTTCGTCGGGCGAGAGACCGGCGGAGATGGAGGAGATCGACGAGATCGTTAATGATAAACCACGGCAGATAATTTGGAAAACCAAAACCGCGGGCTTGCTATACATTGAGTATCTCCGATACGGACGTTCGCGCATCAACGTCATTTCATCGCCGCCGAGCGTTCGAGTCGATAGGGTCTGCCAGGCTTTGAAGGACGCGTCTTCACCAGGCCGCACACATCATTTATACGTGGGAAATGCAACGATTTGGGAAAAGGTGAAGCAGGTGTGGAAAACGGAGCAAATCCTGGATCGCGTCTTTGTTCGCTGTAGGATAATGGTGGAAACGGTTAGGGAAGCAGACCGCCAAGTCGAATTGACCACAGCATATCACCAGGGCAAACCATCGGGGAGTCAGTGAGACCCTACAGGCCTTGAAACGGAAATATTTTTGGTCAGGCATGAAAAAAACGATCCAGAACGTTATTGGGTCTTGCGAGGTTTGTATGACTACTAAATATGACCGCCATCCACCCCGAGCAGTACAGGAGGAGACACCTACGGGGGATAAACCGCTGCGCGATCTACAGGTCGACACGTTTACCTGGAGGGGATATCGGTGGATGACGATCATTGATGTGTTTAGTAAAATAGCCATAGCGCATCCTATTCAGGCGAAAGCGGCAGACGCGATTTTGGAGGCCCTACACACTTGGTTCATGTTCTACGGGGTACCGGAGCGTATCACATCCGATAAAGGGAGGGAGTTTGAAAATACGGCGGTTATCGACGAAATGAAAACCTTGGAAGTCACGTGGCATTTCAACACGCCGGGTCATCCGAAGAGTCGGGGAGGGACTGAGCGCTTACACAGCACTCTCAGCGATCATCTCAGGGTCTACCAGGTTGAGAAGGGATTGGAACCGGACGTAGCGATGCGGAAAGCGGTAGCGGCGTATAATCACTCGATCCATTCAGTCACGGGATTTTCACCGTTCGAGGTTTTATTTGGGTTGCGCGGACCCGGAAGGGACTATGCGGGGACGGCGGGGGACTCGCTGGAGGACCGGGATATAATTACGAACCTGATAAAAGTCCGAGGGTTATGGAAAAAGGTGCGCGAACGAATCGTGAAAGAAAAACGAATCAGGGTAGCGCGGGAAAATGTGAGGGTTAGGGACCGTCTAGAGGACATAAAAATCGGGTCGATCGTATATCGCCGCATTGGTTCTAATAGGGGAAAGCAGACACGGCGATACGAGGGTCCATTCCGCGTAATCGTTATCCGGGAACATAACGTTGTGACAATCGAAACCGTGGATGAGCCCAGAAAGAGGCGAACTGTTCATATAGAACAACTTAAATTTCCAGTAGGTGGTGCATTGGGGTCTGGAGCGCCTTCGCCTATGCGGACGGGGGACAGCTGTGTGTAATGTTCTTGTATTCAAAAGAATGTATTGTGGTTATAGTTTGTTATATAGTTTTTTTTCTCTTCCTCTGTATTATGTAGGTTCCAATAGTAAGCTACAGACAGTTTTTTTTTTTTATTAAAGTAAGATACTTGAATGTAGTCAATTCCTTTGATTGGATTATTATTGTATGTATTATTAGTATATGAGTTGCTAAAATAGTACTTAGGGAGTATCAGTATTGTAGGAGTGAGCTCTATGACTTACTTGGACTGGCATTTTTTTGTTTTGTTTTGTTTGTTTGTTGAGTTTCCGGAAGTGTCCGAAACTGGGAGGGGGGAGTTAAGAGCCAGACCTAGTTAGGAATAGAACTTAATCCTACTAATAAGGTAAACAACTCCCTAAGAGTATATAAGTCGGATTACTTGCTGAATAAAGTTAGTGATCAACCATCTTTCGTTGCGTACTTATTTAAAACCTTTCCTTTTTTTTAAAGTTCTTTAACCCGGACTCGTTAAGTTTTATATATATATATATATATATATATATATATATATATATATATATATATATATATATATATATATATATAATATATAAAAATATTTTTACGATTTAATCATTATTCATAAATTAATTTTTTAATTAGTTTCTTGAGAAATAGTCCGAAATTTTCGTTTGTTTGTATGGTGAAAGCATGTTTTTCAAGGCCTCTGACCAAAAACTCAATATATTAACGAAATACTCATTGCATTAACACATCTATTTCACTCTGTGGATTAATATAAGGAAAAGGTTTGTTAATATCAACCGATAATGAAATTAAGAAAATAAATACTTACGCTTCCAACTTTTTATAGCTTAGTTTTTATTTTAAAAGAAGAGATTGGTATTTTTACAACTAGATTTTTCAAGCCTAATATCACGTAAGGTGTTAAGATGAATGTTCGGTATATACTTGAAATCAAATCTCAAAGAATCTTTTTTATTATTTTTTTTTTAACAGAAAAACACTATGCCTCCTATTCAGTCGTCGAAGGACTATAGATTCGCCTCTCACCATTATTTTATATGGGTCACCTTTCACTTACGTAGGGAATGTTGAGTTTCTTGGTCTTCATCTCGCATATTAATATGGTCATTGCTCATAAATTAACTCAAAACGAAATGCACGATCATTGTCGTGCGCAGTATCCTTTATTAGAGGGTGCACGAACCATAGAACCGAGGGGGGAGAGGAGGGGTCCTTCCATACTTACCAGTCGGGCGGGGGTTCAGGAATATTCTTTACTCCCCTGGAAAATTGTTTAAAAAGATGTGCTGTCTGAAAAGGTATTTTAATCAATTTTGTTGTTAAAATTTAACTCTCTTGGGATACAAAAGATATAGGATTGACTTATTATGAGGTGTCTGTGCACTCCCCGTGCGCACGCCTGTGTGGACGAATAGTATAAAGCTACTTAAAAAAGTTATGTAATATGTCGTTGGACTCTCACAGGGAAATACTACTGAGAATATGTCGGATGCAGATGTACTGTTTGTAACATTTCGTCCCCAGAAACTAGGTGCTTACGAAATACTCATTGTAGAACCCTGATGGAAACCTTAAATGTGGTTCGAAACGTCGGCATTAAATAAATAGTTACAACTAATTTATTTTATTCTTGACCGCCACCCGGAGCATCTTCTTCCTGATATACCATACGATCAATACCAATACACAGAATGAAATTAACCATTTCTCAATTTAATATTGTTTTTCTATTTCAGAGGTCGCAAAATACCTGCATTTTAATTATTGATTTGCAACCCTTTAGTGATAAAACCACCCCACTTATCCTCGGTACAAGAGAAAACTATACTTAAAATGAATTAAATTATGTACTGAGGTGGTTTTATTACTAAAATTTTGAAACTCAATAATCGATATGCACATGATTAATTTAACAATTTATTCTTGAAACTTTGTGTGCTACATTCGTAATACAATATATTTTTAATTTTTTAAACATTTTTCTCTTGAGTTGCATCAATTATGGGGTTGCTTGGGAATTGAGATTCAAAATCAAAAGTATATCAGTTTTAAAGCTCATAAAGAGCTCCTAATCCTGTCGTAAATATTGAGTCACGATTATTATCATTATTTTTAAATGGTGGACCGTCGACGTCGACTCAGCCCCCCCCCCCCCCCCCCCCTCCCCACAAAGGGTATGTAATTCCTGTCCAGTGTGACGAGCTCAAAATTTTAAATTTGTGGGATATGAAAGCTCATAAATATCTCATTATTGTATGCCATGTTTTTTTTTTCTTCAATTTTGCAAATTGAGGGGGATGGGGCAGCTTGACAAGGGTCAATACTTTAACAGTTCAGCCTCTAAATTTGCAATTTTCCAGCTTTTAATAGCCTTTTATACATCTTTTCATTACTGAGTCCAAGTCTCCTTCCTTTTCTTGGTTATTGATATTACTATAACCTATTCCCTTGTTAAGGATTTTCTTCAAATGGTTCTGCCACCTTTCCAGAGCCAACTCTCTTGAGGTTAGGATTGTAGAATCTTCGTTCTTGCAGGATGTAGTAGCTCGTGGTTTGAATGACACTCTTCCTTTATTGATTCATCGGAAGAACAGTCGGGTCTGACTTGAATTTCTGTGATTTTCAACATCTTCCAGCTTTTTATTTTCCCATTTACTTTTTTTTCTCATGAAACTTTTTTATTCATGCCTTATTTCTGAATAGGCTTGGGATATATTCGTCATTCTTCTTTGAGATTGCTTGTTGATATTCGTGATCAAACTCTGGAGCTCTCCTAGTTATTTCCTTATATCCGAAGATTTCTTCAGCTGCGCTGTTTATGGCCTGTGAGTGCACTCTCCATATAATTTCTACATTCTGCTTATAGGCCAGTTGCTGGGAAGTAAAAAGTTACACAATTCGGAAATAGTCCATGATAAAAATTTTATCGCTTTAATCACTCAAATTATTTCCCATTATTACTAGCCTACGTTTACCCCTCCGCGGAGGTCAGCGTCGACTCCTAGGAGCGAAAACATGACCTAAAATAAGTCTAGTCATCAGGTACTTTTTACCGGACACAATTCCGAATTTAATGATCTTCTGATGTGTTGTATGTGGGTATTCTGTGTTGTCGAATTCAAGTTATCCAATTATAGGACCCTGTGGAAAATTCAGGGCACTCCAAAACCTCGGAATTTTCGAACTTTTTCAGTTTCTTGCTAATAACTCGGTTACGACGTGCTTTAGCCGAAAAAACTTTATTACAAAAGTTAAAAAGGATGAAATTCTCTAAGCTTTTCATTGGTTAAACGCTTTTCTAAACCAAATATGTATCAAGATATAGCCTTTCAATGCTTCGAATTTTTTTTTTTTTTTCAAATAATCGAAAACTGCGAAAAATAAAGGTTTTCCCTACTAAGCTCCATCTTTCAACATTTCTATATGGATAATAATTGTAGTAATGTTAGTTGTCTCTAAATCGATTAATTTGACAAAATCGCTCAATGCCCACCATCAGGAAGGGGCAGGGTCAGGGTGAAATTCCTGGTGTCCGTGCTTCCAGTGGCCACAATAAGAGTTATCTAAAAAAAGTATACAGTCGAAAGGTTTGCCCAGCAAATATATGCAATCAAATAATAAAAGTATTTCAATCTATAATAAATTATATCACGCATTGTAATCCGGGGTAATATCGGACATAGTTTACAGATTATCCTGATCAGAAAGATTTTTAATTTTAGATATCTGCCAAATGGAAGCTATAACCTTTAATTACCTTACAATACCCAGATTCTTGAAATATCTTTAACAGAGAGGGAGGGGGAGCGATTTGTCTTAATTTTACCCCGCCACTTGTACTTGGCACTTACCATTTCCCCATTCATGTCCCTGAGTAGCCAAGCGCAGACTACATTATTTCCTTTTTCACTTCTGTTTGTGTATATATTTGTGATCTGTAGTTTTTGTCAGTTGTGAGTAATTTTGGCATGCATTTGGTGCAACTAATGTATTGGTTCAAATTCGTGTTGCATTGTGTTATTCACAATATCTCCATTGTTTCTATTGAGCAGTTTGATAGACGAATATTTGACTAAATCTTTGATTTTTATATCAATTGGCACAATTCCTGCCAGTACACAGGCTGCGTCGTACGAGATTGTTTTTTATTCCTTCGCAATCTTGATGCCAATGGCCGTTACAACGGTTGGAGTTTTTAAAAATGGCAATTTATCTCTTAATTAGCTTTACGCCAAATCGTCTAGGCTTAAAGTATCTTAGGAATGAATGCTGCCTCATATATCATCTTCAAACTCTCGGCTCTTTGGCCCCAGCTTTTCCTTGCGGCAATGGTGTCATGGTTTTATGATTTGTAAAGTCTTAACATCTGCACTTTCAATATGTTTTGTCCATTTTCGCTTCCTGTCGAATACTACGCCTAAGAATGTCAGTTTTACCTATTTTCTCATTGTCAATGCTTCAAATTCAGTAAAGATCTTTTCCTACTAAAATTAATATATTTGCATTTTAGTGTATTGAGTTCTTATTTGTAAGTTTTTATCCAGTCAGATATTTTATTTAATGTTGAATTAGATATTCTTTGTAAATTTTATAAACATTTTCCTCTGACTAAAAGTAATATATTATCGGCATACATAATTAATTTTGAGTCCGTTGATAAGTCAAGTACGAAAATTGTATTAATTAATATATTCCAGAGGATAGCGGTTGTACATGATTCATGTGGTGTCCTTAATGATAAGTTTTTAAACATTAGATGGTATTCGTTTAAAACATTAAACGCCTATTTTCGAGGAAATTTTTAATTAATAAGTCCTTAGGACAATTAAATTTTTTAAGATTGTGCAATATTGCAGGCCATCACGCATTGTCAAAGGCTCCTTTGATGTCACAGCTAATGACAAGAAGTTGATCTTTGGTATTGATAGCATTAGTAATATTCATTGTCAGCGAATGCAATCAGTGTTCCAGTCTTTGGTAAGAATGCCAGTTAGTGTTTGCCTAAAATGTCGTTTTTAATAAGAAAGTGGATAAGCCTGTTTTTAATAATTTTCTCGATGATTTTGCTCATAATTGGAAGCATGCTAATTGGTCTTAGCTTATCGCTGGAGGGTTTCGGCACTAATACTAGTTGATCAATTTTCCAATTGTCTTTTCTTCTGAAAAGTAATTTGTACCAATGGAATATTATGTTTGGGATAATATCGAAGACCTAGAAAATTATTGGTGTGATCCCATCGTAATCAGGAGATTTTTTTTGTTTTTAATGATTTTATTGCATTCGAAATTTCATAATCATCCATATTAAGTTTGTGCTCATATTCTGAAGTGATTCAATAATATTGTTTTGTAGTTGGTCAGTTGTGTTGGTACTGTTTTCCAGTCCCAGTTATGAATTGGTTTCCTAAATCTGTGATTAAATTATCCTCAAATTTGCTCTAAAGCGCATTAACAGTAAAGTATTTCATTGTTCTATTTATATTTGCTAAGTCAATATTATATTGAATTTCAAAGAAGATACAGTTGTGGTCCTTAAGGTTAGTTTTGTTAGATATGATCCAGTTTTTAATTCGTTCCGTAGTTTGTATATCGGAAATGGTTAAATCGATATTCCTTTGCCCCTCGATGCCCTTCAAAAGTAGAGATATTTGATTTCACTTTCATTATTAATAACTCATTGGTTAAGATGATCTCTTCCAAAATTATTTCCTTTTTATTTTAGAGCTTATCATACCACACTTTGGATCTACTATTCGAATAATTTCTTATAATGTTCGACAAATTCTTTAATCCTTTTTAGATCGATATTGAAGTCTTTATTGGTATCAAAATAGCAGCTGGCAAAAAAAAATTTGTCTCTCCCGGTAATAACCTCCACTATTATCATATTTCTATTAGAGTATTGTGTTATCAAATAATTGTCTTTGTTAGGGCTTGCAATCACTATAGTTGCTCAAGGACTGTCTGCATATGTTTGAAAACTTATATAACTTTTGTAGCCTGTTATAAGTTTGTTGTAAGAGTACGGCCCCTGAAGGAGTAATAAATCTAATTGTTTTTTTAAAGGGCCGTTGAGACGGGCCATATTTTCCGGCAATGTGTGGCTGCAATAGTGTTGCCGGCAATGTTGCCCAAATATCTACGTATGGCCCGGCCATATTTTCGGCTACATTCTCTAGTTGCAGGTTGTTGCCGAGTATTGGCGGTGTTGTCCAGAGGGGTTAGAGAATATTTCATATTGCCGGGCCATACCCGACACTTACTCTGTAATTCCTAACCTCTCACTCACTTTTTGCGTCTCCTCTTTGCTTTTAATGGCGATTATTTATTATTAAAGATTAATTGGATATTATTTATACTACAAAAATAATTTCACCAGTGAATTATTATTCGCTCATATTATTTCAAATAAAGTATACAATAGGTTAGTATTATATAGTATTGTATTACAACAATAATTAATAAACCAAGCATTTGAAATACTTAACATTTGATTTACATATTGACTCTGTTAATACATATCAATGAACCTCTATTAATACATATTAATCCTTATTACCTCTTTCAATGCATGTTAATGAACCTCTTTTAATGCATATTAATCCATATTACCTTTTTTAGTGCATATATATTATATATTATTACAAATTTAAATTTTGATTGCATTCTGATTACAAATTTTGGCTCCTCAAATTATCCTATTAGCTATAATAAGTTAACGCTTCATGAAGCTCTTTTAATACAAGTCTCTTCAATACATATTACCTCTTTCAATACATGTTAATGAACGTCTTTTAATCCATATTACCTCTTTTAGTGCATATTTACTAACTTAAACATATAAATACAGATAATATTAGTAGTAAGTATTGTAATCTAGTTGAGGTGAGGGTGAGAGGAGTTAAGTTTTGAAAAGGTTCTGAAAATCTGCTCATTTGTGTTTTTAAGAGTGCTGATTACAAATTTAAATTTTGGCTCCTCAAATTATCCTATTAGCTATAATAAGTAACGCTTCAGAAAGTTTTTTTAATGCAAGTCTCTTCAATACATTTTAATCCATATTGCCTCTTTCAATACATGTTAATGAACCTCTTTTAATATATATTATTAAGTTGGAAAACTTAAAAAAACATATAAATGCAGATAACATTATTTTATCAACAAATGCAGTCAAATATAGGAATAGGAATTACTTTATCTTACTCTTTTCTATATTATTTAGAAATTTATATATATTTATCTTATCTTATTCAAATTATTTTATGGAGTAAATTGATCCTTATATTAATGTTCAGTTGAGGCTTTATCTGCAATAAGCGCTTAATAAGCCCATGTGTTCTTTTTGCAGCAAATGTTTTAATAACTTCAATATAATATCAAGAATATCCCTACAACATCTCATTCCAATCAAGAAATAAATGAAGTTTTTTTAGACTGTTTTAGTGTCTTTATATTCCTGTGGAGGTATTAGCCCTCTGACCCAGTATATATTAGTTCAGAGGATGAGCTGATTAATGACAGAGAGAGAAGATCCTATTTGATATATAATTTTTAACATGTAAATGTGTATGTGTTAACAGTTGTACCAAATAAATTTGGTCACTTGCAATATTTCCTCAACTACTTTTCAGTTACTTAGTAAAAATTTATATAGTGACATCAGAAGCCTTCACTTTAATTTAAAGTAATTGCTGTACTTGAAGAGCCTAGTTTTATTTACTTATTTTTATTTTTATTTTTTTTTTTTGAGATCTCAATGTGCAAATATATTTTATTCACCTCAAGGTTTTATTTGTTTTTTTGAACCTTAACATATAAAATATTATTAGGTATAGGTAATAGTTTTTTAATAAGGTATTTTTCTTTATTTCAAATATCAACTGTTAGCTATGTTTTAATAGAGGAACAAATGTTCATTCCAAGTCAAAAGCATATTCATATAATAAGAAGTTATGATGTTTCAATTGGTTCTATGTGAAGCCTGTTTTACCTCTTTCTAATCATATTTTATCTCTTTGGGCAACCATTGTATAACCAGTTACTGTATGAGCCTTGTTAAGTTTTGTGTTTATTTGTCATTGCATATATATATTTGTTTTATATGTTATTATAGTTTATTCAAACCTATATTTGAATATTTTTTGTTGCTATTTCATTTTAAATCTCAATTTTGGAATAGAATATTAACTAGGATGGTTTGGAAGACCAAACTGATCTAGAACAAGTTACACGAGGCCTAAGAGTTATTTACATCAAGTGAAAAGTAAAACCAAAGAAAAATAAAGTAACTTGTTTTAATATTGCAATGCCTGATTTATTCATTTAGTTCTCTCATAAGTCAAATCCAAAAAAAATCATATAAATATTTTTTTTTTAAAAAGTGAGATGTTAAACGTTTATTATAATCTTATTTGAGAACAAACATACTTAATTCAAATTCAACAACCTTGACAAATTCTATTTTTCTACCTCAATCCTCTCCTCTGAAAAAACAACAAAAAATATAAATAATTCAATGTATTACTAATATGCAATTGTCTTGGATAATTTAATGATTTCTGGTTTGTTTTAGCACATACATTATTTAAATAAGATATACTGCATCAGAAGTTGCAAGAACATAAATAACCACTGCAAAAAAAGAATTTTACTTCCGAGCCTACTCAGGATAGTGGAAGGGTCGTATTTGTTGCTGCGTTATAAACAAGTTTGATCCTTGAATATTAATTAGTGAACATCACTTGGTTTAGTTAATTTATTTTTCACTCACAAACATATCAATTCATTATACGTTTCGGGGTCTTATCCCCATCAAAATAACATCATATTTTGATGTATTATTGATTGACATTATATTACTTTATTAAAATATGTTGGGTATAAAAAAAAAACATGAAATAAATAAGAAATAAAAATAATTATTTATTTACAAAAAGAGTGTCATAGTTAACTTATAAATGCTGTATATATACACTTCCAGACTAAACATAGCTCTTTGATGAGGGAAATTGATTTTGTAATTGAAATTATTTCAAGTCTAAATACAATGAACCTCTTTACTCGTTATATTGTATTTTACAGGTATGCACATACATACTATGTGTTCTGCATAAACAGAACTCATTTCTTTTTCTCATCGTTGAAATTGCTTATTTTTATTTTTTCAAATTCAAATACATCGTCTAAAATACCAGAGTGAAAGTTAATTTGTTACACCCTCATTCAGAAACTGAGTTGACTAAGAAGAGGAAACTTTTGACTAATAATGTCTCACATTGGGATGCCTTTCTTTGCACTCCCAACTGTAGCAAGGTTGAAATCAATTTCTTCTTCTAAGGTTGGGATCAATCTCTTCTTCTATCAGCCCAACGGGGGAATGAAGCTGTCCTTTGCCTGCTCAACAGCTATCAACCATTTTCCTCTGTCTCTTGCATGGGTAACAGCGATCTTCAGTTGCCGAATGGAAAATTGGATCTTACCCCATCCCTCCAACAACCCCCTGGCCTACCATAAGTATACTTGGTAATACCGGTTGGAATCATGAGTAGAGTACATCTGAAATTAAAAGACACAGTATAAGAGAAAGTGTACTGAAATACTAAGTCAATTTTAAGAATATTACTATTACAGTTATACTATTAATAGTATATGAGGGTTTTGCCAATATGCTTATAATTAACAAGGACATAAATAGTCTTTATAAGTAGTGTTTAGAAATTTCTAAAACAAATTTCTGGATTTCCAACCATTATTCAGAACTTTACAAACCAATTTCGGACTTTTTCTGAAATCATATGTTTTAGTACCGTATTTAATGCTCAATGTTCAATGCTCTGCAATTCAATGAGGACAAATTGAAATTAGGACAGCAGGGTTTTTTACAGTTTCACATTTATAACTTTTAAAAAATGCAAATCAATTTTCATACTCATTTAAGTATTTACATAAACTGAAATAAGACATTTCCAAACTTGAGTTATGAAATTTATTTGCACTTGATTTGACTTCTAAAAAATTGCCAATTTAGTTTGGAAAATTCTGAGCTTGTATTGGAAATCCTATAACCGCTTATATTAATTGGTAAGGAAAAAATCAATACCATATTGATATGAAGTTTATAGAGAACTTTTCAGTAAACTTACATCAACTGATTATTCTTTTGATTTACATTGCAAAAGTTGTAGAAATTTCATTTCAACTCAATATGCGTTTCCATCTCCTCGATTTTGTTCGAACCTATCCAGTGTAAAATGAACCTGAAATCAGTTTAATGTAATGAAATATTGTGTAGTAACGAAACACTTTAAAATTATTATTCTTAAATATAGGGGAAAACAATTTATCGTCATACCTTGGTTGGTATAGAATTTTCTCTCCTTATTTGTAGCAAAACCTTCCTCTCTTAGGGATCATTCCGAGTTTTACAATGACACCCTTTTGAAACGAATTTGTGCAACCAAACGCTGAAGAGCTAACCATCTAAAATAAATTATAAAAGTTTAAAGATTACAATTAATGGAAAAAAAAGATTAGGTTATATATTGCATATATAAGAATGATGTCATAATTTATTCCGGTAATAAAGAAAATTGTATCTTTTGTAAATTGCGTTCATAATATAGCGAATGATTATGACCCTTACAAATATTAAAACAATAGGAGAAAGAACTAAAAATGCACCGAATTCCTAATTATATATTGCAAAGCACTGACTTTAAAATAAAAATTGTGTTGTTGTGTAGCCTCAAATTTCGAAAAGTATAATCAGATTAGATATCTAGTTTCCAACTTCATTTTAATGTTTTTCTTTCATCACTATTTAATAACAGCGGAAAATGACTAAAATAAAACAAAAAATTAAAGTGTACTTACGGTTTTAAAACTTCACAAGACGAAATCACACCTGTCACTTTTAACTGAAACCTATCATTACTATAATAAAAACTACTACTTAAACAACAAAATAAAATTTCTAAACTAAAATATCTCTAAAACATAGGAAAGCCAAACAGTCCAGGCAGCATAGCCTAGTATAGAGCTCAGAAACGGAATGGCTACGCTCGCCTCAGCCAATAGAAACGAAGATCGTCATGTCTCTATATGTGGCCCGTCTAAACACTATTTTCCGGCAATCTATTGCCGTAAACATTGCCGAGCAATATTGCCAGCAATGTTGCCAAACTTGTGGCCGGCAATATTGCCGGAAAATATGGCCCGTCTAAACGGCCCTTAAGATGATGTGTTGCAATACAGTACAGTATTTGGAGTGCTTTGTATTGAGCTGTAATACTTTAATGTTTATATTGTCAATATGAGTCATGTGATAACATGTTAATATGAATACTGGAATACAATTTAATACCTAATAAAACTTAATACCTTATAGCGATAAACAATGTGTTTCAAGCTTCAGATGGTAGTGTTTAATGGTATAGGATAATTTTTGCCAATTTTAATTTAATTTCTTTATATGTATTGTCTTGACATGTTGTAATAAAGTATGTTGCACGATTTACCGTATTTCTGGTAATGTTGGACTTACCTACTACTACATAAAAGTTATTGGCTTTTAAATAAATTATTGCATAGCCATCATAACAATTACTCAATGTTCTGAATAAGGTTAAACTAATTATTATGCAGCTGTACAGTTTGTCAGTCATAATCTGTATTTGCAATAATTCGGTCAATAGCCGCCTTAAAAGAAGGGCAATTATTAGACCATAGCTGGATTATTAGAATCTACCTGCATCTTGGTGTTAATCCTACTGTTATAACTCACACAGTTAATGCACTTATGGGCCTGAGATCGGCACTTCTTCAGATTGTGGGTTTTCATGCAGAGTAGGCAGATAGGCTGGGTAGCCATGCAGGTCTTCTTGGTGTGGCCTATCCTGGAACATATGCAGCACCTCGGCGCTGAGTGTTGTCCGCCATCGAGTAGGTCACCATGTCCACGAAAGTTCTGCCAGCCAGCATCTTCCTCGCTCTGGTCGTTATCTTTACAATCGCGTGTCTCCAGACTCAAGCGGTGGTCCTCCGTCCTTGTTCCTATGCTGGTTCGTTATAATAGTTCTCAGCCTTATATCTTCTTCTTGTAACCGATTTCGTTCGATTACAGTTGGAACTATTTCTTCATTCCTTATGTCCTGAGGAATATTTTCGATTATCACTTTGGGTTGATTTTTCTGCTGTAATTATTTTGAGATCAGCCTCAGATTCTGAACCTACAATTACACCTCCGCTCTTTGTCCCACTTAAGGTTTTTATACCGACATCCAGTTTTCTGGTATTAATTATATTTTTGTACAGCGACTTCGTATCGTCTGTACTGTCTGAATTTACTTTTTCGATGATAGCTTTATGCTCTTTTATTCTAGTTTGTTTATTACCTGTAATTTCTACCTATAATGGGGTGATATGAGGTGTTGAGGTTAGGTTCAATATTCCCTTGATTTTTTATTCCAATCAGAGCGAAGATGTCCGAATATTAATTTCAAGGAGTCAATCCGTCGAATTCAGTCAATGCCTTCTTTTACTGAATGTTTAATCTTCAGAAGTGCTAGATTGCTTAAAAATTAATAGCTTCTAAAAGTCTGCCTCGTCCGACGCCATCACAGTTGACACATGAACCATTAATGACATGTGAATAGTCTTCTCTTAAATAATTTAGGTTTTTTTTTAATACTTATTATAAATTTCTTTATTTTTTGTAGTTAAATTTATGTTCATTAATTCAATTTAAATTGGCGGCTTGAGCTGGGTGGCTGCTTACTTATTAAAAATATTTTTAAGGTACAAGGCATCGCCTCTTTTTTAAGAAAAAATGTTGTATTATTCATGTTGAAGAAAAAAATAAACTGTAAGTGCATTTTCTCAATTGCTCATTAATGTTAAAGCAGATTGTTCCAAATCCAATCACACGGCAGTTGAGTTTTTCAAATGACAAACCAGCAGTTTTCATGGCACCATGGCCTAGGGCGTATGCAGGAATTTCTTTAGGGGGACCGGTTCTAGAAAAATATAGCTAAGATATCTCAAATATAGGCAATTTACGTAATTCAGCCTTTATTCAAGACAATTGTTGAGTATCGGACACATATTTAAGTGCGTTGCGGCTTTTTAGAGAAGAATTCCAATCATTATAATTTCACCGATTTCAAGAAAAAAAAATTAAAATCACACGAGAATATGTATTTTGCGGATTTCTGGAGCTGAATTCAGCTCTTTATAATTTCACTCGTTTAAAAAAAAAATGGTTAAAATCGCTCGAAAATTTTGCTTTTTGGAGCGGAATTCGGTTGGTTATCAAGAAAATTTCAAAAAATCGAATGAAAATTTGGGTGTTTTGTGGATTTCTGGTGCAGAATCCAGCTCGTTATATTTTTCATAATCGAACCCGAATTGTCTAGATTTTGAACCTTTCAGGAGCAAAGTGTAGCTCGTTCTAATATATCGCTTTTCAAAAAAATTTTTGAAGATCACAGTTTTTTCGGGTCTGTCTGGAGCAGAATTTAGCTCGTTTTAATTTCACGATGTCATGCTTCGTTTTTCATTATCGTGATCTCAGTACATGTTCGCCAATGATGTAGAGCTTCCTGTGACAGCTGTTTGGTTTCCTAAGGATACCGCATATGGCGGGATAAACAATTCATTAAACGCATAATATTTCTATTTGTTAAAATTGTTGATTTCTTAATGATGCAATTGGTCTGTTTTATTTGAAGCTAAGGCTTCCATTATAACTCGAAGTTTTCAAAAAACTTCGCTAGATCCTAAAACCCCACTGATATCGATCAACTGAAAACCGTTAGATTGATCAATTTTAAAAATTAGGTTCGAAATTTGAAATAAAAATAGAGTACTTACATACTTCAGGGTCGACCATATGTTGAGGTTATAACCAGACACCATAAACTGATTCGTATTTAGTCGAATTTAAGCCCCGATCTCAAATGAAAAGGATCCATTGGGAGTTAGTTTTTCTCTTGAGCGAACGGAAGTCGACAGTTGTGATCCACCACTTACAGGAGTAATAATAATAAGTTGGTTATAACTTCGTTAAATACGTAAGTTTCAAACCCTTTTTTCTCCCTCTTAATTTTCTTATTTTTTTTTTCTTTATCTCATAATTAATTTTTAGGTGAGAGGGCAAGGTCCCCTCCTGCGTACGCTCATGAGTTACATTAAAATTAATATTTATCAGGAGCAATGAGAAGGATGTAATTGCTTATGTTGATGCGACAGATCTTTATAGTTTTGTTCTCTGTTTTGGGAAATAGGTCATTCAAATTATACATCCCACTTTGCAAAAGGTCAAGAGTTGAAATTTTTTAAAATGTTTTTTCGACCTAAGCCGGTTGTAAAAGAACAAATTGTCTACTTCGAAAGACCTTTACGAGCTGCGCGTAGCTGCCAATAAACACCAATATTTTGACACTATTTTCAGTTTCTGACCAATATTTTCCAAAGTATGCCCAGAAGGAAATAGTTATGGTTTCCTTTTTTAAAGTAGATCAAACTTATCACAATTTGGAACTTCAGCCAGTTTAGAACGTTAAGTAGTTCCTGATATGTAGGTCTTCAAAGATTGAATATTTTTTCCAATAAGTGAAAAATCTTTATTTTGGTCTCTAAATTTTTCACTTGTCATCGAAAAGATTCATCCCATGAGAGAAGTCATCAGGAATATTTATTTGGCTTTAATTTGAGCCTTTACGTACATATGTAGGCTCAATGCTTTTCTCAAAATTAGCGTATAAGCTAAAACCGTGAAAAATGGAATTAGAGAATAATAAATGAAAACAGTTCACGAGACGGTTTATAGTAATAAATAGAATTTTAGTTAATTAAAAAAAGAAAATAGAACTTGTTAAAGAAAATGATAAGTTGTTGCTATTTACCTGTGCCTCAACTAAATTTACGCTTCATTATTGACATAAGTGTGAATCGTCAATAGTTATTAGTTAATTATTGATAATTTCACAATTATATCAATAATAAAGTGTAAATTTGGTTCAGACACAGGTAAATAGCAACAAAAATGCAGTTGTTCACTTTTACCACCAATCCGACGAATACTTGTACATACAAAAGAAAAATGCATTGCTATTAATTTTAACGGCCTTCAAGAAATGAAGATGCTACAAGCTCATCGGAGGAATTCTCAAGATGAACAGTATGTGCGGGCACGTCTAGCCGTTCGTTCAATGTAGGGCTGGAGATGTCTTCCTCATAATCAGAATCAGTTGAAGAGATTGGACGTTTTGACATGATTAGCCCGCGCAGAATTGACAAAAGACTGTGCTCTTCAGCCTAGCTTTCCGGGGACTGCAAGCGCCGCTGCTATCTTTTTTTCACTTGCAGTACGATCTGAGGAGCAGTATTCAGGGTGATGGTGATGGGAGTAAAGTCCCTGATCATCTAGCTTCCACCCACAATATGTAAGATTTTTTTTAACTCCCAACCACTTTTGAAATTGTGGTAAGTTCTGTTAGCATGGTGGTGTGATGCATCCTCTGTTGGTGACAAACGAGCGACATTAATTTTGAAGTTAGCTGCTGATTTAACGAGCAGCTGGAGGCAGACCTTATTCAATGTGACTGTTAAAAAATCACATCCATACAAATCTAGAAAGCACTTTTCCCCAGTGTTTGCTATGGCCTCCTTACTTGAGTCTGGGTGCAGGAAAAGTTCAACCACTTCCACAAGTTAGGAATTTTAGTTTAATATGTTGGTTTTGCCATGGCCAAAAGGAGCCAAAGTAGTGTCATACTTGTTGAACGCATGAATAAAAATCACTATCCCTGGTGAGTGTTGAGCGGGTAGATGACTATTTAAGAGTATTGGCAATTGCCGGCTTCACCTCTGCTACTCTACTAGAAGTAGATGTGAGTAGCACCTGAGCCTAAACCATTAAGGAAAAGGAGGTGGACATCTTCTCCTACTACAATCACAAGGTCAAAAGTTGGGCACTTTTGGATAGTGCCATGTCAATGAAGTTGCGATCGGCGCCTTCTTCGACAGCTTTCACTTGAATACCCTGTTTCTCAGTTGAATCGTGAAGAAGTGTGATGAGGTGCAACTTGTTGTTCTCCTTAGCCGATACTTTTTCCTTCAGTAGTTCGATGATGGTAGATCCCTCGAAAATTATATCATAGTAGAAGAGAGAAGCACAGCGTCGGAGTCATTCATCACTTTTAGTGCTGTTATTAACAGCATCCTCTGGATAACCATCGAAAACAACCGAGATGTTGCTACAAAAGTGGGTTTTGATGTAGGCGATGATAGTGTAACATAGATTTATAACTGACAATAGTGCCAAAATTTCTGTGTTTTTGACTGCTACACAGCTCGCACACGTCTATTGAAGTAGCAAATTTGTTTATTTACTGGCTTAGGTTCAAACAACATAAAAAAAAAAAAAAATTAGAACTAATTGACCTTTTGTAAGATCGGTTCCCGTCAGTGACCATGGACTGGATGATAACACTGAGATAGTGACTACAGGAGTGGGGGTAGTTGATGCCGCATGTCTTCTATAGCTTGCCGCTTCTACTCTCTTAACGTATTCAGAGAGTAGAATTCTCACACTACTCCTAGAAGGATTCAGAATGTGAGACGGTTATCTATTAAAAAAGTCTTTCATCGTTATTGTCGTCTCATCTTGTATATGTCATTTCATAGACAAAATAGATACTTATTCACATGATTGCCAATGACGTAGATGTCACTACAACAGATTAATGTCGATCAACTAAAAACTAATACGTAAGTACATGAATTAATTAATTTGAAAATTATGTGCGTGTTTGGAAGTAAAAAGTAGTCTCTAACCCCAATTTTTTTTCTTAAGCTTAAATTTATTTTTTCTCTTCTATTTTAATTATTTTTTGTGTTTCAGTAATCTTTAGAGGGGGGGCATGTTCCCCACCTACCTCCCCTGCATACGCCCATGACCATGGCCCAGTGCCATGACGTTTTTTTTTCAGTCAGCGACGGTTCCTGGATAATGGCAACGGAGGTTCACACAAATAATCTTTAAAGCAACCAACTCAAAAATACGATGTAAAATACCCGTTAGAAGTAGAAACACCTTCAGTTTTTGTGATTTTACTACTCCGATTAAGTCATTGTAAAGTATTTAGTTTACAAGTTTCCAAACTAGGAGGCCTTAAAAGGGATAATTGTATATAGCGTAATTTTTTTTGGAAAATAAAGAGTAAGTTATTTATTTTTAATAAGTTTATAGATAAAGTGAAAATTAATAACTAATCCATAAATTTGCAATTAAACTGACTTTTTAAGCTAAATCAGCTATTGAAAAAAATTCTTGCACTCGAGCACTGCTGGTTGGTGCACAATTTTTTTATGTACATGACGCTCTCATAGTTGTCAGTACACCCTTCAACACGAAACCCAACCCTCTCACCCCCTCTCAGCCCAATCTAGACCGATCACTGCACCAGTTGTGCAGGTAACACAGAACATAGAAGGAATTGATATGCGGCAGTCGGGGTGGGAGAATGTCTTCACTCTCCTAGCTTCATCCCCACTCCTCTGCACCCTAGGCGTTCAATTCTATCACTACTCCCGTCGTTAAAGTCCTAGTTCAAATCGCGCATCTATTGTTTACAACTTTGTTAAATTTTGATTGAATTCTTATCGAAGTGTGAGGGTGTCAGTGTGTTTAAAAATTAAATTAATGCCTTTGATTCGGATGTAGTACGAAAAAAGTTGTCGAGAATTCCGAACCTCCCTCCACTTTACACACTTTTGTATTTTAATCCTATTTTAATAAGTGCTTAATATTTCATCACTGAGAGTTTATTAGTGTTTTATAAATTGCTAAATATAGGGTGATGGGGGATAAATGCGCACAAGTTTGACTTTAAATGACTGTAATATCACTATATAAAATATCGAGTGATTACATATAATTTAATATAAAACTTGTTTTAAATTTCAAAAAAGTGAAAAACTTGTTTTAAATTAAAAAAAAAAAAACCTCTTAACTTATTATTTTGGTTTATTATTTTCAATAATAGACCTTTGTAATCGACCAAAGAGAATTTTTTTTTACCCCCCTCCCCTCAAAATTTGAGGTTTTACGTTTCAAGATACGTAGAATTCAAATATCGAATAAAAAAAAAATCCGTCCGTCCGCCGTACGCCGTCCGCAGCTTTTCTCCGATACTACTGGACCGATCTTCTCGAGATTCGGCACCGATCTCACAGGTCATCCCAGAATGATCCTCGGAACTCGGTATTACCATTCGTCTGTTTTTTTCAAAATGGCGGCCGATTACAGATATTATAAGCCCATAATTCGGCCATTTATAAAGATAGAGGGAAAATTTAAGGTATTTTGGAATCAGCATAACGAGGCATTAAAAAAAAAAAATGAAAAAAAAATCTATATAATTGCCGATTAAAGATCTTATAAGCCCATAACTCGGCAATTTATGAAGATAGAGGGGAAATGTAAGGTGTTGGAATCAGCATAACAAGGCATACAAATAAAAATTAAAAAAAAAAAAAGAATTATATCTATAAATGCTTTTGGTTTATTATTTTCAATAATAGACCTTTGTAATTGACCAAAGAAAAAATGTTGTAACCTCCCCTCAAAATTTGAGATTTTACGTTTCAAGATACGGAGAATCCAAATATCGAATAAAAAAAAATCCGTCCCCAATTTTTTATATTGTTTTTATTATATTTAAACGAAAGCTGATGAAATTTATTACAAAAGGGGAAAACATCATTTAAATGGACCAGTATTAGCTGAGATATAGCGTAATGAACTTAAGCGTAGATTAATTCTTCGGCGCCGCTGGCCCTAGGCCTCCTGACTTATCTATTGGGCTTCTGACTTCCTCGCATCTCTCTGCTTTATCCTTCCTTGGATTATTGCTGCACTTCCTTTAGCTTCCTTAGTCTTTCCTTTTTGTTTCCTACTGAAGCGCACATCCAATATTTCCTCTGTATCATTTTATCCTCTGATTACATGTCCTAACCATCTCAGCCTACTTGCAATGATACAGTTTCTTACACTCTCACGGCGATCATCTTGGGACAAGCTTAAAATTTCTTTTACTTTGGTGACTATGGCTTAGTTTCTTTAACTTGGACACTATAGATTTTTTTGAAATGTTACTATTTGGAAATAATAAACCATTGTATAATAATTCGCAGCGTTTTTTTGTGCTAACTTAATAATTTTTTTTATATTAAAATAAAAAAACTTAGCTTGTTTAAAAAAAACAAAAAACTTTATAACTATTACTGGATGTTGTAATTTGAAAATTCGACAGGAAGAACAGCCCCACCAGGTCTACCTTTATCTGGAGGCGGAAACACACAGACTACATCACGTTTTTTAAGTGCGCTAATGTCTTCTTTTGGCGGTGGATGGAAAGCCAATAATCTTCCAGAGCTTGTATCAGATTTCCTAAGATATTTTAACAGTGGTTCACCATGTTCAAAACTAATTAATTAAATCATTATTGGATAAGTTTTGAAGGCTATATACTTCTAAAGGTCCTACTTACTGAAAAAATAAAAACTCCTACTGTTAGATAAACACCGAAACAACTAGAGAGCAAAAGTTGTGAGATCCAAATTAATCAACAGGTGATGTCTTTACAACCTGTTATACTTCACCTTAGTGAACTGTGGGCTTATAATTGATTCTCCCTAAAGGGCAGCTCTTACCAGTTGAGAGTTTAGATTTAACGTGACAATTATACAATTATGCTCCCCACATCACCCTAGCTAAAATTGTAAGAAGCGCTATTAAGTGCAGTCAGTTTGACCCATTAAAAAGTTTAGTAACTCTCAGGCCTGAAACTTATTATGGAAGTGATATATTATAAGCACTATATCCAATCATTGGAGGCGAGTCTTAGCTTTATCTTTAAATTTTCAATTTCAAAGAGAAGCTTGCTTTTTTTTAAAAGTTCACAATTAACAATTTTTTAAAAATGTATTTACAATATAGTAGAGATCTGAGTACTGGACAAAAAATATTGTACATTTTATGGTCTTTAACATGGTTTTTGTTTAAACAAAATATCTTTAAAAACAAAGGAACTACAGAGTTTAACGCAAACCACTGTAAATTGCAGAATAGACTGACACACCAATACAAAATGGGAGCTTGAAAACAAAAAAGAACCCATGAAAAAAATGTGTCTAATTTCAAGAAAATTTTCTGTCGTTTAGTCCGAAAGTACTCTCCCTAGGTCGGTTGTAATCAAATTTTATAGGTCAAGGAATTCGTCATTTTTTCAGATTTTCCTCAGTAACTTGCTTCCAGTGCATTTTAGATAAAACTTCGACATTTCCAATTTTAAAGAACGTTAAATTTCCTCTTTGTTTTATGTTTTGTATTTTTTTAAATTCGAAACAGCTACTGAGATACGTAGCCGCTGCAAAATGTCAAAGGCACAAAATGTTAGATATTCAGTGGTTTCACCTTTATACCTATTTTCCAGTGCACTTTAGCGCAAAATGCATAATATTATAGAGGATTAAATTTACTACGATTTGCATACAAAATATTTGGAATTAATCTCAACAGACTCCAAAAAGTATTAAAATAACAATTTTAAAGAAAGTGGACTTTTTTCAGATTTTCCTCAGTAACTCGCTTCCAATGCATTTTAGGTAAATATTTGAGATAACCAATTTTATAGAAAGTTAAATTTCGGGATAGCTGCTTAGTTGCGGGACCGTAAACATCTGCAAAATGTCAAGAAAATGCAAAATGTTTGATATCCTGAGGTTTCGTCTTATTAATTATTTTTTAGTGTACTGAAAAATAGTTATCAAGGCGAAACCACTGAATATCAAACTTTTTTAGTTTTTTTGACATTTTGCAGATTTGTACGGCCCCATATCTCAGCAGCTGTTTCAAATAAAAAAAAATACTTAATACAAAACTTATAGACAACTTAACGTTCTTTAAAATCACCTATTTCAAAGTTTTGCCTAAAATTCCCTGAGAACTAGTTACTGAGGAAAATCTGAAAAAAGTTACGAATTCCTTGACCTATAAAATTTGATTGTAACCGATCTAGTCTATTATGAGAGTACGTTCGACCTAGACGATAAAAAAATTTCTTGAAATCGGACACGCTTTTTTTGGACTATCAGTTTTATTTATTGCCTCCAATGCCATCAGGGAGAAGAGCCGAGGCAGAGCCAGTGGAGATAAAATTATATTTTATCATCCTCATGTTTATATTTATTTTTGTGCCTTGGTGACTTTAATGCTAGAGTAGCTAATTTGAATGTGCCTGTGAAGTTGGCATATCATTTGGTGGAAACTCACTAACCTTTGAGAGTTCTGGCTTTCTTTTGAATAGTTCTAGAGTTTCTGGTTGTTTAAACAAATAGTTCCGCTCATTAAAGCAAAAAAAAAACGCTTCCGAAAAAGTGATATGCCAACTTCGCATGGTTCAAGAAAATAATTGATTTCGGACGAAAATGTTTGCCGAAAATTCTGACGAAATATTAAAGTCCGAATGGGTGAAAATTTTTCAGGGTAACAGGTTGTTGACATCGCAACCTAGTAACTAATATTTTTTACATTAGCACTTAAATATTTGTTACAAACTTATTGTTATTGTTGATACCCTATTTTAAACTCTTTGAATAATAATAAATACATAGCTAAAAAAAAAAAAATTGTTGATTTATAAAAAAAAAAAAAGGTTGATTTGATATGGATTGATACAGTATTAATATTTGCCATTTTGTCATGGTAACTTGTAGTATTGGTAAAAGTCTCAGTTTACCTGTAGTATCAAATTACAATAGTTTATTTTGTGCTTTATCCAAGTATTTTTTTTTTTCGACCTCATCCAGGATCTTCTTACTCTGGTTTATTATTTGATCACACATTTTATTGGTTAATACATTCATACTCAAAGTCTTATTTTAATTGACATATTAAATGTCAAAATATTTGACCATTCTCTCAGCAGACGCTAAGTAATATTGAAATAACAATTTTAGAGAAAGGTAAATTGTTATTTCAATATTTCTTGGCGTCTGTTGAGAGTAATTACAAATATTTTGAATTGATATTGAATAAAATTTAATGCTCTACAAGATTGGTTTTTATGTAATTTACACTAAAAATAGTTATTCAGGTGAAACGTCTGAGTATCCAAGTTTTTAAGTTTTCTTGACGCTTTGAAGATGTTTACGGTCCCGCAAAAAAAATATTACATATCAAACTTACAGGAAGTATATCGCTCTTTAAAATTGGTTATGTCAAAGATTTACCTAAAATGCATTGGAAGCGAGTTACTGAGGAAATTCTGAAAAAAGTAAACTTTCTGTATAATTGTTATTTTAATATTTCTTGGCGTTTGTTGAGAGTACTTAAAATTTTTTGTATGAATCTTGTAATAAACTTACTCTTCTATAACATTGTTTATTATGCATTTTGCACTGGAGTGCACTGAAAAATAGTTATTAAGGCGAAATCATCGAATATCTAACTTTTTGCGTTTTTTGACATTTTTTAGATTTGCACGGCCCCTTATCTCAGTAGGAATTCCGAATTTTAAAATTATTAAATATAAAACTTACAGGAAATTTAGCGTTATTTAAAATTGGAAATGATGAAGTTTTACCTAAAATGCACTGAGAGCGAGTTACTGAGAAAAATCTGAAAAACAGTGACGAAAATAACGAATTGGTTGGCCTATACAATTTGAGTGCAACCGTTTTAGGGTAACAGGCATTCATATTTCTAGTCTATTATGAGAGTACTTTCGCCCTAAGCGATCAAAAAGATTCTTGAAATCAGATATGTTTTTTGGCCTGAGCTCCCGGACTAATAAGTATGTTCTTTATTGGTAAAAATAATAACAAGTATGAAACATATTGGGGTCAAACCTTGAGGAAATATAATAACAAGTATGCAACATGTTGGGGTCAAATCTTGAGGAAATCGAGCTCCTGTGTGGGGGCCTTTAGTGCAGCTTTTAATCTCCTTCTATGTTCTCTGGCGGATAACTCTGTCAGAATCAAGGCATTCTGTTTCTGTTGATTTACTCAATCTCAAATAAATATTTTCTATTTCTTCTTATTACTTTAAAGTAATTGTATTTTCTTTTATGAAGCTAGGTTGTTAGGTTAAATGTGTTAAATTAGGTTAAATGTTCATGTGTACATATGGAACAATCGCCGCTGATTATGTAATAACAATGATTGACAATGAGTAATAATCCTAGTTGAAACTGGGAAGAAAGGGCGCAAAGAAAAATCAAATTTTTTATTAACAAACATTTTAAATTTTTGTTTGTTTATTAATTTATGTTACTAAGTTTAGTTTAGTAATTGTAACAAATTCAGATTTCATTAATAAATAGAACATTAATTTCTTATTTGATAATTTTAACTCAAAAAATTAAAAAAATACTTTATTGATCTATTAATGACTCATCTTATGAAAGGGTGTAGTAAATACTTAATACTTATATCCATAATTACCAAGTAAAATTTGGTAGATTAAAATATACCTACAATATATATATATATATATATATATATATATATATATATATATATATATATATATATATATATATATATATATACACACTTACGTGGCGCTTGAATCCGTGGTGGGTCTTGGCCTCCTCGATAATCTTCTGTCATTCAACTCTGTCTTGGGCAGTCGTTCTCCATTCAGTTGGGGTCCCAAGTAGGCCCCTCACATCTGCTGCCACCCCATCCATCCACTGTAGCCTCGGTCGTCCGGCTCGCCCAAAGAGTACAGGATAGCACAGAAAGGCCTTGGGGAAGATGGATGTGGGCTCACTACCCCCACCCTTATCACAGACAGAGCTTGCGATTGTCCTTTTCCCCTATCTCCGATCTTTATTGTCTGTTTGTTTTTTCCCGGTTATATTTTTATCGGTTTATTTTAAAAAATGAGTAATATCGCCGAGGAGGACGATATGGCAACCACGGCGCTTTCCGATTTGGCCACACTTTTAGGAAAATAATTGTCCATAAGATATTTCACGAAGTGGCGCAAATAGTGGTAAATGCTATCCCCCTTTATAAAATCAACCTTTTGGGGACTTACATTCGGGACAAAAAAGGTTGCAAGGAAAATATTAACATTTCGAAGCTCAAAACTAGCATGATGGATTTAGATGCATGCAATTCGGATTTTGATTTAAGTAGGTACATGATGGGTACATGTTCATTAAAAACCTTTTTAAATTCCAATTTTACTTCTCTTAGTTTTTGTTTTTTTTCAGAAGACACCGTTGAAAACTTGTCACAAATAGAGCCATTGTTTTCTACATTAGTGCTGGACATAATTGAATATATTGCCGGTATTGTGGATTATTTTATTACATATTTTTTTACTTTTAACTTCTGTAGTGTTTTAGAATAAATCTGATGTATTGCACGAAAACTCCAAACAGCAATTAAATGCGAATTAGGGATTGATAAATTATTTGCCCTTTCCATGATTTTGTTTTTATTGAAAACTAATTTCAAATGTTATATATTCATCTTCAGTTCTAAAAACACAAAAATGCAAAAATAAGCAATTCAAAATACAGTTTGGTATTATACTTATTAAATTAAATGTAATATAAATCAGTATTATAAAACATTTATGAATTATAAATTTAATTAAATAATAAGAATTAAATTCACAATTCATAAATGTTTTATAATAATAATTTATATTACATTTAATTTAATATGTATAATAATACCAAACTGTATTTTGAATTGCTTATTTTTGAATTTTTGTGTTTTTAGAACTGAAGATAAAGGTATAACATTTGAAACTAGTTTTAAAAAATTATAGAAGTGGCAAATAATTTATCACTCCCTTATTGGGTTGATCCTTCTATACCATTATGCGGACGTCAACTAGTTAAATGCGAAGAATTTGATTGCAATTTCCGACGTGATATACAAAATTTATGGAAAAATTTGATAGCTATCAACAATCGAGGAGGTCTAGTTCAACCTGCATTTGATGATATTAAAATCAGTACAATATGCGACAAAATATTCACATCGAAATCAAATATTAAAAATGTCGATCTGTTTTTATTGCAATTAGGAGCGCATTTAAAGAATATATGTTTTTATAATTTCAAAACAATTTTGTAGATGAGGTGGGAAACAATTATAAGCAGTTTTTAATTGAAAGTCTAAGTAAAATTTACTTTTCTATAATAATAACACGTCAGAGATATAAACGAAAATATTAAAAAATAAAGTGTGACACAAATTAACCAAAATCATTAATTTTACTGGACAAATTTTTGTTACCAGTAAGTAATTTAATAATAATAGGTAGTACATAACAAATTAGTAGAAATAATAATCACAATAAAACAATTGATAATACTAATAAGAATGTCAATAAATTTGAGGGAAAGTAGTTTTTTGTATCACTTGTAGCCACTAATACAGTTAAGATTTTTGTTTTTTAATTATAATAAACAAAATCTACTTCATCTGCTTGAATGCCGATCGAGTTTTTGACAAATCTGTTTCTTTTTGTTAGGGATATTTGGAATAAATAAGCCTATTTGATCCTATAGAGCCGAGGACTGGGTGTAGACGATGGGAGTGGGGGTAGAGAGCCCACCTCCTCCACTCATTTTATACTTAATTTTATAATTTATATTAACAAAAAAATTTAAAAATAAAGAAAAAGGGTGAAAATGAAAAATAATGAGTTGATAAGCAAAGTTTAAGCTTGTGCATTAGAAACAATTATTCACTTCTGACCTAGATGTTAAACTTAAATTGAATTTTTGGAATTAGAGAGCATCTATTTGGAAAGAAAGAAGGTGTTGGAAAAGCAGGGATTTGAATGAGATTCGAGGAGAAGCATGCCGGATATTAGAAGGGAGGGCATTGCAGATGGTTGAGGAGCGGGAGGGAAAGGGACGTTCGAATGTTTTGGTTCTGTGGGAATGGGTATGAAGGTCAGAAGGGCACGATCTTGTTTCCTGTGCGTAGACCGAGGGTTTGAATTGTAGGAGGCTGTAGATGTAGGAATGTTGCTTGGAATTGAGGGTTTGGTATAGCAAAGATCCGAGGAAATATTATCTACGGTATACGAGATGTGGCTATTAAATAACGAGACTGACGTAGCAATAACATTTATTTTTATTTTATACATAATTACTTATTATCTCCTTAAATATACACCCCTTCTCTATCCCTACAACGCTCCATGCGAATTTTCCATTGTTGGAAACAGTGCTGGAAGTCATCTTCTGTCAGCTCCTTCAGGACGCGTGCCGCTTTCTCTTTTACAGCTTCCACGGACTCAAATCTCGTCCCTTTTAATGAAGATTTCACCTAAGGGAACAGATAGAAGTCACATGGTGCAAGATCTGGTGAATAAGGTGGATGTTCTAACACTGGGATGCTGTACTGGGCTAGGAACCTCTTGACAGATAACGCGGAATGAGCTGGCGCATTGTCTTGGTGGAGAACCCATGATTTGCCCTTCCACATTTCGGGTCGTTTTAAGGTCAAACTATTAATCAATACTACTACCTTGAGGTACTTGCAAAACTACGTGAAAGAGTAAGGAAAAACCGACCCGAAATGTGGAAGGACAAATCATGGGTTCTCCACCAAGACAATGCGCCAGCTCATTCCGCGTTATCTGTCAAGAGGTTCCTTGACCAGTACAGCATCCCAGTGTTAGAACATCCACCTTATTCTCCAGATCTTGCACCATGTGACTTTTATCTGTTCCCTAAGGTGAAATCTTCATAAAAAGGGACGAAATTTGAGTCCGTGGAAGCTATAAAAGAGAAAGCGGCACGCGTCCTGAAGGAGCTGACAGAAGATGACTTCCAGCGCTGTTTCCAACAATGGAAAATTCGCATGGAGCGATTTAGGGATATTGAAGGTGATAGTAAGTAATTATAAAATAAAAATAAATTTTATTGCAACGTCAGTCTCGTTATTTAATAGCCACACCTCGTATACCGGGGGTCTCCCAGTGGACATCGATTCCCTGTAGATTCCCGAGTATTTGGAATAACGGCATAAAACTCGGTGGCTCTTTGTTATGTATTATGATAGCAGTATCTTTTTATGACATTTCCGCCCCCCCGTAACCTTCTCCAGTTCTTCTACAGCGCACCTAACTCTGGAATTTCAAATGGAATGGACTATTTTATTTTACATACTGATAGGAAATGAAATTTTAAGATGAATTCATATCGGGCACTTTTATGATCCGATGCGCCCCGAGGGCGATAATCACAAAAATGCGGGTTTTTATACAATGTTCCAAATTTTTCTAAAAAAGGAACAATTTTTTAGAAAGCTATTGAAGTAAACGTTGTAGAGAATGAAAAGCACGTTAAAATGAGTCTATTTTCATTCCATAACGCATTAAAGTGGCAATTATAAATAAGAGAACAACTGAAAGTGTGAAATATAGAGTGTTCTGGACAAGCTTGCGGTTATTTGTTTTATCAATGCATTTTATTCTTGTGATTTAAAAAAAAAAAAAGAGAAGGTGTTTTCAATCGTTTCCAACAACAGAAATTAGCATTTCTTCTTCTTGACTAATTATTTTCTGAAATAACTCATGAAAGGTATCACTACCATTTTTTTTTTTTTACATTCAATGAAATAAGTGCCTAGTTCTTATAAATAAAAAAAACAAAAAAAAACAATAATGTTGTTTAAATATGTATTGGATAATTATTATTATTACTTATATTTGTAATTATTGGATAATAAAAATGCATTAATGAAACAAATAACCGGAAGCTTGTCCAGAACACTTTTTTGACGTTTGAATTTTCTGTTCTGTTATTTATTGTTGCCCCTCTAATACTTAGCATTATGGAATGAAAATAAACACATTTCAAAGTGGTACTCTAAAATGTTTATTTCAATAGTTTTCTAAAACATTGTTACTTCAGTTTATTTATTTATTCAATGAAATTCCTCCTTAGTGACGTATTTTTTGTTCAAATCTTAAATTCGATATGCTGTTTATACAGTTAGAAGTATATCTATAATAAACCTATATACCTACAATTTTAATGCAATTATTAATTACATTTTATTTAAGTTATAAAAAAAAACTTTCATAAGCTATGCAGCCAAAAAATCGGTAATATGTTTTTTATGAGTGTTGCTTCTGAATTTATATATTTCTATGAATAAAATTTAATGTAAAGCTAGTAAAATTTTTTATTTCAAATAAATTATTTAAATTTTCTAAAGCATCTTTAAAATTTTAAAATTACTTCAAGAAATAGTCAATTAATAATAATGGAGACGTAGGTATTAAACGCAATAATTGCTGATAATTGTTTATCGACTACTACAAATACAAAAATGGGAAATATTTTTACAAGGTTTCAAGCCAGAGTTTTTATGCACTCTACATCAGTAGTAAAACAGGATCTAAAATGTATACATGTTTTTTTATAATCATGACTCATCCATTAATGATTTTTTTATTGCGAAATACGCAATACCCAAAATACCCAAACATGTCGGTCATCATCAGGGCAAGTGAATTCTGTGATTGACATAAAAACTGTTCGTGTGTCATCATAAATATTATTGGCTTGAGAAAAATTAACGCATCCCTTCCCAACCCCGATGAACAGAGGGAGGCAAAAACTAAATATCTTGGGCCTATGAGCGTCCAAATTTATTATTAATCTTGACCAGATTCACTCATGTCTTTATCCTACATTCTGTCTCTGTCTTGAGAAAGCCGAATTAATTTCATTTATGGAACATGATAGACCAGTCTAGGCTACAGATGTGTTGTGACAGGCGCTAGTGGTATCAGCGACAAGTTGTACCTGTTCCACAGCATTACCTGATACTTTTAATTTATATTTTTGTCACATGTACCAACTATCAATCGATAAAGGTGTTTTCAGCTTCTTATGAAGTTAGACATCGAAATGTCATGTATCATGATTTAGATTTTTAAATGTGGTATTTTGTGTCTACTCTTGCAATCTGGACTGTTTAGCAACCTATAAGTAGTTTACAATCCTTGTACACTAGTCGCCTGTTAACAGGTCTGGACAAAAATTAATTGTAACTAATAGCTAAAAACTACAACTAAACTAACTTAGTTGCAATTCTGTTGAACTAACAACTAAACCATTAGTTGTTATTTATCCACTGACAACTAATTTATCAGTTGAAATGGACAACTAATTTTTTTAGCTATGAAATACTAGTTGCAATGGCAAATTACAACTAATTATTTAATTTTATTCGTATTTGACGAATAACAACTTATTAAGTGAATTATTTTTTTTCTTTCAAATATTTGTCATTTGTTTTCGTTAGCTGCTTATTGCTACTATATCAACTAGAGACACACCCATGTGCCCTTCGAACAGCAAACTGCCCCCCCCCCCCCCCCCCCAGCAGATAATCAGTTCATCGTTTTTTCAATCCATTAGATTATCATTTCCTCTACTCCTTCCTTTTTATATAATAATAAAATAATAATAATATTTATGCTTTATGATAGAGTACCCTTCAATAATAGGCCCAAAATACCTTAGGTACTATACTGAAAAACAACAGATGTTAAGGCTGTCTATGAAATGCTTGATGAGCATATGTCAGTAGGAGCTACTACAGCAGCAACTGTGGATGATGTGATAAAAGCAATCAAGCAAATGAAAAAATGGAAAGCTTCTCGACCAGATAAAATACAAAGTTACTGGCTGAAGTATTTTAGTAATGCTCACAGCCATCTTGGTTCTTGATTTCAGAAACTACTATCTGAAGGGATAAACGTTCCTTCAAACTTCTGCTCTAACTTATTTAATATGGAAAGGAAACAAAGGAAAATTAGAACCGCAGGATTTGAGACTCATAACTTGTCTTAATAGTGTGTACAAGTTACTAACAGCTGTTATCAGAAACAAGTTGACTGAATACATTCAGGGAAAGTGCATCATAGCAGTGGAGCAGCTAGGAAATAAGACAGGTTCCAGAGGATGCAAAGAACTTTTGCTAATTGATTATTTTATTGTTGCTCAGGTTGCAAAGAGGTCTCGCAACATAGCTTGGATAGACTAGCGTGAAGCATACATATGATCCAGTTCCTCATGATTGGCTTTTGAATGTTTTGAAGATCTACAAAGTAGACCAGGCTATAATAGATTTATTAAAACTCTTATGCAAATTTGGAAGGTCTCGCTCTGTACACCAACTTGGATTGGATTAGGTGTCAATCAATATATACCGATAAAGAGGAGTATTTTCCAAGGTGAAAAAATCTCTTAGTCCTTTTTGGTTCTGTCTGGCAATCAATCCATTTAGCAAATTATTGGAAGATACGGGCAAAGGATTCCTACTCAATTCTGGCACAAAGATCTCTCGTTCGTTCTATATGGATGATCTTAAATGTTATGCCAAAAATGAAAATAAAATTACAGCTCTTCTAAAGACCGTAAAGACGTTCAGTGATGTCATATACATGCATCTAGGTACAGATAAAAGCGCGATAATGTATGTGAATGGAGGAAGAATTATTGATGGAAATAACATGGTGTTATCAAAAGATGTTATAATTAATCAGCTGAGAGACTCTGACTCTTACAAATACCTCGGAATGCTGCAACTACTAAAACTCAAGGCCAACTCAAAGAAGTTCTTCGAGGATGAATTTAAGTACCGAATCAAATTAGTGCTTATATCGCATTTGAATGGAAGAAATTTAATTAAGGCATTGAACACATGGGTGGTACCAGCTTTGGTCTATTCATTTGAGATAATGAAGTGGATCAAGACAGATTTAAAAAGCTTAGATCGCCTTCTCAGAGTCCAAATGGTTCTTTCAAGGAAAAGACAAGACACCCGAAATCGTCAGTATCAAGGTTATATCTTCTAGAAAGATGGGATGCGTGGTGTGATAAGCTTGTTGAAGTTATATCGAGAAGGAAAAAATAATTTTCGAATTTATATAGAGAGTCATACCTCTAACACTCTTTCAACTATTACATCATTAGATGCAAATTATACTTCTCTAAATATAATAAGTGCTGAGACTATGCTGCTTTAACGTGGACTTTTTTTATCATTCATTAACGGATACAGGAATAGACAAATGTGAAAAAGTGGTAATATATTTCCTGAAACTAAAGGATTTCTGATGGCTATCCAAGCACAAGTAATTGCGAGAGGGTATCAGTGACTTATGTAACTTATGCAAAAAGGCAGTGGATACAGTTATACAGCATGTAACTTGGGGTTGTTTAATACTTACAGAGACATAACAATGCAGCTAAAGTAGTGGACCAAGCAAAGCTCACAAGATAAGCCTCATAGATAACTATTGCTTCGTATTACCAATATCATCCGAAGCCAATCATCTCCAAACACAATGTCAAGTTGTTCTCGGATCAATCTATAGTTACAGGTCACTATAGATTCCCATAATAGGTCTGACGTTCTAATAACAGACAAGAGGAAGAAAACAACCGGAGGGACCTCAATCTTCTCTGCGGGAGCTGGACCTACCGACAATGGAAAAGATGCAACATTCAGTACTGCTGGGAACAACGAATATTTTGAGCAAGTTCATGAACATAAAATAATTTTGAAAATTAAATATTGTAATTTTTGATTGACCAAATCTGGTTCCCAACTATTATGGACAGCATTTCATATGTGAAACAAATAAATGAAAATTAATAATAACTAAACATCTCCATTTCTGATAAGTTTACATATGTGCAATAAATAACAAATAAGAGCTAAATACGAGTATATAGGTACCTCATATAGGTTCCATCTGAGGAGAGTCTACAAAAATAGAAATTAAGGAAATACAATTACATCTTCTTTTAAAGAATAAATACTTCTACAATCATTTACAAGCATCGTACAGAAATCAAACAAAATATAGCTAAATAAATCAATATTCATTATTAAATTGATAATTGAATTCATTTACTAATTCATATATGTAATGCTAGGCTACTCTACAATAGCTAAAAAGGCTGTTTCAGTTTCTACCTTTCAGGTAACTTTTAAACTCTACATCATCTAATGTGTTTTTATTAAAATATTTCATTCTAAATTCAGCAAGAGTGGGACAAACTGCTGTAGAAGGGTAAATATGTCCATATTTGTAAGGTTACATAGTGATGGAGTTGGGCATTAGTTAACTAAATTTGTAACTAAATAATTAATAGTTGTTAAATTATTTGCAAATAATTTAGTTATTAGTTACTGTTTGGTAACTGATTTCTCAACAATTAAATTAGTTTTAATTGTAGTGTACAACTAATTTTTTTTAGTCGTGAGAAATAAATTGCCCTTGGCAATTGAAACCTAATCAGTATTATCCGTAGTTGCGAATAACAATTAGCAATCAATATTATATTGATTTGTTGAATTTTGAACCTAACTGCCAGTGTAACGGGTATCCGCTCGTACCAGGACGGGGTCCTGATATATTCACCAATAAAAAAATAAAAAATTCTATTTAAAGCATTTCCAAGTCAATTAATTGTACCCTTTTCCATTTCGATTTTAACCCTTTCCAATTCAATTATATTTTTTTCTATTTTAATAGTAACTGTTTTCATTTCAGTTGTAACCCAACAGGACATGAATTAATTCTAATTTATTCATTTTATTATTGTATAATAATTATTTTAATTAAAATAATGACTTAAAATGACTTTTTTTCGTTCAATTGATAATTGTAACTTAGTGCTAATTTCAACTATTGTTTGAAAAAAAAAATGTTTATTTATTTTTAAATATTTATTATTATTGATTATTTTTTTTTTAGGAAGGAGATTGCGAATTTCATCGATTTGGTGATCGTTGATTAGTTTATCGAAGTTGCTAGTATCGAATTTACTACCGAAATTTTGGTCGGCAACGAGCATTTCTAATTAATTATTTGTTTGCAAAATTCGGTGGTACAGGTAACGTTTATTAGGTTTTCAAGGGTGCTATTTCCGTATTTAGTCCCGGATTTTCGATTGTGGATGCGCATTTGGGTTTTCCTTTACTTATTAATATTTTTTATGAAATAGGATTCGTTCATTCGGTGTTTGAAGTTTCTTATTCCATTTTTTTAGTTGGGTTATTTATGTGTACTTCAAATCACCATTGCATTTGACATTTTTTAGCATATATTGTCCTTTTGAACATAATAATAAGAAATTACATTGACAGTTGACGTCCGCATGATGTTTTAGAAGGATCAATCTAATTAGGAACTGATAAATTACATTGACCTTTTAAAAGACAGTTATTGGGAGGCAATTTAATAAGCTTTACCTGCGGTTCGATTTTGATAAATAAATAAATTTAGAAACTGAGATGTTACCTACTTAATTGCCGTAGGTTTTGGTGCAGTTACCATCAGCAGAGCTAGTTTTTTGATGATCCAATGTCTTGTTTAACTTGAAATTTGTTAAACAAAAAGCGAAAAAGAAAAAGAGCTAGAATACAAAATTTAAAAAAAATGTATTGAGCAGTTATAATGAATAATTTTGTATAATTTAGTGTTCAAATTAGAGTATCGGGAATAATAATTTGTAAACAGTGTCTAGAGCGGATTTGCGCAGATTATCTCTTTATACTATTACAGCAACTATCTTCAATGATATTCTAATTTGATTTATATTCCTTTTGCATTTCAAACCTCATTCTCTCATTAGGAGTGAAAGATAAAGGAGTTGAAAGTGATGGAAATAATTATTTTAAAAAAAAACACGAGAATTTCCAAATTCTTCTTCGGGATTTGCATGAGAAGTAATTTTAGGATTATCCTTAAAATTAATTTTGTCCAAAAAGAATAAATAATTAGATAAATTAATAATAATAATAAATAATGTTATTATTTTTTAAAAATTCTGTTAGTGCTATCCCAAACAGTTTTAAACCTTAAAAAATGAAAAATCATTAGGTATGTATTATTAATTATTTTAATAACTAAATCCTACGCATATTTAAATATAGATGTACAACTAGTAGGTATATTCAATCTTAGTGAATATTTAAAAAAAAAAATGTATTTAACAAAAATCCTGTATTTCATATAGAACTTATAACATATGCAATGAAAATTATTAATGTAGGCAAATGAAATATTGTTTGTATTTTAATTATATAACAATTTATTTCTTATTAAACTAATACAAAATACACATACATCAATATATACAATATCAGATACGAATGAACGAGGAGTATCCTTGCTCGAATATATAGGATCTACAAATTTAAAGATACTAAACAGAGGTAGCGAAGCTGCTTTTGTCACTCGAGTCAGAAGCGAGGTTTTAGATATCACACTCGCTTCTAGTCAGATTAAGGACCTTATTAGACTGGATGATCACCTCGGATATCACATTGTCTGACCATAGGATGATCTCATTTGAGATTAATTCTGAACAAACCCCCCCATCTCTAAAAAGAAACCCCAGAAACACTGAATGGAATCTATTCAGGGATAGGTTAGATATATGCCCATATCTTCCTATGGGCAGACTTCAAACCAAAGCTGAGATAGATGAAGAAACTATCCTCTTAAAGAGAATAGTACAAGACCCATATGAGGTGGCCTGCCCCTTAAAGGCAGAACCTAGGAAAAAGATCAGATGGTGGTCCACTGAGTTGTCTAAGTTACAAAAGGCTACAAGAAAGGCCTATAACAAGGCATATAAATTAAGGCAGAAGGCTAGCTGGGATTTGTATCGTGTCGCCTATAACTTATACAAAAAGGAAATAAGAAAGCATAAGCGGGTTGGCTGGCGTAAGTTCTGTAGCAATATAGAAAGCACGCCAGAAGCCTCTCGTCTTGTTAAGCTGCTTGGGAATGACGCCCAGCAGCCACTGGGAGCCTTAAAGAAACACAATGTCTCTGGACCTTTAATTTGGTGGACACCTTGTCCCACCTAATGGAGACACACTTTCCGGGTTGCAGTATTACTAATTTAGTCAACCCATCCTCAAGTATCTACCCTGGCAGTGATACTAATGATATAGAGGAGGATTGGGCTCTAGCGGTGTCCATAGTCAGTGATGGGGCCATTAGGTGGGCTGTCAGAGAGCTGAAGCCGTATAAAGCTCCAGGCACTGACGGTATCCTTCTAGGCATGCTCAAAGAGGGCCTCAATGATCTGCTCCGAATCAGAGCCCCATTAGGAGCCTCTCTAGCCATCGAGTACATTCCAAAATCCTGGAGGAAATCTTTAATAGCTTTTATCCCGAAGAATAGTAAGGAAGATTATAGTGTTGCTAAGGATTTTCGACCGATTAGCCTATCCTCCTTTCTTTTTAAGATTCTGGAGAAGCTGGTAGCAGTACACCTTACAAGCAAGGTTCTACCACTCCATCCTCTTCACCCTCAACAGCATGCTTACCTCCAGGGAAAATCAACAGAAACTGCCCTACATTCCCTAGTAGGAAAAAATAAAAAAGGCCTTGGTATACAAAGAATCCGCCTAAGGGCTCTTTTTCTATGTTGAAGGGGCATTTGACAGGACCAGGCCTGAGGCAGTTTGCAAAGCCTTAAAAGAAATATCTGCCCTAGCTGCGATAACCAGATGGGTCGGATTTGTTTTGAAGAACAGAACAATAGTCGTCTCAGAGGAGGGCATCCCCCCACTGCTCTGGTGCCTTGTAATGGATAAGTTGTTAAGAAGACTACAGGATGCCGGATTCTCTGCCCAGGCGTTCGCAGATGATGGAATAATTCTGATAACAGGTAAGTTTATTGCCACCATCTTTGAGCGCATGCAGGTTGTCTGCGATATTGTTCATACTTGGTGCAATGAAGTTAGACTCTCGGTAAATCCAACTAAGACTGAGTTGATTCAGTTTACCAAGAAACGGAAGCTGGATGCTTTTAGGACTCCTACCTTTTTTGGCAAACAGCTTCAATTAAGTCAACAAGTCAAATATCTCGGGATTATTTTGGACTCCAAACTAAACTGGAACCCCCATTTGACTGAAACCAAAACGAAAGCAATAGCATCCTTTTGGCATGTTAGACGCGCTCTGGGCACAACCTGGGGCTTTAAACCTAGGGTCATGCACTGGATATAGAAAGCGATTATTAGACCTAGAATTCAATATGGAAGCATATTGTGGTGGACAGCCCTGAATAGGGCCTCCCATGTTCGGACACTCAGTCGCATTCAAAGGATGGCATGTATGAGCATTACGGGAGCGTTTCGTACCATACCTACCAAAGCTTTAGAAGTCCTCTTATATCTAACACCGCTTCACCTATGGCTGAGGGGCGAAGCGGTTATGGTCCATCTAAGAATTAAAGAAAATAGTGGCAAGTGCGGGGCGAACCCACAGGCCACTCAGTAATAGCCAAAGTGTTGGACAAGGAGATTCCTATCCTTCAATATTGTTGTCCTCCACTTAACAGAAACCTTACTCTAGATTCTAAAGTGAGCTACTGATATCCTAGTGTATCCGACTGGGAAGGGGGTTCAGTAACCACTCAAACAGGCAACCTATCCTGTTTCACGGATGGATCAAGGAAGGACTCGACCGGCTTAGCAGGAGCGGGTGTCTATATAGAGGATTTAGGCATTAAGGTACGTCTACCATTGGGCAATCACTCTACTGCGTTCCAAGCAGAAGTGTTCGCGATACTGTCTGCGGTCACATGTCGGATAGGGCTGGAATTACCATCTATTCAGATAGCCAATCGGCTCTCCAAGCCCTGGAATCCTCCAGGGTAGCATCCGTTCGGGTAAAAGAGTGCAAACAGGCATTGGATTTACTCGTCTGTTCGAAGAGATTGGAATTAGTATGGGTTCCTGGACATAAAGGAACCAAAGGCAACGAGATAGTCGACCAGCTTGCAAGAGAAGGCGCTGAGAACCCTATTCTTGTGCCAGAACCTTCAGTAGGCATCTCTAAAAGGTATCAGTGGAAGAAGGTCCATGATTGGACATATAGCAGGTAAGGAGTGGAGGGAGTGGGTAGGCCTCAGACAGGCTAAGGAACCCTTAAAAACCCTCTGCTTCTTGAACCACGTGGCTGCTGGGACTCAGCAGAAAGGAACTCCGACTGCTTATCGGGGTACTTACAGGTCACTGCAGGCTTAAAAGACACTTAAAAGATCTGTGGAATAGCAGGGGATGAGATCTGCTACTCCTGTGGGCAGGCTCCTGAAACTGCTCTACACTACATAGCCGAATGAAATAGATATGCGTCGCTAAGATACAGATTGTTAGGATCTGATAGAATCAGATAACAAGAGGCTCCCTCCATTTAATGGACATCCCTTCTGAATTTCATCAGGAAAACCAGGAGGTTCGACATGGAGGGTTAATAAGCTACCTCTTGGTGACCACACCCGGGTTTGGCAAAAAGGACCAGTAGGCCCACTTGCCGGACTTTGTCCCCCCACCCTTGCCAGTACCAGTAGTACCAATATATACAATAACAATATAGAATTAAAATTGCTTTTTCTACATCGACTTTTTGTTGCCAAATTACCGAAATTCTTCGCTCTAATTATGATAAAACTTAATAAAAAATTGTATTCCTCTGACAGACAGCATTTTCTATCTTTTTAAGTTTTTGGCAGACAAGGGGCACTTCACTTCAATTATTGCTTCATCTCCAACCAATCCGTCTGGAGATGCTCCTAAATATGCGTAAACAGGGTGAAAAAATAGCCCACATGGCAGAACCTCTTTAATTCGCTTTTTAAATAAAATGACTTAATAGCTTTGGTTTCCATCATTGAGCCATATTCCATTGCCTTACTACGGAAACGAGAACATAATATATTCTTCACCACTGGAGTCCATTTCTTGTTGCGTCTCCTACAAATGTATCCAAAACTGGAAGCTGTCAGCTGTCTTCTCTTTCAGTGGACCATTTTGGATTCTCTCTTTGTCCTCATTTCTCTTCTTCCAGTTTTTCAATTTCTCCCTTATCTAAAGAAAGAGAGTTCTTCTTTTTTCAGTTCAATTAGTTGACCGATTTTCTTATCTAATTTCATTGCCATCCCCCATAATCTTTTTTCCCCCTAAACTTTCTGTTTTTGTGGCTCTTTTCTACGGTTTTGACGAGTTTGGTTTGAATAATGAAGAGTGCTTTTTTACACATCAGTTTCTCTATTCTATACAACTTCTTTTTGAGCAGGACTATACAACAATTGCAGCAGGACTTCTTTTTGTATGGCTTATAGCCTCGTAATGCCATGAGGGCCCCATTTGATAATATATTCCAGCTGCTCTTGCCCGATAATCATAAGAACCTCGTTTTCCTCGTTTTATTTGCTTTCCACCGATGAATTTTGCTACCAGCAACGTATATATTTCGGCACCATTGCTTGTTTAGTTGCTTACCAGTTGAGCACTTTTCCTAACTATGGGTTGCAAGCAGCACTTGGCTTTAATACAGTTTTCTTCTGTTTTTGATAGTACTTTTTCCTCACCCGGTCGTTGAAAAAAATACGAGTACGTCTTACATTTTTTATTATCACCAAAACGTTATTTGTCCCATTTTTCAAATCAAATTTTAATCCTACAACGTCTCCGGTTTTTCGAATGATGTATGATAGTGCATGATTTTGTTGAAAATCTATTATTTTCTCTAATTTTTCAAAAAAATAAAAATACACCAACACGAGATATGGACTGTTTTATTATAAAATTCTAATAGAAGAATTAGAATATGTGGCGACCAAGAAGAGTTTGCTGGGGTGATACCTCTCCCAAAGATTGGAAATCCCAAAATGTTTGGAAATTTGAGAATTGAGAACCTACTTCAAACTGCAAATATACTAGAAAAACATTTTCATCAAAGAGTTACTAAAAATTAAAACCAATACCAAAACATTTTTTTTATGATATAGGTTAAGAAATGTTTAATTCGATTAAGAACTATGGGCTGTATTTTACTCCACCAACTTTGTTTTATTATTTTACAAAGATTTGGCTGTACATGCCATCCTTTGGTACATTATATGTTGGAGCTGAAAGTGCTCTATTGTGTGAATTTATTCATACCTTATGTGTAAGATTGGATTTTTATCGATACAGTAATATATTGTGTTTGGATAGAAATTTTTTTTTTCTAAAATGTCAACATTTTCAATAATTGTGAAAAGTTCAAATTCAAAAGATTTGGGAAAAATTACGATATTTCAGAATATAGTTGGGGAAATTAAAATATTTAATAGTTGGAAATACGGTGAAAAAAAAATTAGAAAATTTTTAGATTCTGCCCCTTTCAATAAATGTTAGTAGCAGCGTCCCTGGTGCCGATGTATTACAGGCAAAAATATTTCTCCCGACAAATACCTGCTCCTTCCCTTTCTTTTAAACGGAATGTTCGATTTTAGTTCTCTAAATTGCAACTTACTCCTTATTAACAAAGAATTGCCAATAACTATGTTAGAAGGTTCTCTGTTGGTGCCTCAAAAAGAGGCAGTAGTAATATTTTAATAGAAAAATGAGGCCTTAGGAATTTGAATTAAAAAAAAATAACAACAAAAAAACGTGTTATACAGCTTTAGATAGATGCGTGGATTATTTTAGCATAAAAAATTGAAGAAAAAAGATAGTTAAAGCCGTCTAATGTGTAAAATAAATTTTTTTCGCCAAAGGGTTGTAGGGTAGGGAGGGCTTGGTCAGAGGTGCCCCACCTAAGTCAGCGACGCACCTCCTCCCCCTTAGTCGAGGACGCACCCTCCCCCCTCCTCCAAAATTACCGCTACTGCTCTTTAATGTGAATCCCTTATTATTATATTTATTTATATATTACATTATTTTCATTTTTATTTTATAATACAATGTGTGGAAAAATAGAGAGTTTTTGTTAGTTTTGTTGTCGTAAATTTTGGTTTACCCTACGGTTTTGTGTCGCTGAAGATGTATCTGAGTTTTGCTGACAGATATTTTGACCGGAACCTTGGTTTTGTTGCAAAAGATTTCAAATTTATTTATTTTAATATGGTTTTTTTTTTTTTTTTTTTGCTATATCTCGGAAACTATTATTTTTTCGAGAAGACCACCTTATACGAAATGAAAGTAGACAAAATTTCTACATTTATGTCCATAAAAAATGTCTCTTAACGGTCAACCGTTAAGCTGTTAGAGAGCGCTGATACTTCTTCAGCAAAAGTGGAAAAAAGCGATTCATGGCTCTATACGTCCGATTTCCATTAAAACTATCCAAGTTACCCAACTTTTGACCATACATGCTATTAAATTCATGAAATACACCATAAATACATGAAAAGTACATATTACCAATGAACTCCGTGCTTGTAGTGTGTTTCGAAGCAAGTGTTTAAAAGCGAAGTAAAAGAGAAAATGATAAAAAATATGAAGGCAAATGATGAAAATAAACTTGAGGGTGTAAACTACATAATTCTTTACTTCCATTATTTATTAAAATGGAGATAGCAATGGTTATTATTACTCACTGAGTGAAGAGTCTAAATATGTCTAAACTGATCCCTTGCTTTATTTTCTTACGTTTAAAAATCAATTGTTACAAAATTCTCTTCATCCAGCAACCGGTGGACTGCAAAACTACTTATCTACATCACAATGTGAACAAATGGAAGTAAGGAGTTTTACCGTTCACACCCTCACTATATTTATCGGTTTTTGTTTGTAAACATTTAAAATGTCAGTCAAAGTAGTCAGTTGAAATTTCCTGACCCGTACTTCATCATACTCGGGGTCTGCTCAGAGTCATCTCTTGTATATATAGAACAGAAGAATAAATAAGGATGGAATTAGTTGATTATTTATCAATACTGGTTTTCAGGAAATAGATTTAGAAAATATAATATTATTGGTAAACAACTTAAGGAAGAATCTTTTAGTACGCATGCGCCTGACAATAATCTTTTATTATTGAAATAAGGACCAACTTATGAATTATGCACGCAATTGAAATAATATTAAACGTATCAATGTGTTAAAAAAATATTCAAAATCGTTTAATTGAAATGTACTTTTTTAAATTTATTTTCAGGTTCGGCAGCAATCCATCTAGCACTGATGTAAATTTTCCGATCATTTATAAATGATTTCTTGTCTTCCCTGCAGGGCGGCCTCCATATTCGGACTGTCTTCCCGTTAATGGTCCTCTTATATTTCTATTACCCGGATGGTAATGAGGTACTCCCACCATCGCCTTCCAGGCATATACGATTTCCTTGAACCGTGTGAAATTGTCTTCATTCACCAATTGAGGAAATTCTTCCTCAGTGAGGACGTAGATTCCCGCGGTTCTCATCATCTTGGGGCTTAATGCTTGAAATGCGATCCAGGTCGTGATCAGATGCTCAGCTGTCTCCGGAACACCACATGTAGGTCATAGAGGATCAATATATATTTGGCAAGGTATCTGCCTGATGTTATGTAGGAGCAGAGTTTAGCTCGTTATAATATATACCTTTCCTAGAAATGTTTTGAAAATCTGAAGTGAATTTGGCTGTTTTGGTGCTGTCTGCAGCAGAATTCAGCTCGTTTTAATTTCAAGGCATCGCAAGATCCTAAAACTCTACTAATATCGATAAATTGAAAACGATTAGATTGAACAATTTTAAAAATTATGTTCAAGTTTTAAGTGAAAATAGTCTCCACAACTTTTTTACTTTACCTTACCTATATATAACAAATTACAAAGTCTTCCTTTATCCAACAGTGTTATGCGCTGGTTCCAACCCTTCCTCTCAGATTGGTCGCAATATGTAGTCGTTCCAGGACAACCTCCATCCAGGACACGGCCCCTCTCCTCAGGTGTCCCTCAGGGCTCCTCTTTGTCTCCTACTCTGTTTGCTATTTATATTAAAGACCTTCCTCTTTTTATCCATCACTCTCAATACCATTTCTATGCTGACGATTTCCAAATATACCTGTCCTTCCCGCCTTCCGACCTATTACTTCCGACCTATTAATAGCCATCTAACGACTCCAAGAGGACTTAAACCGAATAAGTCACTGGGCTGTTGCTAACAAACTGAAGTTGAATGCAGAGAAGACAAAGGCAATTGTAATAGGTTCCCATTACCTCCTTAAAACTGTTCCTCACATCCCAACCTTGTTCCTAAATAATAATCCCATTAAGTTCTATCCAACCATAAAAAACCTTGGAATCACATTTGACCGAACACTTTCCTGGAAAAACCATGTTTCCGATATCTCCCGTTGTACCTTTTCCACTTTAAAGCGACTAAATTACCTCCGTCACCCATTTCCACTTGAGACCCATAGACTCATAGTTACCTCCACTTTGATTACTGTTGCGCGATGTACGGGGCCGTCTCTGGGGACCTCGGGGCAAAAATAAAACGTTCGATAAATTGCTTTGTACGATTCATCTTCGGGATCCGGAGAGACGCCTCTGTCTCCCGATATTACGAAGAGTTGAAGTGGCTTTACCCTTCCTACTGTCGTAAGTATATCCTGACATCCTTCCTCTACCAAGTTATCCAATCCCGTCGTCCATCATACATTTTCGACCTCCTTCAATTCAAATCCTCTGTTCATTCTCGTCATACCCGTTCTCGACCTTCATATTTATATACAGCGGCCCACCGATCCGCAGCTTTCGACAGATCTTTTCTTGTCCGATCCTCATCTTTCTGGATTTCCATTCCTCCTTCCATTCGTCGCTCCAATACTCTTATCACATTCAAATCCCGCTGATTCAATCACTTATTTTCAATCCAGTTCCAAAAAACATTGTAAATAGATTTTCTCCTATTTCAATCAACATTTGTAAATATGTTCCTTCATTTATAATTTTGTCATATCTTATTAACATAAGAAGTTCGTGTGGTTTTTGTTTTAAGACGTAAACAATTAGACCATTGATACATATTTCATATGCTAGAAGTTTTAATTATGACTTGTTATAATTTTCATTTGTATTTATTTATTGACTTTTCTTTTTTTCCTTTTTTAATTATCTGTTAACGCATATGTTCCTATATCATCCACTCTAAGGCTCTGAAGCCCACCTATCATTGCCTGTAATTTTTATTCTAAAGGGACTTGCCCCGGAATAAATAAAGAGTTAGTATATAGTAAGGGGTCTGTGAGTCTGTGTATATGTGAACAGCCTTGCCCTAAAAATAAAAGTTGTGCGATACTGAAATTACGTATTTAAGGTAGGTACATACATGTGATGTTATAGCAACTTTTTCGTCAATATCGACTTACCGGAATTTTATATAATCTATTTTACACTTTTCTCGAAAACAGCTCTAACGATTTTGATGAAACTTGCCTAAATTATTCTTCATAAAGGCTTTTTACTTTTCATTTATGTAGTAAATCACCGAGGAAATGCAGAAAGAAAAGGTATGATAAAAAGAATGTTTTATTTTGCGCATAACTTAATAAGTATGCATTTTATGGTAAATTATGTATAGAGTTGTATGAAAGGTAATTAAATTATCTAAAAAACAATAAAAGAATCATCAAAATCAGACCAGTATTAGCAAAGATACAGCGCATCGGACTTTCCGGAAATAGGTATTATGTCAGGGATTTTACAATTTTCTCGTAAACGGCTCGAACGATTTTAATGAAACTTGCCTAATATCTCCCTCTTAAAGGCCTTTAACTTTTCCTGTATGTTGTATATCAACGGAAAAATCCAGGGAAAAAAGATATGATGAAAAGAATATTTTATTTGCGCTTAACTTAAACAGTATGCAATTTATAGTAAATTATGTATAGAATTGTCTGAAAGATCATTAAATTATCTACAAAACAAAAAAAGTATCATGAAAATCAGACCAGTATTTTTTTTTTATTATTTTTTTTTATTTATTGAACATAATACAAGCTGCCACACTCAAGGGCAATGAGTATTAGGGCTGAAGTAACCATTCACACTGTATGTACAACTATGCACACAATAAAATAAATATAAAGAAATATAAATTGATAAAATAAAGGACACTGGAGAAGTTATAGTCTGGAGCATAGTATTATTGTATTTAATACCAAATCTCTTACGTAAACAAGAGCTAAATGTATATGAATATATAAGGAGAAATAAAGTAGTCTTGATTTTGTCTCTGAACGTGTTGTTTCTTTAACCTTATTCTTTTTTTTTTTATCTGTTTTAACTCGCTGTCACGTAACTGTGATAAATAAATATACAATGTTAACAAAAGAAAAAAGAATAAAATAAATAAAAATTCTAGATTACATTCATACATATATACATATTTACATTCCGCCCGGGGAACTCCTGCCCTCTACCTGTAGATGACAAGGCAAGACTCAAAGATGTCCCAGCGCTTCTCTCTGAGTCGCATCACTGGATTAAAGCTAGTGGAGACTGACTGAGAGCACTAGGGCCACAGTCGCTCAGGACTTGAGTGGAGGATCTGGCCATTGCCAGGACTCCAATAGCATATTTACAGACCAATAGCATATCAACCTACGAGGAGGATTATAGGGATGGCTTGAGCTGGATAGGGATTGTGCTAAGGGATGGCAGCAGCTAAGGTTCTGGTGAAAGTTCGAAAATTTGGATGGAATAAGATCAAGTACAAATGGGATGTTTAGGTCATGATGTAAGGTCTTGTATGAAACATAATAAGGAGCGTTGACTATTGTTCGAAGGACTTTGGACTGGAAGGATTGGATACGTTTGATGTTCGAAGATTTTGCTGTCCCCCACAGTCCAAGTCCATAGGTCCAAATAGGTTTTAGTATGGTCTTGTAGATTAATAGTTTGTTGTCTGTTGAAAGATGTGATGTTCTGTTCAATAGTCTATATAACTGGCCATTTCTTCTATTGAGTTCTTGTCTCTTAAGCCTGATATGGGGGTTCCATGTCAGTCTTTTGTCTAGAAGGAAACCAAGATACCGAGCTGTGTCGGAGGTGGGAAGTGGAATGGAATTGAAATGGACTGGAGGACAGGGTCTGCGACGGAGTGTGACATTTTTTACATTTGGATTCATTGACTTTGATGCGCCAATGGTTGCACCACTGTCCCATTGAGGAGAGGTGTCTTTGGAGATTAAAGGATGCTATTTCAGGATCTGGGTGAGAAGATAGGATGGCTGTATCATCAGCAAATGTTGCTAGAAAGGTATCGGGGTTTATGGATATGTCCGCGGTGTACAGGATATAGAGGATAGGACCTAAGACGCTACCTTGTGGAACTCCGGCTTTGATTGGGTAAAATTCGGAATATTCTGTGCCACAGCAAACTCTAAAGGTTCGGTTAGAAAGGTAGGATCGGAGGATTAAGTATAAGGATTGGGGTTGATGGATTTTGAGCTTGAAAGCAAGCCATCGTGCCACACCCGGTCGAAAGCTTGCGCTACGTCCAGAAAGGCACTAGTGCAATATTGCTTGCTTTCAAGTGCAAAGGATATATGGTCCACAATGCGAAGACCTTGTTGGACTGTGGAATGTCTAGGGCGGAATCCGAACTGGTGCGAAGGGATTTTTTGGGATTCAAGGAAGGGTAGGACGCGTTTGAGAAGTATTTTTTCAAATACTTTTGAAAGGATTTGAAGCAGGCTTATTGGTCTATTGGATGAGGTATTATTGACAGGTTCGCCTGGTTTAAGAAAAAGGATGATTGTAGAGTGTTTCCATATTAGGGGAAAGTGGGTTGTGCGAAGGATGCGGTTGTATAGGTAGGTTTGGAATATAATTGCTTTTTTTTGGAAGCTGTCGCAGGATTTGGGATGTGAGGAGATCGTGACCAGGGGATTTTCAGGATTTTAATCTATTTATAAGGAATTTAACCTCAGAGGGGTTAACAGCTTTAGGAGGTGGAGAGAGTGGGATCGGTGAGAAGAGGACTTCTTTTACTTTAGCTGTATGGGTGGGGTGATGTTCAGGATGGGGAGTGAATATATTGGATAGATGTCTGGCAAATTCCTCTGTTCTATTCTCATCTGACGAAGCCCAGGAGCCATCATCACGTCGGAGGGGATGTGAAATATAGTGGTATTTAAGGATTTTTTTGGTTACTTTCCAGAAGGAGTTACCAGTAGCAGATAATGAGGAAAGGTAGGAATTGTAGAATTGGGATCTATGGGTTGCTAGTTTCTTTTTAACCAGTCTGGAATAATAATTATATGATTTCCGATCGTCAGGATGCCTGGTTCTTTGCCAGAGGGTTCTAGAACGTCTTTTGCTTTGGATAAGATCTCGGAGTTCTTTGGGTAAAGGATTCTTGCGGTCTTTAGTGGAAGAAAGAGGTTGGGATGCTGACCAAACTGCTGGTTGGATCAGGGAGGTATAGGAATTTACAACTTCATCTAGGTCTTGAGGGGTTTTTAGGGAGACTCTGAGGTCAATTTTATGATTTATGATCTGACGGAAGCGGTTCCAGTTAACTGGGCCTCTGATGAATGAAGGCGGAAGTGATTTTGGAATAGGTGGTAAGAAAAGTGTTAGGATTAGAGGGCTATGGTCTGAGGAGAGGTCATCTAGCCGTTGGACGGAAAAATTTAGTGGCCCTAGACCTTTGTGCAAAAAGAAGTCTAGGAGATCGGGGCTGCAGACCAGTATTAGCAAAGATACAGCGTATCTTATGAGGAGTACAAGACCCTAGATGGATAACCGAGCGCATCCGAAAATAGACGGATGCGACCGAACCTCCTCCCACCAATCCGCCAATCTGTTGTCAACAATACGCTCTGTAATAATGTAATTTAAGAATTCAAAAGCAGTAATCAACTTAATAATTTCTGCTTTTATATTATTTAATGGAAACAAAATTCTTCCATGGAAACTAAACCGAAACTTTTAAAATATATTTTTAACTTGACAAAAAAACTGCTTCATTGTACTTAAGTGGGAGAAGATGTGAAGAAGTGAATGCTCCTGAGTTTAATTCAAGTATTGTTTATGTGAATTCTTTAAAATTATATTAAAAAGATAATTATTATAGGACGGTAAGGGAAATCATCGCACTAGATGATTTTTTAAATTTACTTTTCTTTTTTTCTCTTTCACACAATTTAATAATTTTCCTTTTGATCTTTTGAGGGAGGGAGACAAGATCCTCTGCATAGATCCATGCCCATATAGTGAAACTAGGGAACGTTCCCCTGCTTGTTCTATGCTCTGGTAACTTGTGATTTTTGGAAAACACTCTAAATTGCAGCAAGATCGTGGTGTTTTCATCGTGAAAGTGTTTTCACTAACATCCTGTTATATTGATCGAAGAGAACGAAATTGCCTCACAGCCACTTATAGCATGTAAGAACACGATATGCTTTGAAAAAGTTTGGTTGTTAACAGTGCATTGGAAGAGTGTGATGAACATTGTCGCTTTCTGACCGATTTTTTTTTTAATCTATCAATGGTCTTGTTTGAATAAAACCAGTTTCCAAGATATAGATGGAAGACCAAGGTTCCGGGCAAAATATATGTCAGAAATTCCGCATATTGAAGTTTAGAGATCCAAAAAACTAGGGTTTACCAAAATTTTCGTCTACAACCTCTTTTCTGTTCTAGTTTGTCTGGACCATCACTTATATAATTTTAGTTTTAGTGTAATTTTTTTATATTTCTTCTTCAATTAACCGCCTCCTCTGGAAAACCCCAAAAAGACCACTTTCGCCCTTCTCAAGAATTTTCACGACGCATCAATTTTTGACCAGATTTTCCAACTATATTAAATATTTTAATTTCCCCAACTATATTGTAAAATATTGTAATTATTCCCAACTCTTTTGAATTTGAACTTTTCACATAAGTATTACGAATGATGACATTTGACAAAAATAATTTTTTTTTCTATCTAAACACAATATTGTATCGATAAATTCCAATTTCTTACACGAAAGGTATGTATAAATCCATATAATAGAACACTTTTAGCTCCAACATATAAGGTACCTGAGGTTGGCATGCATAGCCATGAAACAAAAAATAATAAGAAAAAGTTGGACAACTAAAATACAGGCCATTGTTCCTAATCGAATTATACATTTCTTCACCTAAATCATTTGAAAAATGTATTGGTATTGGTTTTAAGTTTTAGTAACTGTTTGAGGAACATGTTTTTCAACTATTTTTACAGTTTGAAGTAGTTTTTCCATTCCCATATTTCCCAACGTTTTGGGATTTCCAATTACTGGAAGGGGTAACATCCCATATACCCCTTCCTGTTCACCCAATAATTGGAAATCCCAAAAAGTTGGGAAATTCGAGAATTGAAAAGCTACTTCAAATTGTGAAAATAGTAGAAAAACATTTTCCTGGAAGAGTTACTAAAATTTAAAACCAATACTAATACATTTTTCGTATGATTTAATTTATTACCTGTATCTTTCTTTGATTAAGAGTGAACGATGGGCAGGAACATTGTCTTGCTTCACTTTAATATGATTGACCAAAGCAGGAGGAGACTCCTCTTTTAAAACTCTATATGCTCTTTCGTGTTGTTCACTGTAAAGTTGAACGTCAATAATCCTACCATCTGGAACCAGATCAAAGTGCAAAACATCCTCATAATTCCACCAAATGCAAAGCATTACCTTGAAGTTTGTTGTTCCCAGAATTGAACCGCCTGAACCAAAACGCTACTGTATTACGATGTACCACATTTTCACCTTCCACCATACAAATTTCCTTAGCAGCTGCCTTTGCACTTAATCCATTTTTCCAGTAGTGCCTGAGAATACCACGAATGACAATCTTTTCTTTCAGCATTATCAGTGAAATTTATGGAATGAAATGAAAGGTAGAGACAGTTGGTATACATGATTTAATTGAGGGTTAGTCAAAGTAAACAACGATATATGCATTGTTTACATCAATGTTGAATTACGATTCACATAAAGACTTTAATGTCAGCAATGAATTAATGTACACAGACGTTTGTAACAACCTAGTATAATGTACCTATTGTAAATATAACTAAAATATTGTAAGCAATTGTGAGACTAGTTTGAAAATTTATTATTGTTGTATTTATATTCTGCAGGGAGCGGAGTAGCTCAGTGGTAAGGCACTATGTTATCATTCTCCCGGTCCCGGGTTCAAGACCGGCTGTGGCAGATAATTATTTATTCTGTTATCAGCAGTGGACCGAACTTGTGGGATCGGGAGACCCTCCTGGGGACCACCCAGCCTCTATAAAGTGGATACTCTTAATTGGGGGAAAACCCTGGCGGTAGAGCGTGATTCGGCTAAATCACCTCCTTGCACAACCGTTGGCCTAGAAACAGTACAGTCCTTACCAAGTACTGAACCCAAGACCCTTCGTGGGTTGTAGTAGTACAGGTTTTTTTTTTTTTTTTTTTTTTTTTAAATTCTGAAAAAGGGAACTGAGTATCTCCGAAACGTACAAAGAGAAATATACAAATTAACACTATTATTAATTTTATTATTATTTATTCCCGGTTTTAATCTCGAATTTTAGGAGTTTTGTTGAAATCAACCAGTGAAACAGTAACTTCATGGACAATGCCATAATATTAAGTTGAGGATATTTTGCATTTAATTTATTTCTTCCCACTTAAAATCCAAATTTGAAAATCATGAAAATGTTGTCGTGCCTGTTATTTTAATTGTGACCTAAGTACTTTTGAGCGTAAATATGGTTAAAATAAAGTTTGTATATAATTTAATTATGCTTCGGCTAAAAGTAGTTTTATATCTCGATGACTGATAACAAAGTTATAGAGTTTTTAAAAAATATTCCCCGCCGCTACTTGAGGCACCATTTTGAACATGTTTCGCGGCTCGGATTCTCGGGAACTTGGCATGAGATGGATCTTTTAATGAGTTCTAAAACATATATGAAATTCAGCTTGCTCTCGATTCTTTCCAGCTTGGCCGCCATCTTGGATTATTTGGCTAGGGTATAGTGAGTTGACAGTGGTCGAGTACACATTGCTTAATCCTCTACAACTTATTGGGATTATCAGGCCAGTCCTTTCCAATACTATTACTGATCATTATATTTTTTCTGCCGGCATGTTTGTGTCTGTTGTTAATTTGTTCTAATTAATACCTATTCATTAAATTTTTTTCTTACTTAATTTCTATTTCAACTTTTACATGCTGGTGGAATCACGTAATCGTTTCCTAAAACATGGATCTTAATGATCCAGGTTACAAAAAAAGAAAAACTCTGATCCCATATCAAATAAAAAATAAAATGAACTTTCATTAGAAAAAAACCTACCGAACATTTTGAAAATTCACCAAGATTCTTGAGACATTTCCGATCCCCTTTTATTGTAATTAGTGAGAATAACAATTTCTGTTAGGAGAAAAAATTAAAATCAAATCGAAACTAATTTTAAAACGTTCGAGTACGCAAATCGATTTTTACCAAACTGTTTTATTAAAACAAATACTTTTAAAGCTTTCATTCCGAAACAATACGCAGTGAAATGTATTAGGAGAATTCCAATTAACATTGATGAAAAGGATGTTCTCGAAAATTTGGTCAGTGAAGAAAAAATAATTAGTGTCCGTCGTTTATATCGCCGAGAAGTGAAGACAGAGGAGCTTTCATCTTCCGTAAAAATAACTTTCAACTCTCAGCGCTTACCTCAAATCCTCATTCTTTACTTGGCTCTGCGCAAAGTTCAGCCATATATCGTTAATCCTCTTTTTCGTGGAAATTGCTTGAATTACTTTCTGTTGCAGCCTCCTCTTCTTCGGGTGGACGGCCTCTACCAAGAGTGAAATGTGTGGGACCCACGACCTCTCTCCACCTTCCTATGCATTCCATGAAGAAGGGGTAATTTTCCTCCTCTACCAACCTCGGGAAATCGGCCTCGTCAAAGGCATACAGTCCGGTTCTTCTGGATAGCCAGGCTCGATGTCCATCCATGGCGGCACAGGATATTACTGCGTGCTCGGCTGTATCAGGCACACCGTAGGTGGGGCACCTGGGATCGATATTTTTGCCAGGCTTCCGCAGCTTCTCCCAGAAACTCCCATGGCCTGTCAGAATCTGTGTAATGAGTAATCGGGATGGATCCACTTCGCCGCTAGCCTGGAGTAGACGGTAGGAAAGAACTTCTTAAGGGTTGCATCCTTTTCACAAGTGATCCACCGTCTGTTCCACTCATCCAGTGAGTCCTCCCTCAACATCTTCTTCCACCTCCTAGGCTTCTCACCTATCCTCTGCTGCAGTCCCTCCGGAATTGCATCAAGCCCTTGCTTCTTAATATCGAATTTGATGGTGTCCTCTCGCAGGATGAGATCCAAGGGCATCTCTCCGGCCAATACCTGCACCGCCTCGTGCGACACGGTTCTGTATGCCTTGGTGAACCGCATTAGTGCCAGTCTCTGGATAATCGCCAGCTTCTTCTTCTGCGTTTGTGTGAGATAACGACTCCAGGCGAGGGATGCTTACCTCAGGATGCCCAGCACGACTCCCTTATAGATGGTTCTAGTGGCCGGGTACCTCAGGCTCCAGAATGCACACCCTATTTTCGACAGTCCATTCAGAAAGCAGGTCACTCTATCTCGGAGGTATCCCAGGTGTGGGGTGACATCAAATCTCTTCTTGAATTTCACCCTAAGGTATGTCACCTCGTCACCGAGGCGAGCCCGTTCTCCTCCTAAGTTCAGGCTGATAGAGTGAGCCCTATCTGTCGAGCCTCTCAGCAACGTTGCCTGCGTCTTGGCAGCGGCCATGCTTAGCTTTCGCCTCTCACACCATTCCGCAACCTTACTGGCACATCTCTCAGTATCTCCGATTAGTCTGCTGTTCGCGGAAATTATAACCGCTAGGTCGTCGACATAAGCTGTCCCTAGAAATCCCTCCGGCTCCAGTTCTCCCAACAACTGATCAAACACTAGCTTCCACAGGGCTGGCCCTAGGACGGAGCCCTGCGGGCAGCCCCTCTCAATCTGGTAGAAGCAACCACTAGGGTTGGAATATCGATATTCGATATTTCGATATATCGCAAAACCAAATATCAATATCCACCGATAATCGGTAGAAAAATATCGATATATCGAAAGGAAATGGATGTAAAAGCAAAGAAGCCGTGCATTAAATGAGTATAATGTTATGAAATTTATGAGAAGGTTATGAAATAATATAAATATTATTTATAGAACAATATTTTTTATTATTCATGAATCATTATAAAAAAAAGATAGAAAAGGAATGATATTTTGGTAAAAAAAAATAAGTATTATAATACATTTATATCTTGGAGGTTTTTTTGCCATATTTCATATATTATATAATTCTACAAATTTTTCCAAAATAAAACCTTGTTTTATTTTTCTAAAAAATAATTATATTTTATAAATTTTCCATGCAAGCATTGAGCATTCTCAAAACATTTATCTAAAAACATGTAATTCATCTGATATATATTTCAGTACAATCGCCATTTATATTATTACCTGTTTGTCTTTACATAGGATTAATTAATAGTATATCTGTTTCAATCTTATCTACTAATTATGGTTTGGCAACTAAATATTGTTTATTCTCATATTTACCCCATTACATTTATAAATTAACATGTGCTATATAGCACATACCTATGTGATATATATACCAATGATTATATGCAACAATTTATTTTCATTTATAGTATTGTCTATTTTATTTCAATTTGGTGGATCATTGATCCAGATTATTTTTTGTTTTGGTAATCTTAAACTCTTAAGTTTATTTGAAGGATAAGGAGGAAAAACCTGGACCCTATTTCATAATAAAGTACAATTGCGAGTAGACCTATGATTTACTATACATATGACACACTGTGAAATGTTGAAACACAATAAAATTTAAAACTAGTTGTTAGCATCTACCTAATGTGCCTCGATTCCTATTCTTGAATATTCTGGCCTGTGTCTTCACTATCTAGCAATACTTATGGCAGTGTTCTCTTTCCTTTTTGTAATTCTTCTAGATCTTATTTTTATTTTAAATTTACTATTTTCATTACAATTATTAGTTCTTTCATTATATATCTAATTTATTTATTACATATGACACACTGTGAAATGTTGAAACACAATAAAATTTAAAACTAGTTGTTAGCATCTACCTAATGTGCCTCGATTCCTATTCTTGAATATTCTGGCCTGTGTCTTCACTATCTAGCAATACTTATGACAGTGTTCTCTTTCCTTTTTGTAATTCTTCTAGATCTTATTTTTATTTTAAATTTACTATTTTCATTACAATTATTAGTTCTTTCATTATATATCTAATTTATTTATTATGTCTATGTAATGATTTTCAATTTCATATCGATTTTGAAATTGAGCACCTCTTTATTACTATTAGGATATTTGGAATTTGTCTTATGCTGCTTTAATCTTGTTTTCAAATTTTGGGACATTTCCTCTCTATAATACTTTTCATTGTATTATTTCCATTTTATTTTGTAAATTATATTCTGTCTATTTATTGCTTTAATTTTCTCCTTAGTTTTTGTTATATATTTTCTTAGCTTATTGTTATTGTATTACAACAATTTCGAATGACCATGTTAATCATTCTTAAAAGCTTTTTTTTAATTTTATGCATTCATTCATTCAATCGGCGCTACAACTCGATGTCGAGTCTTGGCCTCCTGCACCTGCCTCCACCAATTGCGCTGCTGCCATCCAGCTCCTCACACCCAACATGGACCTAGCATCTCCAGCCACTCCATCACTCCATCGAATACGAGGTCTTCCACTTCACCTTGTTCCATGTATCACCTCCGTCATTATTTTCCTTGGCAGATCATTCTCAGTCATCCGAGCAACATGTCCGGTCCATCTCAATCTACTGAGCTTCAACACTGCACCACGTCTGGTTCCTTAAATAAATTTTTGAGCGCCTGGTTTGTTCGACGTCTCCATACCTGGTCAACCTTCACAGCTCCAAAGATTTTACGCAGAATCTTTCTCTCAAAGACCATCAAATTCTGCTCACCAGTTTTGGAGATAGTCCACGTTTCTGAGGCATAAAAGAGAATTGGCCGTATAATTGTTTTGTATAATAGAACTTTTGTGTCCTTAGTCAATGCACGGCTCCTAAAATATGGCCATAATAACAACGGTTGGCGCTTAGCACTCTTCGTTTAATTTCTAAATCCACAACATTGTCTTGGGTTATGAGGGACCCGAGATAGATAAACTCGGAAACTTTTCCAATAGTATACTCTCCGATAGTGATTTCTTCGCCAGACCTGGGGATTTCCTCTGTGGCCATGTATTTGGCCTTTGCTGCGTTTACTGTAAGTCCCATTTTTCTTGCTGCTTCTGCTAGTTTAAGGAATCCATCAGAGACAGCTTGGAAGGATCGTCCGGGGATATCAATATCATCAGCATAAGCCAGAAGTTGTACTGTTCGGCTGAATACTGTTCCGCCCACTTGAATACCAGACTCTCTAATGGCCTTCTCCAGAGCTAGATCGAATAGGAGCCATGCCAGTGCATCCCCCTGCCTCAGTCCTTTCCCAGATGTGAATTCCTCAGATCTTGCTCCTCCAATCTTCACCATACATCTCACTTCTCTCATGGTGAGTCTTACCATTCTAATAAGCTTTTCCGGGATTTCAAGCTCTCTCATTGTCTTGTTTAGTTGTTCCCTGTGGACACTGTCGTAAGCTTCTTTAAAATCCACAAACAGATGGTGCGTTTTAAGCTTATAGTCACGCCCTTTCTCAAGGATGATGCGTAAGCAGAATATTTGGTCAATTGTGGATCGTCCTTTTCGAAAGCCACACGAAGTTCTAGAAAACGTTGGATCATGTAATACTTGCTGTTCCATCTGGTAGGAACATCTGAAATTAGCTTGTGTTTAGTGCCACCTTCAGTGGCTTTTCTTAACTGGTTACAGCCAATAGCATTATGTTTAAACCACGTTGTAATGCTACGAAGTTTTCTGAATAAATCTTCCAACTCTGGCACAGACACCAAGGCCTTTTCACACACTAGATTTAACAAGTGAGCAAAACAGTGTACATGTTTGGCTTGTGAGAACGTATCCACTACTGCCTTCACAATGTTTGCCCCATTGTCAGTGACAATTGTTGTTACTTTATCATTCGAGATGTTAAAACTTCAGCACCCATCTTCCAAAACATGAGATATGTATTGCGATGTATGCCTGTGTGTGAGTTCTCGAAGTTCTAGGAACACTGAGGATATCTCATCATTTTTTTCTAAAATATAATGTACAGTGACACCAATGAAACTTTTCATCTGGTGGGGCTCCGTCCGTATGTTACAAGTCAATGTCATTGAATTTACTTCATTCAAATGTTTTTGAAAAAGAGATCGCAGTTCTGAGTATTTTTCATTTAACTATTTTTTAAAAGAATTTCTTGAAGGTACTTTATATAAAGGGGCTGGAATTTTAATCAAGCTGAGAAAACCTTGCTTTTCAACTGTGTAGAAAGGCATAGTATCCTTACAGATAAAATATAAAATTGCGTCCTTAATTTTTCTTCTTCGTTCGCCTCCCTCATCAAATGATGCTATATTTTGGGAACTACTTCTTATGTCTGAAGCTTTTGATGGAGGAACTGTTTTATTAGCTTCTGATTTAGAAGTAGATGGTGTTGCAGAAACACCTGACCCTGATGGAGACGAAAACATTTGTCCATGGAAAGCTTTGAGGTGTGACCGTAGATTTGATGTGTTTCCCGAAGTCCGAAATATTTTGTGACAATATTTACACTACGCACTTTTACTGTCTCTCGATTTAAAATGTTTCCATACTTCACTTTTTGGCGGCGACATTTTAGTTTCTCTTTTCACTTGTATCACCACACTAACAACAACAATGAACAACAGACAACTGACCGTTAGTGACGCCAATGAGTTATAACAGTAAGGAAGCTACAACAGCTCAGAGACAGAGTCTTAGATTGATTAAATAATTAAGCTGTAATGTTCAGTACAGCTCACGGATAAAATTAAAAATATGATAAAGAATAAAGGAAATTTGTAATTAAAATAAAATAATAAAATTTAAAATATCAATATCACCGATATATCGGTGCAAAATATCGATATCTCGATATATCGGGTGTTAGGATAACGATATAGTATATCGGTTTTTCAAATCCGATATATCGATATATCGCGTTCCGATATTCCAACCCTAGCAACCTCGCACCTTTACCGATAGGTGGGTTGAGATAACTACTAACGAGGGAGTACAGGTTGCTGGGGGCATCAATCTCCCACAGTCGTTGGAGTACGAAAGGCCATCATACACTATCGAAGGCAGAGGATATGTCAACTAATATGATCAACGCGTACTTCTCTGTCCTCTCCTCAGCGTCCCTTCGCACTCGCATCAGCGCGTCCACTGTCTCTTTTCCCCTTGTTGATCCAAATTGTTGTGGGTGACTCGCCGCTTGGAGGACTGGCCGTAAGCTAGTGATGATTAGGTGTTCCAGGACATTACTAACAACAGGGAGGAGGCATATGGGTCGGTACGGCTTAGGTTCTTCCTTATCCTTACCTCTCCCTTTGTATATAAGTCGCAGGTCACCGATCTTCCACTGCCTCGGTAACTGCCCCCTGTCCAAGCATTGATTGAAAATGCTAAGGAGCTCCTCTTCGATATGGTTGGCACTATTCTTCAGGGTTGCCGCGTCGACACCATCAAGTCCTGGGGCTCGTCCAGTCCTCTGTTTGTTTAACGCCATGCGAAGATCCCAAATGGCGGACACAAGTCCGTCCCCGGTGAATATTCGGTGGTACGCATTATCATTTTATCCTCCTCTGTGTCTTGGGACGGGTCATCCTTGGGGTATGTGTAATCCACATACATTATCGCCGTCTCCTCCAGAGTGTTTGCCTGGTCACCTCCCACTCTCATAGCTGCCATCATCTGAGACGGCTTCACTTTGTCCAGTGCCACTCTGTACGGTATTCCCCAGGGATTCTTCGTTGACTCCTCCACTATAAACTCGTCCCATGACTTTTTCTTCTGGTGTCGCAACCCATTTCAATATGCTCGCTACATGCGCCTACTCTCTTCTCGGAGTTCAGCCTTCACCTCTTCCTCTCTGTACCCCTGGTATCTTCGCCTCGCTCTATGGTACTCTCTCTTGAGCGCCGTTCCTCGCTCCCCTGTTCCCCTTCCCTCCCATTCAGAGGCAACTAATGTTCATGCACACTAATCCAAAAAGTTTCAATTACTGTATTCCACACAAAAGCACACCAGATTCAAAATATGTACCATTCCTCAATTCTTTAATAATGAATATATGGAACTCCTCACATAAAAAGGAAACAGTCAATATAATCTGTTAATCATTCTATAACTTTGTTGAAGCAAATCATAAATAGCCTATCACCATTTGAAGAAACAAGAACACATGACATGGAGTAGTATTTCAAATCTTAAATAATTAGGCATTCATTTGTTTACACTTCGTAGCTTTCAAAATTCAATAAATAAAAATCCACATCACAACAAAATTCTACTAGGTCTAAACCAAAAACCGTGTTAACAATTTAAAAATTATCCAGTTCAACTGCCGGTGCATTGATAATAATTAATAAATAAAGAACTTCTCAATTACATAAATATAAACAAGGTGCATGTAGCTCTTCTTCAAGAAACGTGGTTATGCTTAACAAATAAATATGAATCTATACATTATTCAGTGATAATAATGTTTAGGAAAGATAATAATGGTGAAGAAGGAATTCTCAATCGAATGTGAAAAAAACACAATAGGCGACACAGACTATGCTAGAAGTACTTGCTAAACTTAGAGCTGCAAATTTGTTTCATTCTGTATACATTTTCCCCTCTGCCGGACCTAACCTCTTCCACTTTGCAAAATTTTCTCGATTCCTGAAAAGCTAAGCAACTATTCTGTAATTATAGAAGGGGATTTTAACGAATCCAAATTCTATGGTAGCTTAAGAGACTCCTCAAGGGGCAATATAATAATCGAACAACTTTCTCAACAGCCCATTGTATTACTAAATGAATTTGGTAAATACCCCTTGGAAGTCCAGGTCACAGATCTAACCTTTGCAAGCCTTAATTTCTCATAAGCTAGCATGGGCAATAATTGATGAAGCCCTAGGTATCAACCATTTATTAATAACTATTTTCTTCTCCTCGTGTATTTTCATTTTTATAGCATAGCCTAGAAGGAATTTCAAGAAAATCAGTCGTGATTTCTATGTAACACAACTTGAAAGGTCTAACTTCCATACGGAATATAGCATTACAAATTTAGCGATTCTTATAAATAAATTCTTATAAAACGATTCTTATTAACCAGGTAGGAGAGGTGGCAATTACTCGAACCAAACATAATCCATGCAGAGAATTTTCCACAAAACCTTGGTGAAATGAGGTCTTGGATGCGACTTACAAACAGAAGACTACATCAATAAAAAATTATCGGAAACATATGAATACTAAGAATTATAAGTCAATGAGAACTAACATCAAAAAGGTAAAAAATCTTATAGCAAAGGCAAAAAGGGATAGCTGGATGAACGATTTTGCTGGCAAAATCGATCCTTGCAATTATCAATCGATGTGGATCAAAATTCGATGTTTTCAAAGGCTAAAAGTCTTCCTCATCGACAAACCCTACTAGATTGTTACAAAAGTCTTTGTGCATGAGAACAGTCATTTAAATTCTCAAAATTAATCCTTTAAGAATGTTTTTGTTCCTACTAGTTATGTTGTCAATGTTTACTTTGACTAATCCTTAAATTCCTTGTGACGAGTTGGTTTTATGGGGTCATTTAAATTTTTAAAACGCACGTGCAATGTCAGAAAAAAAAATCGTGATTCACGGTCTTTTGAGACATTACAGGAAACAAGTTTCAAGGGGAAAGGCAACCGCTGAAAAAAATTAGTATCACAGGAGGAGAGTCAATTATCCATCCAAATACTGCCCCACTTCGGTTCAGGCGTTTCAACAATGGGAATATGAGCCTTGCAAATGAACCCAGATCAGGTCGCCCATCTTTCGTTGATGATGATGTTCTTCTTGAATGCGAGAACCAGAACCCACATGCAACTACTCGTGATTTATCGGCCGTAGTGGCTCTTCATCTTAAAAATCTGAGCGTACGGAATTCAAGACCAAGGTCTTACCCGCATGAACAGAAACCCAAGCCCAGCAGCGAGTCGAAATTTTGCTTCAAAATCTGAAAGATGACAGGTTCTGGAAAAAAATTATCACAAGTGACGAAAAGTAAATATTTTTAAAAAAACCTTAGCAAACATAAGCAGTGGGTACGGCCAGATGAAGATGCACAACCCTTGACCAAGGAAAAATTATCGGAACTTCAAGCAGTAACCGTTTTTGCACATTTTTTAAAAGGTCAGATCTTTGATAATTACGAAGACGTAAAAATTCGATGTGAAGAGTTCTTTGTCTCAAAACCAAAGCTGTGGTAGAAAGATATTGACAGAAAGATAGGTGAAGGTAGTTGAAAACAATATACTTTACTTTGAAGAATAGTATTCAATAATGTTTAAAACATGTAATCTGAAATAAAGCACTAATGCACAAGGACTTTCGTTGCAGTAGTATTACCTCGTGTATAGCCAAAACTAAAGCCTTTCTCAAGCAGATTGGAGATAACTTCATGCCTAGGCCACAACACATTTTGACAAATATACAATAGATCTACCTAAAAATGAGAACAACTCATCTCATCCAATTGCTTGTAAATTTAATGAATCAGAGCTGGATGCCGCTCTACACGGTTGACGGCTAAACATGCACAGCCCCTGGGCCTGGCCTAGATGAATGCCGCTCTACACGGTTGACGGCTAAACATGCACAGCCCCTGGCCCTGGCCTAGATGAATGCCGCTCTACACGGTTGACGGCTAAACATGCACAGCCCCTGGCCCTGGCCTAGATGAATGCCGCTCTACACGGTTGACGGCTAAACATGCACAGCCCCTGGCCCTGGCCTAGATGAAATCAACTTTGAGATGATAGCTCTTCTACCTAGATTTCTCAAGTTAAACCTCTTCAAAGGATTCACTCATATTTGGGAAGCATCAAACATTCCTCCAGGTCCCTATTTCATAATAAAGCACAAAGTAATACTATTAGTCTTGTTTATACTTTGTACAATTTCGTTTCATAATAGCAAAGTACAAACTACAAGTTATAAAATTGATTGTACAAGAAAAATTCAGTGAGGACTTGAGAGGAAAATACACTGACGCATACATGCTAAGGCTATTATTATGGATTATAAAAATAAATTATTATGGACGATAAACAAAAGGAACTTAGTCACGAAAAATGAACGGCTTCTTTTGTAGCAGTGTTTTTTGGCCTCAAAAATAAGGATGTAAATACCAATATATATATATATCGTACCGATAGTTTTCAACTATATCGATTGTTTTTTTTTTGTTGGAAAAAATATCGGTTTTGAATACTCAAATTTTAATATCGATATTACGTTATTTCTATTAAAATTCGATGTTTCTAACATCCCTAATTTGTTTTCAAGCCCCTAATTTGTCATATATAATTATTATATTTTAAAATGTTTATGATATCCTTTTTCATAAAATTTATAAATTGTTTCAAATCTATATTAATTTGTTTATTTAAATTTTATATATTCCGTTTGTTTTTATTTAATGGTACAATAAAAATTTCTAGTTCCATTTATATGTCTTTCACTTGTTTTTGTATTTCTGTTTATTAATTGAATTATGTCTTTATCTATGCTTACACCCTCAAAACTGAAATTATCTCCCAGTGATGGCAAATTTATTATATTTTTAGGAATCTCTTTTTCTGTCTAGTTGACAATTCTGTTTTCTTATATCAGTTTTTATAAAGTTCTAACACTGCATTATAATTATTACTGTGCCCCTTTACATTAATTAATTTTATATTTTATATTATGCCATTTTTCCCTATGTATCTATATTTCAGTTTATTATTTGAATGATGTCTTCATCTATGATTACACTCTCAAAAATGAAATTTTCTTCCAGTGATACCAAATTTCTTTATTATCAATGGAACCACTTTCCAAGATAACGACGATATCCACAATTGATAGCGCAAATCACTATAAGCTTATATATATAAACTTTCCTATAATGTTATAAATATCTATATTTCGTTAATCAATTTTATATATATATATATATATATATATATATATATATATATATATATATATATATATATATATATATATGTAATCTATGTAATGCAAATGACCAATTTGGTATATTTTGTTTAACATACCCAAACCAAACCGCCCCGGTACAAATGAATCCCTCGTGGCCTTAAGAATTTCCATTGTGTGTTAGCAACTTTTTAAACTTTTTTTTAAATGTATGTTCATTAAAATTAAGTGAATTGAATTTAACAGTTTATATATATATATAAAAGTCTCAGTCTTAGAGTATCTCTGGTCCTGTCAAGTGCTCAGTTGCGTGTCTCTATCTTATTATTCTATTTCAATAGTTATTTACATACATTCCGGTTGAAAATTTACGTAGTTATGTATATTCTCACTATACAACACACCAGTGAATTATTAATACACTATTTTAGTGAACATTATTAGAAATAGTGATAAAGCTTTAAGAAATTTAAAAAAGATTACTTCGTCAGTTGAAGCAGTTGGGGGCGGTTTGTTTGGCAAGCATAATCCCCCTTAGTCGCAGTATAAATAAACAGGTATATGTTATTATTATTACTTTCTTTCACCGTTTAAAGTTTTATTATTACCTATTTATAAAAATGGTTAATTGCAAAATTTGTAATAAATCACCTGGCCGAGATGACAAAGCTAGATTAGCTTGCGTCATCTGTCAAAATCTTTTCCACATAAAATGTGTTAAAGCCGAATCTACGGACTTCGACAGCTCCAAAAACTGGACATGTACCGATTGTGAAGTTGCATCGCTACCAGCCAAAGAAACCAGTTCAATGATCGACCTATTGAGGGCTCTCAAGGAGGAGGTCAAGGAAATGAAGACGAAGCTTCAACCAATAGATAAGCTCAAAGAGATAAAACAAACTTTTCAGAAGCAGTCGGAGCTTTCCCATGAAAATATGAAAAGATTGTAAACAATAGAAACCCTCTTAGAAGAGAAAAATGCCAAGTAGAAAAATTAACACTAGAAAATAATTCTAGAGGGCCGTCTAAATCACGCTGAGCAAAATCAGCTTAGCAATACAATAGAAATAAGGGTATTCCGGAGAAGTCGGGAGAGACTGTTGTGGGCACAATACTTAGCGTCGGTGCAGGCCTGGGCGTTAAGCTGTGCCCGGACGATTTGGACCACGTCGTACGGATCAGGCCTAAACAAGAAGGTACCCCTGGCCCTATAATCGCACGATTTGTGAGACAAAGCGTAAGAGACGAGCTCGTGCGACAGATAAAAACCAAAAGGGACTTCTCTACACGCCACCTGGGCTGGGCAGATAACGATTCGCACCGCGTATACGTCAGTGAAGCGATGACCCCCACTAATAAGCACCTCTACTGGCTGGCAAGACAGAAAAAGTTAATATCGAAAATTAAATATGGTTAATACCTTCCTGAAGTATGGTTCAGTGGAGGTAGAGTCAGGTGCAGGCAATCCGATGGTTACCCGGCGGTAATTATAGGTAAGCCTGTCGACTTAGACGCATACTGCATACTGCATACTGAGCCTGGTATGCAAGTCACCTCAATGATGCAAACTTTTTATTTTTCTATATTGAAATCGTTCTATTTTTTTTTATTGAAGACATTCTATTGGTTTACTTTGAAGATATATTATTTTTTATATCGACTATATATTACTTTTTTATATTAAAGATGCATTATTTCTTTGTATGGAAGATATTTTACTTTTTCATATTGAAGATATTTTATTTATTTTTATTTGCTACGTGTATTTTTACTTTACTATCATAGATAAGATGCTATTTTTTGTTTACTCACAGACTTTTTCTATTTACTTTTTCTTTCTCTAATCAATGGTATTCATACTTTTTCTTTTCATATAATTTAATTATTGTTGACTGTATCTTTATTGATTGTACAATTATTGATCGTATCTATCTTTATATTCTTTTCATATTAGAAATCTATCATTATTTATCATGTCTCAATTCTTAATGTATATTCACATTATATCAAATCTTAAAATTGAATACTGTATAAAAAGTTGTTATCCTATTCCTCAACCTCGATCCTCCTCCTGCTATTTCACTTCCTCATACCCACAGTTGTGACTAAGATCCTAAACTCCTATCACGTTAATGCACAATCCCTTATTGCCCACTATGTTGAATTTCAACAATATTTCCTTGATAATTTTTATCACATAATAGCTGCATCAGAAACCTGGCTAAAACCTTTTATCCCTTCTTCCCTAGTATCCCTTCCTAATTATTCTTTCCTACGACATGATTGACCTGATCGCAAGGGAGGTGGTGTCGGGCTATATGTTCATGACAGTCTAATCCTACTTCAATCCCTTCTCCTTCCTTTCCTCACCTAGAATACATGTTTATTGAAATTTCAACTATCTCTTCTCCTTTGTTATTTGCCATTGTCTAAAGACCTCCTCGTGTCCCATTCGACAACACCTTCGAATCCTCCCTTGTCCAACTGGTTTCCACCTATTCCAACATCATTATCTCTGGTGATTTTAACATTAATATGCTATCTGAATCCAGTGATAAATCATTTCTTATGGATCTAGTGTCTTCCCTGAATCTTTACCTCGTTCCTTATTCTCCCACCCATAGCACACAATTTTCTGACTCACCCATGAAAATCCTCTCTTCTTCCCTGCATCCTGTTCTGGGATAAGTTACGAAGGTAATTTAGTTGCTCTAAGGTGGAAAAGGTACGACGGGAAATACCAGAGACATGGTTTTTCCAGGAAAGAGTTTGGTCAAAACTGATTCCAAGATTTCTTATCGTTGGCTGGAACTTAATGGGAATATTATTTAGGAACAAGGTTGGAATATGAGGAACAGTTTTAAGGAGGTGACGGGAACCTATTACAATTGCCTTTGTCTTCTCTGCATTCAACTTCAGCTTGTTAGCAACAGCCCAGTGACTTATTCGATTCAAGTCCCGCTGGAGTCTTTTTGTGGCTAGTAGGGAGTTCGGCGCCATTAGTCATAGTGATGAGATCGTGTCCGTGAATCATTGTCATATAGTTGGTTTTTACCTCGATTCTTGCAGAGAAAATTGAACTACATCGAGTCTTATAGTTGAAGAATTAGTGGCTGAGTTCTTAAAGAAAAGTGCTGTGGTATAGTGGATTAAGGACGAAGGAATTAGTTGCGAAATATTTGGTGAGGAGCCTTTCATAGTAGTACGCAGTGCGCACGCGCCAATCCCCACTATTCTAGTTTTGTTATCTACTAATTGGCCGTAGGCTGTCAGTTGGGCTCTGTGCTGGTGTTTGTCAGTGACGCTCTTCTGTTTGCTCTTACCTACGTCTTGAAAACTAGGAGTAAAAAAAAAAAAAAAAAAAAAAAATAAATAAATATTCGCTTGCCATTACTAGCAGATTTAATTAATTTAATCGATTCAACATCTAAAAAGAAAAAATGGTTTATACCTTGGATGACGTTATGAGCGAACTAAAAGATGTGAAACCGCGGATAGGGAATTATAACGCTCTAATGTCTGGTCTTCTATCAGAATGGGAGTCCATAAAATCCACTTTTAACGAATTAAAAGAGCGAAATAAGCTACTAGAGATGGAAGTAAAATTCCTAAAACAACAGCTACGTAAGAATAACTTGGTTATTCACAATGTACCCTTAAAATATGATGAGAACACACTGGAGAGAGTCAAAACAATTTGTTCTAGCGTTAATGTATCACTGCCTGACTATGCAATTAATAACTGTTACCGTTTAGGTAAGGGCCCAATTCTGATGTCACTCAAGAATAATATGCTCAAGCAAGAAATATTTAAAAAACGAGAGGAATTGAGGGGAAAAAATATATATATTAACCACGATAAGTCTCCAGAGGAGAGGGAAGAAGGCAAAAGAATTCACACCTACCTAACAAAACTAAAATTATTAGACAGCAACGCAAGTTTTTAAAAAAAAAATTTCAAATTTAGAGGCAATTATTATAGAATAGATGAGGTCGAAAATATTTTAAGTGAGTCTTCTCTACACGCCACCTGGGCTGGGCAGATAACGATTCGCACCGCGTATACGTCAGTGAAGCGATGACCCCCACTAATAAGCACCTCTACTGGCTGGCAAGACAGAAAAAGTTAATATCGAAAATTAAATATGGTTAATACCTTCCTGAAGTATGGTTCAGTGGAGGTAGAGTCAGGTGCAGGCAATCCGATGGTTACCCGGCGGTAATTATAGGTAAGCCTGTCGACTTAGACGCATACTGCATACTGCATACTGAGCCTGGTATGCAAGTCACCTCAATGATGCAAACTTTTTATTTTTCTATATTGAAATCGTTCTATTTTTTTTTATTGAAGACATTCTATTGGTTTACTTTGAAGATATATTATTTTTTATATCGACTATATATTACTTTTTTATATTAAAGATGCATTATTTCTTTGTATGGAAGATATTTTACTTTTTCATATTGAAGATATTTTATTTATTTTTATTTGCTACGTGTATTTTTACTTTACTATCATAGATAAGATGCTATTTTTTGTTTACTCACAGACTTTTTCTATTTACTTTTTCTTTCTCTAATCAATGGTATTCATACTTTTTCTTTTCATATAATTTAATTATTGTTGACTGTATCTTTATTGATTGTACAATTATTGATCGTATCTATCTTTATATTCTTTTCATATTAGAAATCTATCATTATTTATCATGTCTCAATTCTTAATGTATATTCACATTATATCAAATCTTAAAATTGAATACTGTATAAAAAGTTGTTATCCTATTCCTCAACCTCGATCCTCCTCCTGCTATTTCACTTCCTCATACCCACAGTTGTGACTAAGATCCTAAACTCCTATCACGTTAATGCACAATCCCTTATTGCCCACTATGTTGAATTTCAACAATATTTCCTTGATAATTTTTATCACATAATAGCTGCATCAGAAACCTGGCTAAAACCTTTTATCCCTTCTTCCCTAGTATCCCTTCCTAATTATTCTTTCCTACGACATGATTGACCTGATCGCAAGGGAGGTGGTGTCGGGCTATATGTTCATGATAGTGTGATAAATCATTTCTTATGGATCTAGTGTCTTTCCTGAATCTTTACCTCGTTCCTTATTCTCCCACCCATCGCACACAATTTTCTGACTCACCCATGAAAATCCTCTCTTCTTTCCAGCATCCTGTTCCTTTTCTTTTATCACACGACCTTGTCCAGATTTCATACGATCTACCCGTCAAATCCTTTCAAATTTTCCCTCCAAAAGTTGTTTCATATCGTAGTTGGACCTTCTTTCATATGAATCTCTTCAACCTGACCTGGATACTTTCCCCTGGGACATTATATTTTCCTATAATCCTATAAATCCCATGGTTTCCACCCTTCCACCTTTCCAAACCTACAATCCGTATTAGAAATTCATGCTCCCCTTAAAACCCGAACCTTACGCCGTTCCACTACTCCTTGGCTAACCTCTGAAATATAGCAAATGATAAGAAGAAGAGAAGCAGCAAGACGCAAATTTCGTCGCACCCGTATTTCAGGTGATTTTACGTATTTCAAACAGCTGCGCAATGAAACCCAATCCGCAGTCCGACGTGCCAAATCCCTCCACATCCATTCTGCCCTTTCCAATGCTTCTGATTCCAAATCCAACTGGAATATCCTTCGAAAACTATCCGTACCAGAATCCAAAAACCTGAGTTCTTTCCCAGTCGCCCCAGACGATCTCAATGACTATTTCTTATCCTTTGCTTCTAGTCCTTCACCTATTGCTGATATTGAACATCATACCTTCAACCCAGAATACTTCTTTTTCTCCCACGTATCATATGACGAATTACTTTCCACTATCCTAAAATCTCACACCAATGATTATGGTTCTGACAATATACCAGTAAAGCTAATTAAAATTCTGTCTCCCTACCCTTATGCCCCTTCTCTATCATATTTACAACTCTTCTCTAAAATATTCCATATTCCCCTCTTCATGAAAAACTGCCCTAGTCCGACCATTAAATAAAATTACCTGTTGTCACAGTTGACCATAACATCCTCCTTAAGAAACTACAAAGTCTTCTCTTATCCAACAGTGTTATGCGCTGGTTCCAATCCTTCCTCTCAGAACGGTCGCAATATGTAGTCGTTCCAGGTCAACCTCCTTCCAAGACACTGTCCCTCTCCTCTGGTGTCCCTCAGGGTTCCTCTTTGTCTCCTACTTTATTTGCTATTTATATTAATGACCTCCCCTTTCTTATCCATCACTCCCAATACCATATCTATGCTGACGATTTCCAAATATACTTGTCCTTCCCGCCCTCTGACTTATTACTAGCCACAAAAAGATAATAGATAGATTATTTATTGTATAAAGCAATACATGCTTGTTACATTATCTTGGCATTGGCCTGTGGAGTGATACATTAAATAATATTTATGATAATAAAACATTACAAAAATTTATACATATAAAGAATGAAAAAAGAGATAAGTATACACATACTTCAGTCATCAAAAATATAGTTAATACAAGATACATATATATATATATATATATATATATATATATATATATATATATATATATATATATATATATATATATATATAAGTATTCACACACAATAGAATAAAAAAAAGAAAAAAAAATTTTTTTTTAATAATATTAAAATTATAAATGATATCTATATGTTAGAGTTTATCACTTTATCTGCATATCATCACTTAAAGTCAAATATCACAAGGTGAGGCCCCATCAATATGTATCGAGCCGGCTAAACTGTACAAGATTGGAAGTTATTGAAGACTGATCTGAGGAACAGAAATACATGCTTGATTTTATTTATACTATTATAATTTAAGATGTTTTATAGTGAAGAAAGTTCATCGTTTTCAGATATATACTCCTTTAAGAATTGTTCTCTGTATGAATCACAAGAGGAACAGTGCAAAAGAAAATGCTTCAGAGTGTCTTCGATAGGTTTCTGACAAAGTTTGCATGGTTCATAGAGCTTGATAATCAGCCGCTTATTTTGCAGAGGAATCTGCAAGTATGCAGTGCCTGCGACTCTTAACTGGCTTATGGCTCTATGTTTTTGGATATTTAAACTGTGTAACAGATATTCTTCTGGTTGAGGATATGTGAAGTTGCAAATGCTTCTATAAACGGGATTGTAGGTTGAGGTCATTGCCCGGTTTATATCAGTAGAGAACACATTATTTTCCACTCTTTCAATGAATTTGCTTTTGTTTGCTATTAATTTGTTTTCGTTTGACAAATCTGCAAAAAACTCCAGTGCATTGTTCATGGATGCTATCCTCTTAACTTGTGATACCCATCTGAGGTCTTTTCTGTTATCCAAGGTTAAAATTCTGTTAAAGCATTGCCGTGGTAATCTATCCCCAGGTAATGAAAGGATTTTTATGCAGAAATTAAGAAGTTTCTTAAAGACTATTACAGAAAGTGGGAGACGACCTGTTCCTAGGCGTACTAAATAGTTGGGCGTAGTTTTAGGCCAGAAATATACGGATTTCAAAAACTTGGTTTGTACGGTTTCGACAACTTCCAAATAATTTAAGATAAAAAGATAATATAAAAAGATTTAAGATAATTTTAAGATAAAATTTAAAATAATGAGGTCTCAGCTGCGTAGAGGAGAGTTGAAGAGACAATGGCGTCGAAGAGGGCTAGTTTTGTTTGCCAGGTGTCACTTTTGCCCCGTCGGAGGATATCTCTCACTTTTGCACTTGCTACTGTTGACCGTTGAACGAAGTGTTCTGCCGTTTGGGAAAACTTTGCTGATGATAGAAAAGGAACTCCAAGGTAGATGTATGATTTGGTATATTCTAACTTCACGTTATTCCAGTATAGTGGTTTCAATTTTTTACTTCTTGGTGACTTGTGGAACGCTATGATTTTTGACTTTCCCGGTTCAGAGTTAAAGAATTTTGCATACAGTATAATTCTAATATTTTAAGTTTTTTACGTGCACTGTGCCAAGATTCGCTGAGTAGGACTATATCATCAGCAAATATGAGCATCGATACTTCGCGTTCGCTGCTAACAGGGACACCAGTTGCTCCTCTGTTCCAAAAAAAGTTTACTATGTCTGATATAAACAAAATAAAAAGAACAGGACTAAGACTTTCCCCCTGTAAAAGCCCTAACGTGACATCTATATCCTCAGAATAGTTACCGTTGATACTAATTTGTTTCACAATTCTAATTATTTTTCCACTAATGCCTATTGAAAACAACTTTTACCACAGAAGGTTCTGATTTATAGAGTCGAATGCCTTTCTAAAGTCCACGAATACAGCGTAAACGTAACTTCCCTTTGCCTGCTGATTAATATTTATTAATGACAGGAGTGTGAATATTTGTTCCACACAGCCTCTACCTTCTCTAAACCCTGCTTGTTCCTCAGGGATTAAATTTTCACGTTCTGCCCAATGCTGGATTCTGTTCGCTAAGATAAGGGTAAAAAGTTTGGTGATGTTTATCAGGGAGATTCCCCTATAATTACCTGGATCCTTTTTATCTCCTTTCTTATAGATCTGCTTTAGCTCTGATCTAGACCATGTGAGTGGGATGGATTTTTCGAATCCATGACATTGTTATAAAGATTTAACAAATAGTGTTCCCACTGTGGTGTCATGTTTTTAAATAATTCATATGTCAATTTATCAGGTCCAGGAGATTTGTTTCGTTTGCTGCGGTGAATACAGTACTGAAGTTCCTCAGTTAAAAATGATCGGTCTAGAAATGGATGTGTAACGGAAAAGAATAGAGAGTCAATTGAAGTTTTCTCTACATATAATGAGCTATAATATTGTGTCCAAGTGTCAATATCTATTTCGTTTGTGACAATATCTATTTCGTTTGTATCTGGTCTCAAGAGATTTGACAGTTTTCCAAAATTCGGAGCTATTTTTAACGTCTTTTAGTTTATTTATGATTGTGATTCTGTATTCTTCTTTCTTTTGTTTTATTAATTTCCTGTAATTATTTCTAGTGGAAAGATATTCTTCCACAATACGCTGAGCAAAATTTCGTTTTAGCAATTCTCGGTATTTCTTCCTTACTTGTGTTTTCAGGTGTTTGCACTCCAAATCATACCATTTAGTTTTGTATCTTTTGTGCTGAAACCCATACACCATTAAACCTGCATCAACTAAGGATTCAGTCATTGCAGCTGTGAAATTTGCATACAAATGGTTAGTATTATCTGAATTAAAATATATTCGTTGCGATAAGATTAGGTTATTTTGAAAGATATTGATCCTATCTGGTTCCCACTTTGTGTACTTTGCTACTTTCTGAGGTTGGTTTTGGCTGCTGTCTTTGATTTTTAGTGTATTGTGATCTATATTATTTAGGAGAATAGTGCAGGCCTTATGATCGGTTAGTTCTGAAAATGCGGATACCTTCATGTCTTGGACTATTGGGAGGCATTTTTCATTAACCCATATCAGGTCTATTGTGCTCTTACCTCTTGTAGAAATATGTGTGAACTTTCCTGGTCTATCGGATAAACATCGGCCGTTACATAAATAGAAACCAAGAGCTTCCATTACTTCCACAATAAGTTTACCGCGTCTATTTATGTCCTCATGTTTTACTATTCTCGTGGCGAAAAGATTGGTGCCTTCAAGTATATTATGATCGATATTATTCAGGCTGCCCACATATCCATTCAAATCTCCGCATAAAACTATGTAGTTATCTGAAAAATTAATCAAAATATTAGACATTATATAATTAAATAAGTCGAGGCATTCGTCTGTGTCACAACCGGGAGGTAAGTATATGTTAGCCAGGATAAACTTTTTATTGTCTATTGAGAAGTTTATAATGTTAAAATACTGATTTGACTCCAAGTTAATGGCATTTTCAGCGATATTTTTATTTATAAACGTAATAATACCACCACTCACTCTTCCGGTTCGTTTTGTTTTGATGGCATTGCAAAAAAATGAGTTAAAGTCCTTTAACCAGGGTGAGATACGAAAGTCAAAATCCTAAAGCCAGGTTTCTACAATGCATAACGCTAGAGTGGTTTCTTTAACATTTATTTCCTCAGGGTTTATATTAAGTATATTTGAGTACCCACTTATGTTACAAAATATAATTTCAATGTTATTTTGCTTAGATGGGACGAGACGTTTACATTTTGGAGCCAATTTATCATTATTTATCTTGCTGATCGAATGATTTGTGGTCTGGTTGTAAGGAAGACAAAGAGACGGATGACAGTGAAGAGGTTCTGGGGCGAAATCGAAACTCATCAAGTTTTTCTGCTGCTTTCCTTTTCATTTGAGTTTCGTTTATCACATCTACATTAGATAATTTAGGTTGTTTATTTCCTGGTGACTCACTTAAAATATTTTCGACCTCATCTATTCTATAATAATTGCCTCTAAATTTGAAATTTTTTTTTTAAAAACTTGCGTTGCTGTCTAATAATTTTAGTTTTGTTAGGTAGGTGTGAATTCTTTTGCCTTCTTCCCTCTCCTCTGGAGACTTATCGTGGTTAATATATATATTTTTTCCCCTCAATTCCTCTCGTTTTTTAAATATTTCTTGCTTGAGCATATTATTCTTGAGTGACATCAGAATTGGGCCCTTACCTAAACGGTAACAGTTATTAATTGCATAGTCAGGCAGTGATACATTAACGCTAGAACAAATTGTTTTGACTCTCTCCAGTGTGTTCTCATCATATTTTAAGGGTACATTGTGAATAACCAAGTTATTCTTACGTAGCTGTTGTTTTAGGAATTTTACTTCCATCTCTAGTAGCTTATTTCGCTCTTTTAATTCGTTAAAAGTGGATTTTATGGACTCCCATTCTGATAGAAGACCAGACATTAGAGCGTTATAATTCCCTATCCGCGGTTTCACATCTTTTAGTTCGCTCATAACGTCATCCAAGGTATAAACCATTTTTTCTTTTTAGATGTTGAATCGATTAAATTAATTAAATCTGCTAGTAATGGCAAGCGAATATTTATTTATTTTTTTTTTATTTTTTTTTTTACTCCTAGTTTTCAAGACGTAGGTAAGAGCAAACAGAAGAGCGTCACTGACAAACACCAGCACAGAGCCCAACTGACAGCCTACGGCCAATTAGTAGATAACAAAACTAGAATAGTGGGGATTGGCGCGTGCGCACTGCGTACTACTATGAAAGGCTCCTCACCAAATATTTCGCAACTAATTCCTTCGTCCTTAATCCACTATACCACAGCACTTTTCTTTAAGAACTCAGCCACTAATTCTTCAACTATAAGACTCGATGTAGTTCAATTTTCTCTGCAAGAATCGAGGTAAAAACCAACTATATGACAATGATTCACGGACACGATCTCATCACTATGACTAATGGCGCCGAACTCCCTACTAGCCACAAAAAGACTCCAGCGGGACTTGAATCGAATAAGTCACTGGGCTGTTGCTAACAAGCTGAAGTTGAATGCAGAGAAGACAAAGGCAATTGTAATAGGTTCCCGTCACCTCCTTAAAACTGTTCCTCATATTCCAACCTTGTTCCTAAATAATATTCCCATTAAGTTCCAGCCAACGATAAGAAATCTTGGAATCAGTTTTGACCAAACTCTTTCCTGGAAAAACCATGTCTCTGGTATTTCCCGTCGTACCTTTTCCACCTTAGAGCAACTAAATTACCTTCGTAACTTATCCCAGAACAGGATGCAGGGAAGAAGAGAGGATTTTCATGGGTGAGTCAGAAAATTGTGTGCTATGGGTGGGAGAATAAGGAACGAGGTAAAGATTCAGGGAAGACACTAGATCCATAAGAAATGATTTATCACTGGATTCAGATAGCATATTAATGTTAAAATCACCAGAGATAATGATGTTGGAATAGGTGGAAACCAGTTGGACAAGGGAGGATTCGAAGGTGTTGTCGAATGGGACACGAGGAGGTCTTTAGACAATGGCAAATAACAAAGGAGAAGAGATAGTTGAAATTTCAATAAACATGTATTCTAGGTGAGGAAAGGAAGGAGAAGGGATTGAAGTAGGATTAGACTGTCATGAACATATAGCCCGACACCACCTCCCTTGCGATCAGGTCAATCATGTCGTAGGAAAGAATAATTAGGAAGGGATACTAGGGAAGAAGGGATAAAAGGTTTTAGCCAGGTTTCTGATGCAGCTATTATGTGATAAAAATTATCAAGGAAATATTGTTGAAATTCAACATAGTGGGCAATAAGGGATTGTGCATTAACGTGATAGGAGTTTAGGATCTTAGTCACAACTGTGGGTATGAGGAAGTGAAATAGCAGGAGGAGGATCGAGGTTGAGGAATAGGATAACAACTTTTTATACAGTATTCAATTTTAAGATTTGATATAATGTGAATATACATTAAGAATTGAGACATGATAAATAATGATAGATTTCTAATATGAAAAGAATATAAAGATAGATACGATCAATAATTGTACAATCAATAAAGATACAGTCAACAATAATTAAATTATATGAAAAGAAAAAGTATGAATACCATTGATTAGAGAAAGAAAAAGTAAATAGAAAAAGTCTGTGAGTAAACAAAAAATAGCATCTTATCTATGATAGTAAAGTAAAAATACACGTAGCAAATAAAAATAAATAAAATATCTTCAATATGAAAAAGTAAAATATCTTCCATACAAAGAAATAATGCATCTTTAATATAAAAAAGTAATATATAGTCGATATAAAAAATAATATATCTTCAAAGTAAACCAATAGAATGTCTTCAATAAAAAAAAATAGAACGATTTCAATATAGAAAAATAAAAAGTTTGCATCATTGAGGTGACTTGCATACCAGGCTCAGTATGCAGTATGCAGTATGCGTCTAAGTCGACAGGCTTACCTATAATTACCGCCGGGTAACCATCGGATTGCCTGCACCTGACTCTACCTCCACTGAACCATACTTCAGGAAGGTATTAACCATATTTAATTTTCGATATTAACTTTTTCTGTCTTGCCAGCCAGTAGAGGTGCTTATTAGTGGGGGTCATCGCTTCACTGACGTATACGCGGTGCGAATCGTTATCTGCCCAGCCCAGGTGGCGTGTAGAGAAGTCCCTTTTGGTTTTTATCTGTCGCACGAGCTCGTCTCTTACGCTTTGTCTCACAAATCGTGCGATTATAGGGCCAGGGGTACCTTCTTGTTTAGGCCTGATCCGTACGACGTGGTCCAAATCGTCCGGGCACAGCTTAACGCCCAGGCCTGCACCGACGCTAAGTATTGTGCCCACAACAGTCTCTCCCGACTTCTCCGGAATACCCTTATTTCTATTGTATTGCTAAGCTGATTTTGCTCAGCGTGATTTAGACGGCCCTCTAGAATTATTTTCTAGTGTTAATTTTTCTACTTGGCATTTTTCTCTTCTAAGAGGGTTTCTATTGTTTACAATCTTTTCATATTTTCATGGGAAAGCTCCGACTGCTTCTGAAAAGTTTGTTTTATCTCTTTGAGCTTATCTATTGGTTGAAGCTTCGTCTTCATTTCCTTGACCTCCTCCTTGAGAGCCCTCAATAGGTCGATCATTGAACTGGTTTCTTTGGCTGGTAGCGATGCAACTTCACAATCGGTACATGTCCAGTTTTTGGAGCTGTCGAAGTCCGTAGATTCGGCTTTAACACATTTTATGTGGAAAAGATTTTGACAGATGACGCAAGCTAATCTAGCTTTGTCATCTCGGCCAGGTGATTTATTACAAATTTTGCAATTAACCATTTTTATAAATAGGTAATAATAAAACTTTAAACGGTGAAAGAAAGTAATAATAATAACATATACCTGTTTATTTATACTGCGACTAAGGGGGATTATGCTTGCCAAACAAACCGCCCCCAACTGCTTCAACTGACGAAGTAATCTTTTTTAAATTTCTTAAAGCTTTATCACTATTTCTAATAATGTTCACTAAAATAGTGTATTAATAATTCACTGGTGTGTTGTATAGTGAGAATATACATAACTACGTAAATTTTCAACCGGAATGTATGTAAATAACTATTGAAATAGAATAATAAGATAGAGACACGCAACTGAGCACTTGACAGGACCAGAGATACTCTAAGACTGAGACTTTTATATATATATAAACTGTTAAATTCAATTCACTTAATTTTAATGAACATGCATTTAAAAAAAAGTTTAAAAAGTTGCTAACACACAATGGAAATTCTTAAGGCCACGAGGGATTCATTTGTACCGGGGCGGTTTGGTTTGGGTATGTTGGGACTCGGTCCAAGTCAGGGGAGGGAGTCATTCACGACATCGCCAATTCACACCGAATGAAGGAAAACTTTTTTTAACCGTTTTCCAGTTGACATTGAGGTCCTTTTTTTCAAATATTCTCAGTATATCTTCCAGGGCACGATTTATTTTAATTTTGTCATAATAATCAGAAGAGAGAAGACCTAGAGATAAGAATTCAAATCTTTTTATTTCTTTTTTTTCTCATACCTATTAGCTGTATCACATTTATATAAATTATTTTTTTTTTCTTTCTTTATTTTTTTTTTGTTTGTCGTTTTTCCTTGGATTATACAAAAAACAGAGCCCAACCCACTTTAACTAAATATTTTCTAAAATTACAAAACAAAAATTAAATAGTATTGAAAAAAATATATTGATATTCAAACGAAGAGTATATAATTATGAAGAAAATATAAGTAACAATTGCTCAGTATGTAAAAGTATTGATACCCCAGCTTCCTTAACCACCTCTACTCCAGTGCCACCTCGAGTTTCAAGATTAATAATTCGTGAAATTGACCAACATCTCCTTACACCCACTCTTTTTTTCCAACTTTTCTCTAGTGAAGACACCGGCTCCTCGAATGAAGTTTGCCCTAATGTTATGGATACCCAGAAGGAGAGTTTACTCTCGTATGCTATAAAAAAAGGGCAACCGCAACACCTTTTTTGTTTTATTTACTGAAATTTACAACTGTATTAACTAAAAAAATACACAAAGCAAATGTGAACCATTTTATAATGTCATTTTAGACATGTAGAGGAACTAACCATTGGTAGCACGGTAGCAATCCAATAATTCTAAACTAGAAGGTCCCGAGGCCATATTCTTTTCAGACGCCGCGGAAGATTATCGGGAATTGAAGAGGAAGCAAGGTTTGAAACTAGTGGGTTTGAGTGAGAATGGAGTTTGCTATGGAAGGATAGGTACCTGGTTCGGGCCAAATCGGCAACATATGGAACATTAAGGTTATTATGGATGATTTTATTCCTGTCAGGGTAAGGAGCATTGAGGATTTTATGGAGGATTTCGGATTGTCAGGATTGGATACGAGAAGAATTGATTGATTAAGTGGAGCCTCAAAGGCACGATTGGATCATCATTGATTGTTAGCACACATGTCATCAGAATACGTGGTGAGGACAGTGTTAGGATAGATTGGGATGTCAGCTTTATAAACTGTAAAGAGGATGGGATACTGCCTTGAGGAACACCAGCAGACTGAGAAAAGAGGGATGAATGGGCACTATTGTTATTTACTTTGAATGATCTGTCAGAGTGGTAGGAACGGATAATGAGAAAGTATTTCGGGGGTAGGTATTTACTGAGTTTTAAAGCAGTCCCAGGTGCCAGACTCGATCAAAAGCCTCGCAAGACCAAACAAAAAATGCACGAAATAATCGTTACTTATAGTAAACATTATTCAAAAATATTAATAGCCTCTATCCATGCCCTAACTCACCTATAAATATTTACCAAATCGATTATTACTACTCAACTGAAAATAGATACTGCTGTCGTGAATTCAATGCTAACAATAACAATATTGACCAAGCTTTAAGTGTCTACTTATTACTGCCTCTGCTTATCTCTGCTTTCCTTTTGTTCCCCCTATGTGTAACTGTAAACATTTACAAACCATTCAGTATTTCTTTTATAAACAATTATCTGTGTTTACTATTATCATCTTTCCTCTTTACAAAAATATGCATATCCACCTTAATGCAAGCCGCCATGTATATCCTTATGTATACAGATAAGAACTCGGGGTACTCGTTTATAGAGTGACATAAGGTGTCCCAGAAGGAAATGTGAGTAACAGAGGAAAGGATAGATTCGCAATAATTGAGATGAGTGCCAGCTACCGCATGCAGCATATCGGTCAGTATCCGCACATTCTTACCTCAATCCCTTTTCCAGATATCATTTTTTAAAGGGTTTTCCGAGAAAACCACTTTCTTCTAATAAAAGTCTACATTTCTCTTCTGTAACTGAACATTTCTCAACTTTTGTCACCATTTTTGAAATCTACGCTGGATCCAATTTGTTGAACAATATTGCTTAGCCAGGCGATCATAATAGCCAAAGCAATGTAAACAAGTAAAAAACGAATAATTTTCAGAAATACATTTAATTAGGGATTGATAAATTATTTGCCACTTCTATAATTTTGTTTTACTGAAAACTAGTTTCGAATGCTATACATTCATCTTCAGTTCTAAAAGCACACAAAACTTCAAAAATAAGCAATTGAAAATATAGTTTGGTTTTATTATACATATTTAATATAACATTCGAAACTAGTTTTCAATAAAACAAAATTATAGAAGTGGCAAATAATTTATCAATCCCTAATTAGATTGATCCTTCTATACCATCATGCGGATGTCAACAGAAATACATTTATGATAGACTTTCCCTCCCTTAATTACTAACATTTCCTCCTGATACACCCTGTATAGTTTCAAATCAAATTATCAATTGAAAGCTTAAATGAGCCTATGTAACCTGTATAATATCAGTATAGAGGTGTCGTTTTAGTTATTTTTTGTGCTGTAATATTAAAATGTCATTTCAACTAAATTAAAACGATGTTTTGAAGCAAAGTATGATTTATTAATTCTATTTTTAGAAATAAAATTAACTTAAATTACATATAAAATAAATGCATGATGTACTGTGCGATCAACCTCTCGTTTTCTTTGAGCTGACAAAATGATTGCATAGATTTCAATTCTGAGCAAATTCTCTGGCTATATTTTTTGGATTTTCCTTAGTGCAGTTAGAAAGGTATCCCAGATCCTCTTGGTATATTTCTTCACATCTTGGTTACAAGCTGATTATTCATATCTGTTTCTTTTGAAGTGGGCAGAGTCCTTGTTGGTGGGCATCAATTGAAAAATAAATCTGATATTCAATTAATTTTTAATGATATAAAACTTTAAACTTATACTTAGCTAATTTGTTTATCATTTATCTGTCTCTAACGGATTTTACAAATTTCAGACTATAACTGGTGCAATGAGTACGCTTACACCTCCAATTGCCCTCGAGCATCCAGATAACCAACATCGAGTTGACTACATACAAGATGTCGCTTCAAGTCATGATTTCGACTATCCACCAGTGAGTTTCATTTTTTCATTTCCTTACAATACAGTTGATTGAATTTTAATAAGATAGCGAATATCTTCTTTAATCAATTGTAAATTAAATTGAAATTGTTTATAAGGAATTTATTCATTAGGATTTGGAAAAGTTTTGCTTTGTCATACATAAAATATAGAATAAAAACTTTAATTATTATCCTACAAATTGTGAATACAACTATTATTCTATACGTACGATTTTACTTGTTATTGCATTATAAAAATCTGTTTTGTGAGTTGAACAAACAAATTTACCCAAAACAAAAAGTTACATTTCTAAATGTTATAAACTTACCTTTAAAGTTATTACCTTAGCTTGATTACTAAACAGTTCATTTCATAAAGTGTTTAGTGATCAAGGTAAGGTAACATGATCTCTTAGGTCTTTTGAATGTTTTATATATACCTGAATTTCACTGTTAATGTAGAGCACTAGGGGTTTTAATATTTAATTTATAAGTAAATGATGTTGCCATGCTCAAGGACTTTTGTAACTACCTTTGACTAAAAAAATATAATTGTTGAAATTGAAGTAACTATAATTTTACGTGTCATCAGTTCATTGTAAAATGGCACTGGTTAGGAATATTTGTGAAAAAAATATTGGTTTAGAAATGATATATATAAATAATAATTATAATCATATGATTCAGAAATTCTCAATGGCCGTTCCCAAGGCGCTACATTCCCCAACCAACCGCCATCACTTCTTTTCCCTTTTGAAACATACAGCTATTCGTCCAGAAATAGGCAGTTTCATCTTCTGCTTTCTTCTCTCTGATGGCTAAGTCAGACTTTCCATTCTTAATAGAAAAATCAGGACCGTCTTTTGTCTGGAGAAAATATAATATTGATTATTGAGGTTATTTACGGAAAGTTAGTTTGGTAAACTCCTTATAAAATTAATTAAGGAGGATTAAGTGATACTTTTGTTTGTATTTGTTGTTTTGTGGTCCGAGAACTGTCAAAATTAACCGTTTTCTAAGAGATAATGGTTTGTCCCCAGTAAATTGTTATTCCTGGTGTTTAAAAGATGACAAGTTTCAGTGGGGTCATTTAATCATGATACTGATTTTAATTTACTTCATTTTTAATTAAATTAATTTTTCAATTACTGGCAATTTAAAAAAAAAAATGACTCATTAATAGGCGAGGTTAAAATTGCATGAAATGATGTATTGACACAGGGATACAAATTCAATTCAATACAAATTCAAAGATACAAGAACCTTGTGGCATCACTGTTGTAGGGATCTGACAAAAGTGCAATAGTCCCTCTCTGAGGGTAATGAAGGAGAAAAGATTACGCTGGCATCGGTGTACCTCCCGTATGAAGAAGCAACCCCCACTCCAGCTCTTAAGAAACTGATAAAGGGGGTAGGAAAAGGCTCGTGCATCTGCATAGCTAATGCACACCACAGCCTCTGGGGGAGCACAAATATCAGCCAGAGAGGCGAGTATCTTTTAGATTTTATTGTTAGCAATGAGCTCGAAATCCTAAATAGGGGCAAGGAGGCCACCTTTGTTAACAGAGTAAGAGGTGAGGTCATTGACATTACTTTAAGCACGCGATGCGTGAAATCTAGGATTAAGGGCTGGCATGTTTCAAGGGAAGAGACATGCTCAGATCACCGCTATATCAGATTTGATTTATCTGCTAATAGTATGAAGGAGACTGTGTACAGCGATCCAAGGCGCACTAGCTGGGATGCACAGCTCGAGGAAGAAGTGCTGTCCTAAGACTGTTAGGAATTCTTGACACTTCGAATGTCTCAATTCATCGCTAACTGAGGCAATAATGAGATCCTACACTGACAATAATTGTGTGCGTAGGGTTAAGTCCAACAGGATTACATCCTGGTGGAACGATGAGCTTGGCAAGCTAAGAGCTCTTACTCGAAGACTCTTTAATGCTGCCAAAAAATCAGGCAGATGGGACGCTTACAAACTAGCACTCACTGACTATAACAAGACTGTTCGCAGGGCTAAAAGGGGAGCGTGGAGAAGTTTCTGTAACGACTTATATGATACAGCATCCACGTTCAGGGTTAATAGAATTCTGTCCAAGCAGTCTGATGGGGGAGTAATGGGGACGGTCAGAGTTGAAGGGGGCTTCACTAACACTGATAAAGAAACCCTGGCAATATCAAAAGCCTTAGAGAGGAAAGGGGTAGGACTCTTAGCTTCTGAATGGATCAACTCATTTCTGAAAGGAAGGCTACTCAAATCTGAATTAGGACATGCAAAGCTGTGGATTAGACCCATGGGGGGCTGTCCACAGAGAGGAGTATTGTCTCCACTCCTGTGGTGTTTGGTTGTGGACACTCTGTTGACCAACCTAAGCTCTGCAGGATTTTATACGCAGGGATATGCAGACGATATCGCGGTTCTGATAGGGGGCAAATTTCCGGATTGCTCATAATAGTAAGGAACTTTCTGAAAGAATGGTGTCTTGGCATCAATCCCCAGAAGGTTAACCTTTGTATCTTCACTAACAGAAGGAATGTGATAATCAGACCGACACGGCTTTATGGCACTCTGATAAACATCTGCAGTGAAGTTAAATATCTAGGAATTACCCTTGATAGTAAGCTAAAATGGCTTAATCATATTAGTAAGGTTAGTACGAAGGCATTTCGCTGCCTATGGGCATGTAAGGGAGCTGTGGGAAAATCTTGGGGTCTGAAACCCATAATGGCCTTATGGCTAAGGCCATTAGGCGGCGATCAGACCTATTGTACTATATGCTGCAATTGTGTGGTGGCATAGGATGCTAGTAGGCCTCGAGCCATACTGGGCAGACTACAAAGGCTAGCGTGTCTTATGACAACTGGCGCCATGAGCACTACTCCCACTGCTGCAATGGAGGTTCTTCTGAGCCTATCGCCATTGCACCTGGAGATTGAGGTGCAGGCATTCAGCACTGCGTATAGATTTACGAAATGAAGGACAAGATCCAAATCCCTGGTCTACCAGGGACATGGGACTCTGTTTAACAGGATTGATCAGGATGAGGTGTTGGCAATGCACTCTGACATTTAAGTACAAAGCTATAGGGAGGGATACTATAGTACTAAGATCAGCAGAATTGAACCCCATGTAACATGCAACGGAGTTAACTGTTATACAGACGGATCCCTGACGCTACAAGGTTCAGGGGCTGATGTCTGGAGGATGGATAAACCTAGAGAGGGAATGTTCATATCCTTAGGTAGGCATACCTCTGTCTTTCAGGCAGAGATATTACAAATCAATGTCTGTGCCCAGTCCCTTATTGAGGAGGGCGTTAGAAACAGACTAATTACAATCCACCCAGATAGCCAAGCTGCTTTCGGTACTTTAAGTGGTTATGCGACCCGGTCAAAGTTGGTGGAAGAATGCAAAGTTAATCTTAACAAACTGTCTGAAACCAACAGGGTAAGGGTTGAATGGGTCCCTGGACACTCGGGAATTCTGGGGAATGAAAAGGCTGATCACCTTGCAAGGAGAGGCTCTGAGATGAGACCTTGTACACCAGAGCCCACATGTGGCATAAGCCTTAGCTATGCCAAAAGGCGTATTAGAGTGGCTGTAGGCAATAAAGTTAAGAACTACGGGGAAAATACTAGGAAACAGATACACTCCAAACTGTTTTAGATGGACCCTGTCCCAAAAGAAGTGAGATTCTTCTGTTTATGGATAGGTGTAACCTTAGGAGAGTGACGGGACTGTATACAGGACACTGTCAACTGAATAAGCACCTCCACAACATGGGACTAACTGAGTCACCGACATGTAGACTATGTGGGATGGAGGACGAAACGGCTTTCCACATAATCTGTGGATGCGATGCTTTGACAAGGGTGTAGTACCTCCACTTTGGTTGTGACCGGATCACTGACCCTAAGCTCTGCGACATGATGGACCCGATGAGTCTACTCAGATTTGCAAAGGCTACTGGCCTGTTTTAAGCGGTTTAGACCAGCGCACAATTATGCCTTAATAGACCCCGGTGCATATATGCTGGGGGGGGGGGAGAAGAAAAATACGAGAATATGAACTTCATAGTTGAATTTGATTTCTGAACTTGCGCTTTATTATATTTGTATTTTTATCATCTTGAACATTTTACCTTCTTTATTTCCTGCAACTCTATTAACAAATAAAGGTTATGGAGTTGTCAGGAATAGCCGTTGCAGATCTTAATTATTATCAGCCGAGTGTAGCAGAATGACTAATAGTAGATTCTAATGAGCTAAGGATCTTGATCTTAGAAAGATTTTTTTTTTTAAATAGTGTGGAGCATTTGTGTGTGTTCATGATTATTTTAATGAAAAGAATAGATTCAAAGCTGAAATTAGATCTAATACTAAAACAAAGAGGTTTGAGGAATTCTCAACCATCAACACCTTTGTTGTAGACATGGCACGGGCGGTGCCACAGGTGCGCTGGCACCTGCTAATAAGTTAATATTTTTATCGTTGTATAAAACAATAGATAGAAACATGGTCTTAAGATTTAACTTTAAAAAAACATGTTGCTTAGAACTAAAGCTCAAAAAATTCAGCTTAAAATTTTTTGTAGCCCAACAGTGTTAAATTTTTCTTTTAATTTCAACACATAAATTGTTTAAATTACGTTGTAGACAGCATATTCTTTAAAAAAATGTCCAGAGGAGTAAAGATTATCCCGGGACACCCCGCCCGACTAGGGAGTATGGAAGGACCCCCCGATATTATGGCACCCTGTAAGAAAGGATGCTGCGCAGGCCTATGGTTCTAGATGAGTTAATTAAAAAAAAAACTATTGACTATAAACTTCTGGTAGTGCCATTGTTTCTCGATTACAACAAAGTGTTTGATTCTGTCAAAATGAATACCATCCAAAAAGCTGCTGGAGAAGAAAAATATTAGTACTGTTGGCAATACTAAAATATACCGAAATTCCAGAGCCTTATTTAAATTGGATGAACTCCGTAGAGATTAAAATAAGAATAGGTGTTAGACAAGGAGAAGTAAGATCTCCATTGATATTTATAGCAATCTTTGATGTGATGAAACATTGTACATGGGAAGAAAGGGAATAAATGTAGATGGTGAATGGTTAAACCACCTGGATTTCGCCGATGACCGAGTGCTTGTGGCCTCATCATTAGAAGAAACTACGAAAATGTTCTAAGAAGTGAAGATCAAAACTCTAAACATTGGTTTGAAGATCAACGAACTCGTTATATTTTGTAAAAAAAATTGACTATTTTAAGATGGATGGAATCTTTTCTAAATAAAGCTAGGGTATAAAAAAAACTATGTCAACACGAGGCCAACCGGAGGTAGTTGTGTTCCGTCGGAAGAAGTCAAAAACCACCTTTTTTTGCTTCAAAATTTCACGCATTTTATGATGGATTGGACCTTTTCCAAATAAATCTAGTCGCCCAGAGTGATAAATAAAACCGAAGTCTGCCAACCGGGAGTCGTTGCGTTTCTGAGCCGAGATAAGTCAAAAACCAACTTTTTTAGTTCAAAATTTGACTCACTCTAAGATGGATGGAACCTTTTCTAAATGAAACTAGACCACCCAGAGGCATAAAAATACAATATGTGCCAACCGGAAGTGGTTACATTCCGTCAGGAGACCAAACTCAAAAACCAACTTTATTCCTTCAATATTTGACTGAGTTGAAGATATATTGAACCTTTTTTAATTAAAAGTAGTCCACCGAGGGGAATAAAAATAACAAAGTCTGCCAACCGGAAGTGTTTGCGTTGCGTTGGCTGTCGGTAGTCAAAAACCAACATTTTGCTTCAAAATTTTACTCATTTTGAAGTGGATGAAACCTTTTCCAAATAAAACTAGTCCATCCAGAGGTTATCAAATTTTTTTTGTCCAATAATGATACCTACCACACTATATTAACATCAAATAAAACAATATCCTCTATTTATGATTTTACAGGTATGTTTTAATGAAGCTTTTGTAAATAGAAAAGCATCACACGACCGAGAGCTGAAGCTATAAATATTACTAGCCGTTTGGTGAGAGTAATTATAAATATTTTGTATGATTCAGGAAATTTACTCCTTTATGATTATTGGTCATTATGATTTTTTCACTAAATTGCACCAAGAAATAGTTATTAAGGCGAAACCACTGAAAATATAACTTCTTGTGTTTTGTCGACATTTTTCACATGTATTACGGTCCCGTATCTAAGTTACTGTTCCGAATTTTTCAAAACAGTACAGATAAAACTTTCTTGGAAATTTAACGTTATTTAAAATTGGTAATGACAAAGTTAAGATGCACTGGAATCAAGTTACTGAAGAAAATATGAAAAAGTACTCCTTCTCATTGTTTCCACTATATTTCTTGGCGTCTGTTTAGAGTAATTAACAATTTTTTGTATAAATCTTGTAGAAAATTGACTTCTCTACAAGATTGATTTTTATTCATTTTGCATTAAATTGTACTACGAAATAGTTATTAAGGTGAAATCAATAAATATCAAACTGTGTGCATTGTCTTGACATTTACCAGATGTTTTCGAATCGGTATCTCAATAACTGTTCCGAAAATATTAAAATATTAAGTTGAAATTTAACGCTCTTTAAAATGGGTGGTGTAAAATGTTTACCTAAAAAGTACTGGAAGTCAGTTCCAGATGAAAATCTGAAATTTGTGATGAAAATGACGAATTCGTTAATCTATAAAATTTGAACTGATCTAGGGTGGAAGAGGTTCATATTTCCTGTCTATTGTGAGAGTACTTACGGCCTGCACGATCAAAAATTCACTTGAAATTTTTGAAAGAACACGTGTCTTCACCTCCCGGTCTTTATTTAAATCTGGCTTTTATCGGTAATATTTTTTTTGTTTCGGTACTAAAATAGTATGAACGCAAAACCGCAAACATTTAGATATTCATTGGTTTCGGCTTGATAATTATAATAAGTAGCAATTTTAAGGAAAGAGGACTTTTTCTGATTTTTCTCAGTAACTCGCTTCCAGTACACTTTACGTGAAATTTTGCAATTACCAAGTTTACAGAACTTTAAATTTTCACATCTGCAAGATGCCAAGAAAACGATAAAACTTAAATATTCTGTGGTTTCGCCTTAATAACTATTTTTGAGTGCAATTTAGTGTAAAATAAGCAATTGCCAATCTCGCAGAGGAGTAATTTTCCTTCAATATTTATAGAAAATATTTGTAATTACTCTCAACTGGCGTCATTAAATATTGGGGTAACAATTTTAGAGAAAGAGGACTTTTTCTGATTTTTCTTAGTAACTCGCTTCCAGTACACTTTAGGTGAAATTTTGTAATTACCAAGTTTACAGAACGTTAAATTTCCACAATGTTTTATCTGTACTATTTTTATTTAATTCTAAACAGCTACTCAGATACAGGACTAAACATCTGCAAGATGCCAAGAAAACGATAAAACTTAAATATACTGTAGTTTCGCCTTAATAACTATTTTTGAGTGCAATTTAGTTTAAAATAAACAATTACCAATCTCGCAGAGGAGTAATTTTCCTTCAATATTTATAGAAAATATTTGTAATTACTCTCAACTGGTGCCAAGAAATATTGAGGTAACAATTTTAGAGAAAGAGGACTTTTTCTGATTTTTCTCAGTAACTCGCTTCCAGTACACTTTAGGTGAAATTTTGTAATTACCAAGTTTACAGAACGTTAAATTTCCACAATGTTTTATCTGTACTATTTTTATTTAATTCGAAACAGCTACTCAGATACAGAACTGTAAACATCTGTAAGATGCCAAGAAAACGCTAAAATCAGAGTTTTCGTCTTGGTAACTACTTTTTAGTAGAATATTGTAAAAAATACATAATAACCAATCTTGGCGAGAAGTAAATTTTCTACAAGATTCATACAAAATATTTGTAATTACTCTCAACGGATGCCAAGAAGTATTAAAGTAACAATTTTCCTTTATCTACGAATGTTATTTCAGTATCACTCCATGCCTGTTTATTTTGAAGGAAATGCGAAAACACTGAAGATCTAAGTTTTAGCGTTTTCTTGACATTTTCCAGAGGTTTACGTCTCATCTCAGTAGTTGTTCCGAACATTAAACAAAATTACCGATAATAGTTGCAGGAATTTTAATTTTCTTTAAAATTACCCATGTCTAAGTTTTACCTAAAATGCACTGGAAACGAGTTACTGAGGAAGTGTACGGGGGCGTTTCTGGGGAACTCGAGGCAAAAATAAAACGTTTGATTAATTGCTTTGTACGATTCATCTTCGGGATCCCGAGAGACGCCTCTTTCTCCCGATATTACGAAGAGTTGAAGTGGCATTAACCTTCCTACCATCGTAAGTACATCCTGGCATCCTTCCCCTACCAAGTTATCCAATCCCGTCGTCCATCATACATTTTCGACCCCCTTCAATTCAAATTCTCTGTTCATTCCCGTCATACCCGTTCTCGGCCGTCAGATTTATATACAGCGGCCCACCGATCCGCAGCTTTCGACAGATGTTTTCTTCTCCGATCCTCATCCTTATGGAATTCCATTCCTCCTTCCATCCGTCGCTCCAATCCTCTTCCCATCTTCAAATCCCGCTTATTCAATCACTTGTTTCCCATCCAATTAAAGAAAAAAAATGTAAACAGATTTTCTTTTATTGCAATCAACGTTTGTAAATATGTTATTGTATTTCTAATTTTTGTTATATCTTATTAAGATAAAAAATTCGTGTGGCTTTCATTCTAAGACGTAAACAATTAGACCATCAATACCTATTTCTTATGCTAGAAGTTATTGAATTATGACTTGTTATAATTTTCATTTGTATTTATTTTTTCTTTTAATCTTTTTTTATTATCTGTAAACTCCTATGTTCCTATATCATCTGCTCTAAGGCTCTGAAACCCACCTATCATTGCCTGTAACTGTTATTCTAAAGAGATTTTTCCCGGAATAAATAAAGAGTTTATTATTATTATTATCCATCTTAAAATGATTCAAATTTGGAAGCAAAAAAGTTGGTTTTTGACTTACGTCTGTCGACGGAACGCAACCACTTCCGGTTGGCAGACTTAATTGTTTTATATATCTGGGCGGACTAGTTTTATTTAGAAAAGGCTCCATTCATTTTAAAATAACTCAAATTTGGAAGCAAAAATCCCAACTTTACCAGGAATAATTAATTAGTACGTCTTAGAATTCCTTCCAGACACTTACCGGCTCTTCCTGAAGTTTTTCGGGACGTTAGACATGAGTCCTGTAAGCCAGTTCTACTGGCAGCTATCGGGACAGATATTTCCAGCTCTTCCTAAGAGCCCACTGTCTTATCTTTTACCTTTGCGCGAGGTATCGGTGTGCATCTCCCACGACTACTAAAAGTTATCAGGTGCAGTCAGAGATTATTTCCTTTGAGGAAAATTATAACCGTAACAAAATATCTAGGTGTGTTCTCGAATGAAACGTTCAGAAGTGATGGAGATATTTTATATTGTTCTTGCTCTGACAAGTCTGTCTCTAGAACGCAATTTTTCCTAGTTACTTAGCATATTGGTACAGTCGCACACAAAGTAAACAAAGAAAAACAATGAAGAATATTAGGCCATTAGGCCATTAGGAAGAAGTTATATTAGGCCATCTACAACAAGTCGAGACAGTAAGTCCGCTTTTTGTATTATAGATTTGGGTTACGCATACGTAAGAGTCGATATCCCCTTGAGCAAAATAAACAAACCCTGTCTCAAAGGCTTTTTTTGGAAAACCATCTTAAGAAAAATCTATCTGCAAGATGTATGCAGGAAACCCTTACAAAAATTCCAGAGAATGCCAAGGAGGTGCCTATTGGGATTTCAGTTGACGAGTCAACTGATACTGATGGCCGGTATATTGCAAATATCATCGCTGGTACACTCAGCCCAGTTTCCTCTTCAAAGCGATTTCTCCTAAATTTCCAAGAGTTGTAAAAATGCAATCATACGGTTTTTTAACTTTTCCATGAATCTTCTTGGCCCAAATTTGATACTTGAAAAAGTTTTCTTGTTTTGTCTGGCGGCGCTCCGTACATTATTGAAGGACTAAAATCCATAAAATTATTTTATCCTAATATGCTTCATGTCACATATCGTTTGTACGCATTCCGTCATGTTTCTGAACTGGTTCGGTCTGAATTTCTGGAGGTAGGTTTGCCTATTTCATCTGTTAAAGAGACTTTTTTAAATGCTCCGAAGTGATTGCAATTTTTCAAGAAAAATAGAGGGCGTTGTTACCTTAAGTTCAGAAATTATTGGAAAATCCGATTTAGAAAAATAATCTGACTTTCATTACCAACAATTGCGCTTTTATCGAATTCACTATCACTCAGTTTGAATTACAGAGCGTGCATTTTTTTAAAAACATAGAGCTTATTAATGAAGCAATTCGGAAAATGGAAGACGCCTCAGGAAAACAGAATGAAGACGAAACTACTATTCGCAACGTCATTAGTGGAAATGAGATGCCAGCGGAACTGTTAATTGACCCTTTTGAATTAGCAACTTTCTGAAATGTTTCAGTTACTTCTGTAGACGTGAGCATTCATCAGATACATGCCGGTACTAAGGCCCGCTCGACGTACTTTTATGTTTGAAAACTTAAAAATGCATTTAATAAGAAGTAATTAAAAGTTAACAACATACTTAATTAAAAAAACAAAAGAAATATCAGACTTAATAAAAAAATGAAAACGAAGTATCATACTTAATTAATTAAAGTAAAAGGAATGTCATACTTGATTAAATAAAGTTTTATTGTTATGTTTTTTTATTATTTATTTTTTTTTATTTTATTATAAATAAACTAGGTAATTATAAATCTGTCTATTATAGAAATCATAAAAAGCATTTTTTTTTTCCTTTTATACAGACCGTTGCGTACTTCTCGAGATTGTCATGAAGGACTGACCTTATTAAGTCGTATTCCACATCTCTTTCGCACTAATTGATACCGTGAAAACGATTAACTAATCATTTATTGCTACAATTAGCTTTGGAATTAAATTTTAATCAATCTTGGGGTAGTTTGCTCGACAAAGTCTCAAGCCTCCCAAGGTGCAGAAAAACAATATTGCGGCGTAAGAAAAACAAAATGGCGGTCGGGTACACTCTATCTCTACAAAGTGGTTACTTGATCCTTCAACAAAGCCTTTAGTCTCTTAAGTTGCATTAAAACAAAATAGTAGCGTTTGAAAATCAAAATGACGGCCGGGCTCACTTAGCCTCTGTAATGTGGGTACCTGACCCTTCCACAAAACCTTTAGTCGCTCAAGTTCCATAAAGAAAAAATGTTTTTCCTGTAGTTAGTAGTCTTCAAGATATTGAGCACGGGATGAAAAATGAGCGAAATTTTTAGGATTTTTCTTGAATAAAATGTCACCATTTTTGAGCGTAGCGGTTTTGGAACGGCAACAAGGCTTATTTTACATAGAATGTCCTATATTTTCGAATTTCATATTCAAACCTTCTAAAATGAGTACCCTATTTTGGCTCTTCTCCCCTCCCTCTCCTCCTCGTTATATCTTGAGAACGGTTGATCACGCAAAAATATGATTAAGACCAAAATTGTGGAGAACTTAAACTAAAGCTTAAAACGATAATTATTTTTTTGGTGAATTTCGTTTTTCTATATCTAACTATCGATTTTGTTTAAAGTATATGAATCAAATTATGAGAACATTTTTTGTTATTCGTATTGCAAATGTTTCTATAATAAATAATTTCTGACTTAATGATATATAATAACATTTCTTATATTCAATGAATGTTAACTCAGATTAATTTCTCAATTGATTCATTCCTATTTCTAGACTTCATCGGCATCATATTTGATCTTAAAATACATTCAGGTTGAGTTTTTAAAATAGGTAACCATTTCCTAAGCCAAATTGTGTTATTTTACTGTTCGAGCACACGTCTTGTGAACATATGAGGGAGCTACTAAAATTTAGGATTTCTATGCTTAGGCTCGAACAAATTAAAAAGAATAGTAGTAGAGTAGACCGATTTCTGCAACCCAATCAGAAGTATTGGGTCACGTGACCATGGCGAGAAATTTGAATTTAAACCTCGATCTAACTTTTACTGGCACGTGGCCTCACCTTTGAACTAACCTTAATTATCTGGCGACGTCCCTTTTTAGTAACGTGACCATTTGACCATGCCCATTTTATGACGTGCAATTTGGCCCCGCCCAGCGAGGCATATGTTTATGTTAAGTCCGAAATATAAAGCATTGTAATAAATATTAGCGTTAACTCTTGAAAACAAAGGATTTATTGATGATAAATTTTAATCTGATATTTTTTTTTTATAATTTTGTTATTTTATTCACGATATCTTCCTTTATGTAAATATGATTATTTAGATTTATTAATTAATTTTGTATTCCTTAAGAAAAAATATGATTATTTTAGTATTTTTTTACAGTCATTGATTTTTACTTTTTTTTATTGTACAGAGTTATATTAATTAATCAAAAGATAAAATTTATTTTATTTTATTATTTTTTGCATTTAAAATTTATTTTCATAATCCAGCATTAAAATTCGGCAACAATTATTTTTTTTTTAGCTACTCAACTAACGAATTGGCTTCATAGGAAAGAAGGATCATGGTTAATACAGACACCGCCCCTTCCCCCACAGCATGGGTAGGGATAAAAATTTTGCCACGTGACCTCGCGGGGCGGGGCCAAATTGCACGTCATAAAATGGGCATGGTCAAATGGTCACGTTACTAAAAAGGGATGTGGCCAGATAATTAAGGTTAGTTCAAAGGTGAGGCCACGTGCCAGTAAAAGTTAGATCGAGGTTTAAATTCAAATTTCTCGCCATGGTCACGTGACCCAATACTTCTGATTGGGTTGCAGAAATCGGTCTACTCTACTACTATTCTTTTTAATTTGTTCGAGCCTAAGCATAGAAATCCTAAATTTTAGTAACTCCCTCATATGTTCACAAGACGTGTGCTCGAACAGTAAAATGACACAATTTGGCTTAGGAAATGGTTACCTATTTTAAAAATTCAACCTGAATGTATTTTAAGATCAAATATGATGCCGATGAAGTCTAGAAATAGGAATGAATCAATTGAGGAATTAATCTGAGTTAACATTCATCGAATATAAGAAATGTTATTATATATCATTAAGTCAGAAATTATTTATTATAGAGACATTTGCAATACGAATAACACAAAATGTTCTCATAATTTGATTCATATACTTTAAACAAAATCGATAGTTAGATATAGAAAAACGAAATTCACCAAAAAATAATTATCGTTTTAAGCTTTAGTTTAAGTTCTCCACACCACAATCATATTTTTGCGTGATCAACCGTTCTCTAGATATAACGAGGAGGAGAGGGAGGGGGGAAGAGCCAAAATAGAGTACTCATTTTAGAAGGTTTGAATATGAAATACGAAAATATAGGACATTCTATGTAAAATAAGCCTTGTTGCCGTTCCAAAACCGCTACGCTCAAAAATGGTGACATTTTATTCAAGAAAAATCCTAAAAATTTCGCTCATTTTTCATCCCGTGCTCAATATCTTGAAGACTACTAACTACAGGAAAAACATTTTTTTAAGAAAATTACATTTGCTCAAATTTTAGCCTTAATATGCCGCAGAAAGCGGGCCTTGTATTTTATTGCTTTGTATCGAGTTGATCACCATTTTATTGTGGTGTGCATGTTGTGTATATAGTATAAGAGCTGACAACATCGCAAATACAAGAATTTTAGGTTGGCTGGAATTTAGATATTAGTTTTGTTATTGGGCTTGGTGTGGATGCTGCAGGACTGGCTGCTGGGAGCGGTTCCGTTTACTACTGCGCATCCCATTTCTATAGATACAAGTTTTATATTTTCAAGTCATTTTAGGTCGAACTTTGTTTTTCTTAATTTTCTATATCCTTTGAGCATTATAAATTTTAATTGTAAAAGCGTTGCTAAACCCGTGCCAGATACTATTTTAGTAACTAAAAATAATACATTATAGTAATGTTAGCAAAGAATCTAAAATCAATTTGCCAGTCGAAAATTCACTAGTTTAATAAATATTGCCAATTTATAACATGGAACTGGTCTAAGAAATACCTGGGAAACCCTGAGATTTTCCAGCTGCAAGCGTTGAAAGGATCATGAATAAAACAGAATTTTGATTATAAGGCCAAGAGGAATTAAATCAGTCATTATAACAATGCAAGCAGTAAGGACGAGGATAATTATGGTTTTAAGCTTTAGTTTAAGTTCTCCACAATTTTGGTCTTAATCATATTTTTGCGTGATCAACCGTTATGTAGTTCCTCATTGAGGAGTTTCCTTGAAATCTCATGGGCATTATAATTTGTTGTTTGTTCGCCTTCTCAATGAAGGCGTTTGTTCTTTGTTTGTTCTCTCTTAGTGTACCATAAATACGTCCGACAATTTTTTTTTCAAATATTCATAGGTCCCGCCCATCACTTTTAGAAAAAGTCCATGTTTCAGATCCGTAAGTACTGGCCTGATTAGTGTCTTATATAGTCTTATTTTATAGTATAGCTGAAGTTTTAATATGATATAGTTACTCTATCAAAGAACCTAAAACTAATTTGCCAGACAGAAATCTAGTTGTTAAATAAATGCTGTGGAAAGCAAACTGCTCTCCAGTTGTCGACCAAGTCCAAAATAGTATCTATTAACACATGCTATTCTTCTTCTAATTTCAGGCGATTTCTAATTTTCATTTACTTGAGAGCCCAGATAGCAAAGAACATGAAATTAATTTTCCAGACAGAAATTTATTAGTTTCATAAGAGCCAGGCCGATTTATAACAGCGCGCATCCCATTTGTACTAATATAAATTTTATATTTTAAAGTCATTCTAGGTCGAATTTTGTTTTTCATAATTTTCTATATCCTTTGAGCAATATAAATTTTAAGTGCCAGACAGTTTTGTCGTTGCTAAATCCGTGCCAGGTTCTATTTTAGTAACTAAAAAAAATAGTATAATTTAGTTATGCCAGCTAATTTTCTTTTTCTAATTTTCGTTTACTTGAGAGCCCACATATATTAATTCACTAACACGTTCAAATGTATAAGGTCCAAATTGAACGGAGGCTTCATCAGGAGATTCCACTTCTTTAGCGACCATGTATTCGGTGTTCTTAGAGTTAACAACAAGGCCCATTATTCTGGCAGATGATCCAAGAGCAAGGAAGGTCTGTTCTACAGCAGTTCTCGATCTTCCAATGATATCTAAATTATCTGCGTAGCCAAGAATTTGGATTGTCCCATTGAAGATGGTTTCTCTTGATGGCTTCTCTGACTTCCTTTTCCAGACATAAATTAAAAAATAAGCATGCAATTGTTGAGGTAATATCCTTGTTGGACTCCATTAATAGCTGCGAATCCCTGAGAGAGATCACCTTGAATACACACCACATTTTTAATCTTTTTTATACTGACGTATAAGTTTTATTGGGATATTAAAGTTTTTCATGGCTTGGTATAGAGGTTCACGCTGAACACTATTATAGGCTGACTTGAAACCCACAAAGAAGTGGTGTATAGGTATCAGGAGACAGTGCGGCAAAGCCTGGGGCTTTGTTATTTCTAAAGGGCCGTTTAGACGGGTCATATTTTCCGGCAATGTGTGGCTGCAATAGGATTGTCGGCAGTGTTGCTCCAATACACGGCAATGTTGCACAAATATCTAAGTATGGCCCGTCCATGTTGCCGGCCACATTCCTTAGTTGCAGGTTGTTGCCGAGTATGGCCGAGGTGTTGCAGGTGTTGTCCAGAGGGGTTGGAGGAGAATATTTCATATTGCAGGGCCATACCCGACTCTGACTCTGTAATTCCTAACCTCTCACTCACTTTTTGTGTCCCCCTTTTGCATTTAGTGGCGATTATTTATTATTAAAGATTATTTTTCAATTGATTTTTAATATTTTTTTATATAAATGGCTAATTAAAAGATTATTTTGTTATTATTTATACTGCAAAAATAATTTCACTTGTGAATTATTATTCGCTCACATTATTTCAGATAAAACATACAATAGGTTAGTATTAATAGTATTATTATATAGTATTGTATAACAACAATAATTAATAAACCAAACATTTGAAATACTTAACATTTGAATCACATGTTGACTCTGTCAATACATATCAATGAACTTCTATTAATACATATTAATCCTTATTACCTCTTTCGATACATGTTTAATGAACCTCTTTTAATACATATTAATCCATATTACCTCTTTTAGTGCATATTTATTATATATTATTACAAATTTAAATTTTGGCTCCTCAAATTATCCTATTAGCTATAATAAGTTAACGCTTCATGAAGCTCTTTTAATACAAGTCTATTCAATATATATTAATCCGTATTACCTCTTTCAATACATATTAATGAACCTCTTTTAATACATATTAATCTGTATTAACCTCTTTTAGTGCATATTTACTAACTTAAACATATACATACAGATAACATTAGTAGTAAGTATTATAATCTAGTTGAGGTGAGAGTGATAGGAGGTAAGTTTTGAAAAGGTTCTGAAAATTTGCTCATTTGTGTTTTTAAGGGTGCTGATTACAAATTTACATTTTGGCTCCTCAAATTATCCTATTAGCTATAATAGATTAACACTTCATGAAGCTCTTTTAATACAAGTCTCTTCAATGCATATCAGTCCGTATTACCTCTTTCAATTCATGTTAATGAACCTCTTTTAATATATATTATTAAGTTGGATAACTTAAAAAAACATATAAATGCGGATAACATTATTCTATCAGCAAATGCAGCCAAATATAGGAATATCAATCATTTCATCTTACTCTTTTCTATATTATTTATATATATATATATATATATATATATATATATATATATATATATATATATTTATCTTATCTCATTCAAATTATTTTATGGAGTAAATACGTCCATATATTTTAATGTTCAGTTGAGGCTTTAGATGCAATCAGCGCTTAATAAGTCCATGTGTCCTTTTTGCAGCAACTTCAATATAATATCAAGAATATCCCTACAACGTCTCATTCCAATCAAGAAATAAATGAAGTTTTTTAGACTGTTATTGTGTCTTTATATTCCTGTGGAGGTATTAGCCCTCTGACCCAGTATATATTAGTTCAGAGGATGAGCTGATTAATGACAGAAGGATCCTATTTGTATTGATATATAATGTTTAACATGTAAATGTGTATGTGTTAACAGTTATACCAAATAAATCTGGTCACTTGCAATATTTCCTCAACTACTTTTCAGTTACTTTAAAATTTATATAGTGACATCAGAAGTCTTTAATTGACTTAAATTTAAACTAATTGCTACAATTGAAGGGCCTAGTTTTATTAATTTATTATTTTATTTTTTTTTGAGATCTGGAATCTCTTTTTTTGAAAGTGGAAATATATTTTATTCAATTCAAGGTTTTATTTGTTTTTTTGAACCTTAACATAAAAAATATTATTAGGTATAGGTAATAGTTTTTTAATAAGGTATTTTTCTTTATTTCAAATATCAACTGTTAGCTATGTTTTAATAGAGGAACAAATGTTCATTTCAAGTCATATTCATATAATAAGAAGTTATGATGTTTCATTAACCAAATAAGAATAGCATGGCCATCTTTGCTATAAATTTTGAGTACTAGTTTTAGTAATAGCTGGTCAAACACAAGTTGTTGGCAGCATAGAAATTTTCTGTTTCATTTTTACTTTCAATAAGTATTTTTATCTAATTAGAAGCCCTCTTTGGCAAAGCTAAAACGTTTAGGATTCTGTTCAATAGCTATTAACATGCAACTACGCATTATGTTTCTTAATTATTTTTTTCATTGTCTGAATCAAATGATTCCGGCTCAAATGAACAACTATCTACCTCAGAAAGTGTTGATGACACTGAAGGTTGGGAAATGCTCTGCTAATACATTATCAACTGTATGGCTCTTTATAGCAGAAATAAACACATTTCATAGGCGATGTTGATGCATTTTTTAATGAAATAAGAAATTGAGGCAATGCAATATCTTTGATTTTACCATCCTAATTTAATTTACATTTACTTTCATTTTCACTTGAATAGCATCGTTAATGAATTTTTTTCATCGCGATGTGAATTTCAATATAACATTAGTTCGTTTGTTTTGAATCTAGAACTGGAGTTTTTGGCGCGTTCGCTCCCACCCCTACTTCTTCAGTCTCTCCCACGCTTCGGTAGTGTTTGTTTCATTACCCTCTATTTTATTAGGTTTACTTCATTACGATGGAAAAATCGACAAACGAAAAAATAAGTCCAGTCAGCATAACCTAGTATAGACCTCAGAAAAGGAAGGCTACACTCGCCTCAGCCAATAGAAACGAAGATCGTCACTGTCTGTATATGTGGCCCGTCTAAACACTATTTTCCGGCAATCTATAGCCAATCTATTGCCGAGCAATGTTTCCAGCGATATTGCCAGCAATGTTGCTAAACTTATGGCCGGGCGATGTATGGCCGGCAATATAGCCGGGCTATATTGCTGAAAATATGGCCCGTCTAAACGGCCCTTAAGATTATCTATTGCATCTTGAACTTCTTCTTCATCAGGATGTGGGTAGTTTTCATTGATTATGTAGTCAAAGTGGATGTACCATCTTTTAAGTATTTGGTTCTTATCCACGAACAGTAAGTAATGATCCAACATCTCTACATAAGGACAGTCGAGGATTGAATGGCTTCCTTTTTAGAATGATTTACACTTTGGTAGAATTTTCTGCTTATATATATATATATATATATATATATATATATATATATATATATATATATAATACAAATACATTTTTCACGAGTGGATTTTTTTAATAATTTCCCACAACTTCTAACTTATAGACGTCGACGTAAATTTTAATAAATAAATTTGTTTTGTTTTTAAAAACAGGTTCGAACAAGTTTTGACATGTTACACCTTTTCAGGCTTGATAACCATGCTCGCTGTTGAATGGGTGGTGGGAGTACTATAATGGGTGGAGGGGGAATCCAATCGCCAATCAGATTTGAGTATTATCGTTCAGGAATCACGTGACCCTCATAGCCACTGCCTTTCTGGCTCGAGACTTCAAAGAAACATCTGCTATTGCTGCTATGATTGTTATTTTGAGTTCCCAGTGTTCTTATTGTTTTAGTTATTATTATTTACCAGTGCTCTACTTAATTATAGTGATCATATTTTGTTCTTCTTACTTTATACATATAAAGATATTTTCGTTTTCTTCAATCAACTGACGTATTTTCTTTTCATTTATAGACCATAGGTGAGTTTCATTTTTATTAAATATTGGTTATTTATTAAAAATTATTTATTTCTAATATTTTTTTCAGTTTTAGTTATTTTTCGTTGCTCTATTTTTCAATCAACCAAGCAGTTTTCTTTTGTTTAATCTAAAAATTTTTATCTTTCAACCGAAGAATTATCAAGAAGTTTATTTTATTTCGTAAAGATTTTTTTTTCTTTTAACCGTATAGGCTAATTTTGTTTAATCAATGCTATATATTTAGTTATTTTATTTATCAGTTTTAAAAATTGTCTATAAGACGTTAATAGTATGCTGTGTATATAGGAACCCAATACTGTTGGGCAGCATCTCTTTAATAATCAAGTGTTTTTCTCTGTTTTTCATTCGATCAGTGAGTTTAACGTTGTTTATTTTTTTCATTAAACCGAGGTTATTTTTGTCCAATTGAAATTTGTTTCTTTCAACCTTAGAGGTTGTTTTCAATTTAAACAGTAAGTTTATTTCATTCAACCAGATAGGCTAATTTTGTTTAATTAAAAACTTTTTTAGTTTGACCTGAGAACTTATTTTTTTATTTAAAGAAAAATGTTATTTTTGTTTAAATTTTTATCCATTCAACCAGAGATGATATTTTTGCTTTTATTTTTTATGATATTTTTTTCATTTGACCAGTGCCGTTGTGCTTCTTTTATTAAATTTGCATTACAAATGGAATCGTCATCCAGGCAATGTGCTGATTGCAAAACGGTATCCCCTCCCCCCCATAGAGAGTGTACGGTGCATGAACTAACATGTTTTACAGTATTCAGGATTTCGAACAAATAGCCTCGCGTGTATGTGCCAGATATCAGAATTTAGAATATCAGATAATCTAATGCGACATGAGGCATTTTAATAATAGCAGATTTTATCCGCAATATAAATCGTATTTTTTTTTTTTTTTTTTTTTTTTGGCACGAAATCTTTAAAATAAAAAGCAACCGTCTAAGGTATGAAAAATCGTGTAAACACCTGCCCCGGAGTGGTATTAGTAATTCGTCGACTGAAATAGTTTGTGGAAATGTGGAAAGGTGTTAGCAGGAAGCGATAGCAGATTAAGGCATTATTAAAGTTGTTTTTAATCGATCCTGTCATTATTGCCAAACCGCGTTTAATAATGTTTACAATTTTAATAGTCCAGAAAATTTTTGTAATAGTGAAACCACGTCGGAATAAAATATAAGATAAAACCACAAGGGTAGGAATTTTTAGCTCTTAGCGCAGTATGATTTTACGAGTATGAAATTAGTTTTAGAGGGAGGGTGAAATCATATTTTATTCGCTGTGATAATAACTATGATATGCCTATATTTTTTTTACACCATCAGGAGGGAACTCCGAGAACGTAATGCAATTAAAATAGACTTGTAGGCAGATTGTGTAATGGTGAATCAGTTAGGGGAAACAATCGATGCAGTGTTTAAAACGAAGAATAAAGCCATATATAAGGAGAGTGATAAAAAACTGCTTCAATAAAATGGATTCTGAATCAGGGTATCTAAACAGTGGCAGTTGAGGGAATACGATTAAAAGTGAATGAGTACAAGCCTTTAAGAGATAGCACTTAAATAAAGTAACTAGAAAAGCATCACGCAACTTTCACTTACCAATCTATCATAATTAGGTGTCCATTTTCTAAAATAATTTCAAGGAATTCACATAAACACTACTTGAAATATTTTCAGCAGCATGCATTATGTCTTTTCACAAAAAGCACAATAAAATATTTTTTTAAACAATTATTATTGAAATTGTGTAGACTATATACTTTTGGTTTGTTAAGCTTAAAATAAATTTTAAATGTTTTCATTTGATTACTATTGAAAATCCATTTAGTTTCCATGGAAACATTTATTTTCCATTGAATGATATAAAAGCAGAATTTATCAGCTACAACAAAGTTTATGCATTTTTTCGTCACAGCATTCATTACTTTATACGACCTTATAGATTAAATATTAATTTTTCTAAAATCGTTAGCTCTCCAACGGTATATTATGCATCTGTATTGCATCTACATCTCCATATACGAGTCGATTATCATATATAGTCGACTCGTACATCTACTCTTATTTCTGTAAATTTTTAATCAAAATCCTTTGAGCCTTTTTCAAAAAAATTGTAAAAATGTGTAAAATCCATACTTTAAAGTGGCACTTCCGGTGGGTCTATTTCAGCGAAAATGTTTCGGTAAATCATAGGCATATAACTATCTTAAATACATAATTTCAGTTTCATACTTTTCGTTTTTGAGCTAGGCAGTTCACATACACTGTTGTAGTTCAATAAGCTGTATCTTTGCTAATACGATTTTGATAATTCGTTTTTGTTTTTTTAGATGATTTGATTGCCATTTTTAATTATACATATGATTTATCGGAAAATCCATATTTTCTGAGTTATGCGTAAATAAAATTTTCTTTTCGTCATAACTATGAAAGCTCGTGTTGACTGGGCTGGTTCGGTAATTAGTATTTGGTGAAAGCAGGACATCGTAAAAATTTTGTATCTCGGCTAGCAGTAAGGCTAGAACAAACTTTTTTTAATTTGTGTTTTCTTAGAACGATTCCAATGCTGTTTATTGTGATAAATTTTATTAAAAATTCGTTGAGTTATTAGCTTTTGTTTAAGTTGCAAAATTATAATTATCAGTAAAACATGTTGAACATTTAAAAAATATCTATTTATTTTTAAATCGTCAAAATATTGACTATTAGTTATTGTTTGACGGAAGTGAAACTGTCCTAAAAGTATTTACACTTTTGAAATACAGGTTTTTTTATTAGACACAAATCTGCTTTTGTTTAGAATCAACAGGAATAACATTTTTTATATTTTCGTCATGATTGATTAATTGTATTTTTTTCTGCAGTACTTTAGTATTTGGAGTCAAGGGCGTTATTTTTCGCAATTTGAAATTCACTTGTTACAAGCAATTAAATTACATTTAAAAAAATATTTCTTTTTATAGCATATTCCATGGTGAACAATTTGACGTTTTTCGTGTTCTCTTTTCCTCCTAGAAGCGGAGATATATATATGCGATAAATTGAATTTTTATTTATTTACAGAAATTTACAGCTGTTGAAGAATATACAACAAGTAAATGTGAGAATAAGTACATAACACTTGATAATGACGTAAGAAGGAGCTTCCCATTGGTAGCACTTCGGTGACTTCTATGTTAGAAGGTCCCGCGGCCATCTTATTTTAAGTCGCCTCGGAGGATTATCGGGAATAGTTTGGGATGAAAGGTTACGCACTAGTGGGTTAGTGTGGGCAAGGAGTTTGTAAGTAAAAGAGGTATATCTATTTCGGGCCAAATTTGCAACAAAGGGAATATTGAGGTCTCCATGGAGAATTTTATTTGTAACATAATAAGGAGCATTAAGGATTTTTCGAAGGATTTTGGGTTGTAAGGATTGGATATGGGAAGAATTTGATGGTTTCGTGAAGCCCCAAAGCTCAATCCCATATGTCCAATTAGGCCTGATAATGGCAATGCATATGAGCTTTTTATAGTAAATCGAAAGTTTAGAGCGTTTGTCACACATGTGTCATCTGCGTATTTAGTAAGGACAGTAATATTATAAGTTGGGATATCAGCTGTATAAACCGTGATATCAGAGAATAATACCTAGGATACTACCTTGAGGGACACCAGCGGACTGGGAAATGAGGGAAGATTAAGCACAGTTGTGATTTACTTTGAAAGTTCTGTCAGTTAGGTAGGAACGGATTAAAAGGTAATATGTAGGGGAGAGGAATTTACGGAGTTTATAAAGCAGTCCCCAGACTCGGTCAAAAGCTTGGATTTTTCCCATGATAGGTAAATATCCGATGGATATCTGGTTCTGTGCCACTTCGCTCTTGCTCACCTTTTTTCTGTTAATAGGGTGTGAATATGATGTGGTAAGTTAGTTTCACAGGGATTTCTAATTTTAGGGTGTGACGTGTTGTTATTGATGATGGTTTCTTTTGATATTGTGAGTTGGTTTTTAAAGGAATTTTTAAGTCTAGTTTGGTTTCTAGATCATAACGAAAATCATCCCAGTTAACCAGTCCTGCAATCAGAGAAGGAGGAGAAGGCCTAGGAACAGGATTTGAATGCATGAGAAGCAGAACTGGCTGGTCTATGATCTGAGGATAGGCCATCTATGGATTTGATTGTAGATTGTAAGGAGGGTATCTGAGAAGTAATGAATATTTTAAGGATATCGGGACTTTTTTTAAGAGATGTAGGCCAATAAGTAGGGTTCATGGGTGATAGGATGGAATAACTATTGGAGGTTGAGACACGGGAAAGAATCCTGCCACGAGTGTTGGACGTTCGGTATCCCCAACGTTGATCTTTAACGTTGTAAGCTCCACCAGCAATGAAACGCGGACCAAAGGATCGGAATAAGTAATCAAGGTGACCATAGGTCAGGGAATTACCTAGGACCGGAATTACGAGCTGTATACAGCTGAGAATGTAATATTAAACGGATGAACGGGCAAGGTTATAGAGGTTGATTGAATGGTGTCCGTTGGAATGGAAGGAATCTTGGAATAAGGTTAGGATTTATGAATAAGGATACAACAGCCTGCGTGGGATGTGTTGTCTGGATGATCTGATCAGTATGTGATATAGTCACGTATGTAAATGTAAGATAGTGTTGTGAAATGGGTTTCAGTCACCAGTGCGATGTCTATGGAATTTTGATGGAGAAATATGTCAAGTTCTTCTCGATGGTTATTAAGGCCATTTGCATTCCACAATAGGATAGCTAGGGATTTCTGGTTCATCTTGAGATATTGAGCGGGATTTTTGTAAGGACTCTGGTAAGGAGTGTGATGAGTGGTCTGATCGTGTTTTGTAGATCACGAAGGAAGGATTGAAGGACTGATCTTATATCGGATGAGATTTGGCTTGTATAGGAGTAGAAGGTAGTGCCTAAGAGTGGAGGATTAATCTATCTAGTTGGAGAGTTGAACTCTCCTTTGGGATCGTTGTATAGAGTCCATGTTTAATGGAGCTTCTGGTAAGGGATTGAACTGAGAGAAAGATTGGGATAGAGGTGGAAGTTTGGGATTGATTGGTGCTGGGGTCTGTGTCAGTAACTTCACTCTCAGTGAAACATTTTTAGAGGCAAAGTCATTTGTTGGTATTTTAGGATAAGCATGGGAGGTCTGAGGCTGAGGACAAGAGGTCTGGGACTGAGGATAAGAGGTCTGAGGCTGAGGGACAGAGGTCTGCGGTTGAGAGTAGGAGGTCTGGGGCTGGGAAAAGGAGGTTCGCGGCTCCTATAGTTCAGGTAGGTGTTTTGTGGTGACATCTGAGTATGTTTTAACCATGCTTTTGGAGTCCGTGGGTCTTTTGTTCGTACTTATCCTGAAATACGCTGAGTCACAAGGTCACTCCTCGTTGAAAGGCCAGGTTTTTCCATTTCAGGAACCTACGTTCCTATGATTTTGTAGTTTGAAAGCTGTGAAAACAGGTTTTTGTCTTAGCATATTGCTGCATAAAGCACATTTTTCTGGTGTGTCACGAGGCTTTGAACAAATATCAGATGCGTGCGGGCCAGCACACTTGACGCTGGCCTGGTGGTGTCAATAGGCTTTAGTGTTCCAAGATTTTGGCATTTGGTACATTGGACGATTTCCTATCTTTTTCTGGGCTCTTCGAATCGTGTACAAGTCTAGTTAGCTTAAATATTTCAGGATTGTTGGGAGCTGGCTCCAGGTCAACGAAAGTTAAATAAACTCGAACAGAAAATAACTTTTCAAAAAGATTTATTATGAATGCAACAGAAATATATAGTAAATAATGTCTAGTCTTAGGTCTATGGCATCTGATAAGAGAGTGGGCATTTATTTTGGGAGGAGCAGGTATATATACTAAAAATAGAAGGTTTTAAGTCTAAATATAAATAAATACAGTTAAGCCTATAACAATAATATAACTCCTCTCTTCCTGAGTTCCAAAGTCCTCTGACGGAACATATAAGATAATAATATAGTATTGATATAGATAACATATATATACAAGATTTTTCTAAATTACTAAATTAAACAAAATTTTTATAACTTCTGATTTAGACAATTTTTCTAGCGTCTTACTAATTACTAAAAAGTATTAATTATTATTATACTAATTAATAAAAAATTTACATTTATAATAAGTAAATAAATATTTCTGGTTCTTTAAATATTAATGTTATATTTCTAATTATACCTCTTAAAACATTTTAAATTAAATTTTTATAAATAATTCATAGAACTTATATTATTTAAATTTATTGATGTGTTATGAATAATGTGTTAATATAAATTTTAATAGCAATTATTTATTTTAAGTAAACAAAATATATATATATTTTTATTATTATTAAATTAAATCAATCATCTATTTTACTTTCATTAGAAGAATCAAATGTATTGTCTAATTCATCTTCTTCATATTGTCGTCCTTTATTACCTACTAAATTTCATTTTGCTCTCTTTTTTGTTGGCCTCTTAACTCTGTTGATATGTGTTTTAGAGACTATTCCTTTTTTATTTTTATATAATAAGACTGGTATGTATTGGTCTTTATTTTTTCTTTTGGCTACAGATTTTAAATAATTTTTCCTTCATTAATTTCCGGTGGATCTTCGCGATTGGCATTTAATCGATTTGTTCTGTCTAATTTTTCTTGATTAATTTTCCTATGAATAATATCATGAATCATTTGTTTCTCATCATGATATTTTTGTACGTAATGTTCAGTTATATTATAGTCATTTGATTTTTCTGGAACTATACCGAACGTGATTTCGTTCGGTATTAGTTTTAAATAATTATTGAGTGTATCATTGTATGCTAATACCGCTAATCTTAATCTATATTCAATTTTTTCTTTACTTTTATGCTGTATGCTGCGTAACATTTCAATTAGTTTGCTGTGTTGTCTATTTAATAATCCTAAGGAATTTGCATTTCCTGTTGACGTATAATGCGTTTCAACGTTATTTGCTTCTAGAAAGTTTTTTACTAAAGAGTTGTTCATTTCCTTTCCGTTATCCATTCTTATTATTTGAAGTTTTGGATAATGCTCAAAGTATTCTTTTAGTACGTTGCATATATTTGTAGCATTTCTTGATGGGATTATCCTAGCAAACAATCTTTTGGTAAATACATCTATTGATGTGAAAATTAATTTTTGTTTATAATGTAAGATGTCAATCATAATTTCTATGAAAGGTTTTGTAGGTGTCGGAGTTTGTTGAAACTTTGCTTTAATGGGCTTCCGATCATACTTTGTTTTTTTACAAATAGTACATTGGTTTAGATATTCAGAAATCATGTCCTTCATATTAGGGAAATAATATTGCCTTTTAAGTTTTTCTAATGTTTCAATAATCCCTCTATGTTGTGTTTTTCCTTCATGGTAGTTACTGATTAGTTCTGTTTGTTCCTCTTTATCGGTAATGTCATTAAGTAATGTTTGGTATTTTTTTATTCTTACAGTGGGATAACTTTCCTGTATGATTTTCGATATTTCTTAGAAGTATTGTTCATAAATTTGTTCTACAGATTTAATATTTGGTTCACAGTAAACTCCGTATGTTTTATTAGGTTCTAAAATTTCCTGCAATGTTTCTGAAATTTGGTCGGGATGATTAATTTGGATTCTATATCTGTTTTTATTAAAAGGTTTAGTGAAGTCGGTCTTTTTTGTTACTCTAGTAATTATTATTTGTCGCTTTTCAACATTTAGACATTTATCTTTTTCTACTATCCATGTTTGGTTATTTTAGGATATTTGTGAATGTATAGTTGCCTCTCCTGTTCCTAGGGACATTTCTTCAGGTGCGATGTTTTCTGATTGAACGATGTCTTCTGATGTCTGTTCATTAGGATTTTGATAATTTAGAAATTTTTCATATTCTTCTAGTTCTTCTTCAGTCTCTAAATAATGTAGTAAATCTGTATGATTTCTAGAAAGGGCGTCTGCTACGAGATTTTCTTTCCTGAAAGATGTTTTTTAAATTATTCGGGGTATAATTTCTGGTATAGATCGGATTATCATTAGTTGTAATTATTTTATGTTTTAATAAATTTGTTGATCTTACCTTTTCTTCATCTGTCTTTATAATATCTCCGTATTTACTTATTAGATTAATTAATTCATCTGTTGTTCCTTTCTCAATATGCTCATGGCGAATTAATTTTTTTATTTCTTCTTTATCATCAATATAATATAATTCATTTTCTAATTTTTTTTTTCATTATTAAATATTATTTTATTTTTTTCACAATTAATTTCCACAATCATTTGTGGAAGTGAATCAGTATAATTTACGGCATATTCATTTCCGGCGGGTTTTTTTCATTCGGACCTAAGTCTAAAAAATGATCAAATTTTTCTTCTATATTTTTCAGTCGTTCATTTAATTCCTGTAATTCTTTATCTCTATCATTTTCCGTATAATGTACACGATTACTGGCATTTCTCATAGAGACTGTTTGATTTTCTCTTTCTTGGGGTTTTTCGTTTTGTTGATAATTATTTTGCCTAAAATTACCGGACGGTGGTTTATTAAAATAACGGTGTTGGTCATATGGATGCCACTGTTGATTATGTACATCATTCTCATTTCTCGTATAAGTAGGTCTTTGTTGGTTAAAGTTTTGATGATAATTACGATGATATTGATAATTCGGGTTATATGGTTGTTGAAAGTTTGGGATAAATTCTTAATGTTGATTTGGTTGGTATTCTTGACGATATTAAGGTTTTTTTATGTTGGTTATAATTCGGATTATAGTTTTTTCCTTTATAGTTTAGATTTTGATGTTGGTGAACTTTTTTGTCTCCTCGATTTTTGCATATTCTTTGAACAATGTGAGCGGCATTGTTTCTTAGGATATCATCTATATCTTCTAAACTTTCGAATTTTATGTGATAAATAAAATCTGTTAATTCGGGATTAAGTTGGTGAACCGCATGGTGGTTGAGTTGTTTATCGTACCGTTTCATCTCTGCTGCTTTATCAATTATTTCGTTATCGGCATAAGTTCTAGCGAATAGGCTACACCGCATTTTACTAAGGCGAGAAATATAATCAAGTGGATTTTCATTATAGTGCGCATTGGTACTTAAAATTTCCGCAATAAGCTGTTCTGTAGTTCGAGAATCTTGATACTTTCTTTTTATATAATCTATAATTTGTTGAACCGACGTGAACTTTTTATCGTAAGTTGCTGTTTTCGCATCGCCTTTTATGTTATAATTAATCGTGAGTGATTAGTATTTTTGTGGGGGTTCGGATCTTTGCAAAATAAGTCTAAACAATATTTTGTACTTCTAATGAAATCTGCTAAGGTTTCTGGATTACCGTTATATTCCGGAATTACGTTAAAGTTACTATCTTTTGCTTTTTCACCCATGTTTTCTGATTCTACATTATTTATTTTTCTTAAACTATTTAATCTATCAATAACAGGCATAAAATAATAAACATTAATAAATAAAGTTACAATGAAGAAATATTTACCGTATTGCTGCTTCAGTGAACAAACCTTCCTTTCTTCCTTCAGTCCTATTTCCTGATGTCCTGAGTTTAGATAATCAATTTTATAGTTGTTGAAGCTTTGGTGAAGTATTGAAATACCCTGTGTTCTGCAGACGTGAAGTTCTACTGTTGTCCTTCTGGCACACAGCTCCGAATCTTCTCAAGTCAGCAGAAGGTGGTCTCGCTACCTAAGTACTGTATTGCACTAGCCAAAGGAATCCGCGAAGTTACTGTACACAGCCAAAGCCCCTATTTGGGCGCCAGTTAAATAAAGTCGAACAGAAAATGACTTTTTAAAAAGATTTATTATGAATGCAACAGAAATATACAGTAAATAATGTCTAGTCTTAGGTCTATAGCATCTGATAAGAGAGTGGGCATTTATCTTGGGAGGAGCAGGTATATATACTAAAATAGAAGGAATTAAGTCTAAATATAAATAAATACAGCTAAGCCTATAACAATAATATAACTGAAGAACAAAGGAAATGGGTACTTTTCAGTTGGATGGATTACAACAGAAACATGTCGCACATCAAATCCTAATTCTTCGATGTCATTCTTGATGACAGTAGTAGGGGTTGAGGTATGTAGTCCCCTCAATACTACTCTGAATGGCTTTTCTTCTTCTAATTGGAAACAGTGAAAGTCGAAATTTTTTCGGATAAATAATTAATAAATGTTTTGCAACTGTCTTTATTACTGTCGTGTTAATTTTAATATTATTAAGGAGAAAAATTTAAAATTTGTTTGTCCAATCAATTCTGATATTTTTTTACCAAATGCCATGAAGTCGCGAAAATTGTTAACAAATATTGGTGGTGGCTCAAGTTCAGCTGATTTCGGTGGTCCGGATGATTCAGTAACAGTGTTATTGAAGGATGTTTGATTGCTGGTAGGAATAGCTGATGTTGTTGGGCTTACTTGGTTGTTGATTTAATTTGGTTTACTGCTGGTGTCAGGTGGTGGTAAAGCCTGTTTAGACTTTCCTTTCTCATTCATTTTTTTATTTGGAGAGTTCTTTTTTTCAGATACTGAGAGTCAGTTTCGCTAATTTTAGAAAAGACGGTTTCTTCATCCGTTTCCATGCCCAAAGAAAGGATAAGTCTATAGATTCGAACTCATGAATCAGACGACGAGAACAGGTGTACGGCGCCTAGACCACTGAGCTACCTGACATCTGATCAAATACTGTTCCAGGCGATGATAGCCAGAGGCCAGTAGCGAGCAGGTAACAGACTGCTCTGCCACCTGGGTGATCTCTCTGATCTACGAGCACATCTTCTCACTCATAGTTATTATAACATTGCTCATCTTTGTATAAAATCAATGTTTACAAAGTTTCTGAGCAGTACGTTAGCTAATACCACAACGACTACTGGATCAGTGCTGAGCGATAACCTGAGAAGTATTATTTTAGCTGCGGCCATGGCACTTCTCACCAAACTCAATTTAAATAATCATTTTTTATATAAATGGTTAAATAAAAAAAATAATCCGTCATGTGATCTAGATACGACTATTTTCCTGGATTCTCTTAGGAAATCCTGCATATAATATATTTTTCCAACATTAAAAATATCATATGTAAAGATGCCGGTCAGACGATAAAGATGTCTGGAAAATTAAATGTTTATGAGCCCTGGATACCGGACTATAAGGGAAAGGTATTACGATCGTGAAAAAGTTTCGAATCAACGGAAATAAACGTTTTAAAGTCCCTTAAGTCCAAATAACTAAGTCTCACAAAATGTGATTGTGTGAGGATATCTCTCATTGTTAGTAGTAAAAAGAATGGATAAATATGAACTATGAAGGAATTTGATGATTAACCGAAGGAGAAATATTTTTCCAGGTTGAAATCCAATTTCTGGAAATATGAATAGTAATATAGGTATATGGGCCTTTCTCATGAGACTTGTCAAATTCGGATCTTTTGACTTCGAGGTTGTTTTTACATACCCTAATTATTAAGCAGTTGACTCCAATTTTTTTTTGTATATTATTGGTGAGTACGCCTATGATTAGTAAATAGTGAATGGCCAAAATATTTACATTTAAAGTAAATTATGGTTAAAATGATTAGGTTAACAAGAACGTATGTCTCCAGGGAACAGTTAAAATGAGAGCTCAAATATGTTACCACTATTATTGCGGTAATATTTATTTTATAAGGTGGTAACCCTTAACTCAGTCTATGGTTAACATTCGTACGGAGAGGGCCTCGAGACATTGGCTCCTGGATTACGGATAAGAATCCTAGTCTAATACATAGTCCTTGTAATTGATTCTTAAACCAATATTAATTTTAGTTAAGTTTTATATATTTACAGAGTGGTTTTTAGTTTTATTTTTTGTTTAATTGTATATAGTAACATATTTTTAAGACATCATGCCGGGCTCCATCGATGGAAGAGAGGCAATCCCCCAGACAAATCAAAAAGACTTGAAAATAATTTATCAAATGAATCAAAAACTATAGAAATAGAAATGACATCGCTAGATAATGAATATCCTAATATCAAAACAGACAACGATTCGGACAAAAATAAGATAAATCTAAAATCAGTTAACCTTAAAATCTCGGTTCGTTTAAACGAGGAAAGGGATCTTGGTCCATATTATGGTTTTATAGAAAGTAGACACTCAGAAGGGGTCGGTATAGGCCGGGTTCACTCAGTGACTATAGGGAAGTTGTTAAATGAATCGAGTCCAGTAATCTATAATATTCTTACAATTACGAGACCTGGGCGTAATAGAGTAAAGTGGAAGAAAGATTAGGTATTCACGCGAGCGCACTTGTTACATCAGAAATTTTAAGATCAAAAAAACTTTATAGTATGTATACCGCATTTCATGCTGGAGAGAAAAGATGTAATAAGAGGAATAGATATTAATCTTTCTGAAGAAGACATACTTAATTACGCGAAAACTCTATATTCTGAATCTTTAAAAGTAATAGGAGTTAGAAGGTTCAAAAAGAAAATTATAAATGAAGTTACAAAGGAACACGAACTCAAACCAACAGGTACATTTTTGATCGATTTTAGAAGCCAGTTTCTTCCTAATTACATAAGTATCCCCCATGTCAGATGCGAGGTAAGTTCAATCTATTGTACAGTGCCAAATATGTTTCCGTTATGGGCATCTTACCACGCAGTTTAAAAGTACGTCACCCAGGTGTTCAGATTGAAAAACCAGTGAAAAACACGCGAAGGAAGATTGTGCACCCGGTACGTTATTAAAATGCATCCACTGTAAACAAATTCATCCATCCCTTGCTAAAAATTTATGCCCGGAATACGATAATAAAAGAATTAAGGACTGCACAAAATTTAACCTATATGGAAGCGAAAAACTTTTTGAAAGGAAGTCTTTCAGTTGGGCAGTTTTAAGACAGACGCCTGAATCTTTCCCAACATTAGAACAGGCAGAAATTAGACATTTTTCTAATAAAACTAACTCTTCATTTAAAAACAATATTAGTATTAATAAAAGACTTGGGGCCTCAAGTCCAGATAAAGATCCCAATATCGACCCTATTCAACAGATTAGTAGGGATATAACAAACAGTTATAAGGTACGTTTGTACCCTTCAGTTCCATTACCTACAAATACGAATATCCCAAAACCAAAACCTTCAGGAACACTTTATGTAAAACCTAGTATAACAAGTCAAATTTCAAAAACTATCTTCTCGATAGTAAAATAAATTATATCTCATAAAAAATTAACAATATCCGAAGATAAAATTAGAAATATGATTAAAGAACGAAGCCATAGTTTAAAATTTTAATCGTAGATAAATACTCTTGAGTTCTATGATAGATACTCTAAACTATTTCAACCCATTATCATTATTTAATATTATTAACATAATCTAAATAAAAAACGCGTTGATGACCGAAACTCTCAAACTAATGCAATGATACGCTTGATATCTAATAAAAATAGTTTAGATGCATTCCTTTTCACCGAAAACATAAATATATCTTTAATCTCGGAGACATGATTCAAACAGATATGTCAACTTCTCTGGGTATAATACAGTTAGGCAGGACAGACCGGATGGATTATGGCGGAGTAGCAATAATAATAAAATCTAAATTCATCTATTCACAAATCCTAAATTTCCATAAAATTTCTAATTTAGAAACAGTAACAATCAATATATCATTAGGTACTGAATTCAAACTTAACATTGTTTCTTTATAAGTATCTCCTGAATATACGATATGTGATCGTACAATCACAAAAAGCGACTGGGAAAAGATGTTTAATAGTCTTGAAAGTTCTTTAATCTTAGGTGGGGATTTAAATGCTCACCATTATCAATAAGGGTGTGGAAACTGCGACAATAAAGGTAATAATCTAATCTCCGCCATCAACAATTCTAATTTGATTTGTTTAAATAATGGCGATCCAACCTAAGTAAATAATATTCGTCAATCAAAAAATATTGTTTTAGACGTGACATTTTGCTCAGCTAACATAGGTGAATTTATCGATTGGAATGTACAGGATGACCCTTTGGGATCTAATCACTTACCTATAGTTATAAAAATTTCCTATCTCACTGATAAAACTAATACAACACCTATTCTCCGCACTAATTGAAAATGGTTATTAAAATCAGCAAATTGGGACGATTTCGAAAATACTGCCAATCTTAGTAGCTCCACTTTATCAGATAATTCAACCTACGAAGAGTTTTTAAACTTCCTCAAGGAAACAGGTAATAAATCAATTCCACAATATAAACCGTTTTATAAGAAGAAAAATAGCAGAAATTGGTGGGATAAAGAATGTGCATATTACCTACAAAACAGGAAAAATGCCTTTAAAATATAGAAACAAATCCCATCCACAGATGATCTCATTAATTATCAAAAGGCAGACGCCTTATTCAACAATATCACTATATAACAGACAAAAACAATCTTGGCGATCCTTTTGTTTAAGTATAAATAAAAATACACCCATTAGGGAAATATGGCATAAACTTTCTTTGATCAAAAATGGTAAAACAAATATTAGATTCTCTATTATAATGGACGAATGGCGCGAGGAATTTATTAATCAATTAGCCCCCCCCCCCATTAGTTTCAATCCCTTTGTACATAGTTAACATCAATAATACACCGAACCTGTAAAACAGTACTAACACACATATAACGATTTAATCAGTAACAATTCTCCCGAAGAGAATAATAGTAATAATCCGTCCAGTAAAGAAGTAAAAATATTATCAAATTTCTTTATAAAGGAATTATTAAATGCACTAAATGGCAATTACAATACAGCCCGGTTTAGATCATGTACATTACATAATGTTAACCAAATTACCAATAGATATCAAAATACGACTATTACATATACCTAACAAAATATGGGAATCAAATTCAATACCATATTCATGGAGAGAATATTGTGTCACTCCTCTTTTGAAACCAGGGAAAGATCCAAACTTAGCTACTTCCTACCCTTAGTTCATGTGTCCTGAAGACTTTTGAAAGAATGATAAAATATAGATTAGATTGGAGGTTGGAATCTAATGATAAGTTACCCAACTAACAATATGGCTTTCGTTAGGGAAAGTCTGCCTTAGATAGCCTTTTAGTCTTACATACGGACAGAAATATTGCATTTACTAAGGGGAAAAAACAATTGCTTTATTTCTAGAAATAACGAAGGTTTACGATACCGTTCCAATCCACATACTCTCTAATAATATGCATAAAATAGGCATTCCAACAAAACTTATAGAATTTATAATTAGCTTAATTGATAATAGGTCATATTTGAGGGTGAATGACTCGATTATTTCAACCAGATATGCTAAAGTCGGACTGCCGCAGGGAGGGATTTTGAGTTGCTTACTTTTTTCATATGATTTAAGAAAATATATTCCGGAAGAAGTCTCAATTTTACAATATGCTGATGATGTATGCCTATATACATTACATAAAAGCATAAACAGTGGTATAGGACCGTTAAATGAGCTATCAATGACTTTAAGCAATGGCAGCTCTACCACGGTATGGAAATTTCAAAGACGAAATCAGTAGTCTGCCCATTTAGGAGAGAACATGTTTTTCCATTTGAGGATCAAGTAGTTTTGGCGGGGATTACTTTTCCGTGTGCTCTCAGTGTTAAATTCCTAGGAATGTATTTTTATAGGAAATTTAATTGGAACAGGCAAATTTCTGAAATGATAAAAAAATCCGAAAAAATTATTAACATACTCAGAATGATTAGTATAAATACCAGTTGGGGGGCGGACCCAAATATATCTCTATTATTTTACAGATCTACCATTAGGGCTATACTTGATTATGAGGCGGATCTATACGGCGAAGCAACATTAACTTTATTAAAAAAACTGAATGTGATCCAAAATAGAAATATAAGAATATGCTTAGGCCTCCTTAAATCTACTTCAATATATGTTATGTTTAATGGGGCTGTATAAATGCCATTCAAATTAAGAAGGTAGCTACTAATAGGCAAAATCATTTTCAAAATCAAAGCCCCTTATGCTATCGAAAAATTGTAAATCTGTCCGTATTTATATTATACAAGGCCTATAGACAAAAAAAGAAGTATACCCTAATTATTTTAAATAGCTTTATAAAATATCAGAATAAACCAGCACTTACCCATCCTTACAATATACTTCCCCAATTTTCCATAGACTTTGAATTGTTATTACAAGATTTCAACACAGTTATAAACAAAAAAAACTAATACCTTACCTAACATTGCAATCCATAAGGAATGTAAAGCCGTCCTAACTGATAATTATCCACAACACATTCATATTCATGCTGACTGTTCTAAAATAAACAACATTTCAGGCAGTGCAATATATACACCAAAATATAAACACACCGCTCTATTTAAATTACCATCAGAATGTTCATTGTATTCATCAGAATTATAGGCCATATTAGAAGCCCTTAAATACATACAACAATCAAATAGTAACAAATTCTTAATATTAACCGACAGTCTGAGCTCCCTATAAGCCATTAACAATCTTAAAAACATAAACAAAATAATATATTACTAGATATAATAAAATTGTATCATTCTTCAATAGTAAATAATAAACAGGTTGTTTTCTTATGGATCAAAGCACATATAAGAATGAATTAATTGACGATCTGACTAAGAAGACTACTTCCACGGGAGCCTCAGTTAATATTTCGGTTCCTTATACTCACTTTTATTGCGTAATCAAAGAAGACTCTAGAAATTTTTGGCAAGAACAATATCAACAATCTTTAACAGACAAAAAATATATAGAATTATATCCCTAAATACTCCGTAAACCATGGTTCTCAACAACAAATCTCAACAAGGATGAAGTCAAAACATTCTGTAGACTTAGGTCAAATCACGCATTATGTTACAGTTATTTCACCGAATAGGAGTCTCCAATACGGCGCAGTGTGAACATTGTAACAAGCGGGAAACTCTTCAGCATATCGTAATGGAGTGTGAGGCAAACAGGCTTCATAGAAAAACTTTGTTTCAATCCTTAGATGGTGACAATATCACATATAACCAAATACTGACATTAAATAATTCAGAAAAATTAATAGTGTTGTAAATTTTTCAAAACCATTAAAAAATTAATTTAATATGTTAATAAAAATAAATTATTTTTTATGTTACGGAATAATACAGACTTAATCGGCGAAGGGACCCAAGGTCGTCTTATCGAAACTTATTACCATAGAATCAGTAATCTTTTCTAGTATTGACTTCTTATTCATGGTTGTTTGGAGCAATCCAATGCCACTTATAAAAATATCAAAAAAAAACTTAACTCATCTGACCTTGGACGATGCAATATCTCATAATGCAGCAGTTTTCCCTGGCATTCAGACAATTTGTGTCAAAAACCTACAATTGAAATCATAGTGGTAACATACTTGAGCATTCGTTTTCTCCATTTCCTGGAGACGTAAGTTCTTGATGTCCTCCTAACCATTTGAATGTTCAAAAGTTTGAATACCATCATTTTTTTTTAAATAGCACATTTTGAGCTAAGATTTTTATTTCAGCTTACGGACAGTTACATTCTTGAGAATTTTAAGATTTAAAATTTACTTGGAATGTAAATATTTTGGCCATTCACTATTTACCAAGGATAGGTGTACTCACCAATAATATATACGAAAATTGGAGCCAACTCCATTATAATTAGAGGCAGGTAAAAATAACCTCAAAGTCAAAAGACGCGAATTTGACGTGTCTCATGAGAAAGACCCATAAACAGCTATATTACTATTCATATTTCCAGAAATACGGACAATAAGTTTTAACTTTTAACAATAAGCAGAAATAAGGCGAATTTAACAAATTTCGTTCTCAGAACAATCCTTTGACTTTCTGATAATTAAGGAGCCAAATCTAGATGAATCCCAAAAGAAACCTCGGCTTCATGTTACGAAATTAAAGCTTAATAAAAGTTGTTTTCCTAGAGGTGGAGTATCTGTAGCTCAGCATGGGGCTGAGATTAACATTCACAAGTAAAACATGATTTAAATATTAAAATGAAATTTTCGCTATTGGCCCACCCGAAAGCGCCCTTACAATAGATTCATTTAAGCCAAATTATATTTCTTAAAGGTAATTTTGTCTTCTTTACGATGCGGCAATCGGAACTTAATTATATTGAATAATTGTGGATTGACCGCTTCCATTCCAGCAAAAACGTGCCTTACTTAAAAAAACAAAAATTAAATTTCCTGATTTTCTGCTTGGGGTTAGACCATGGCCAAGAGGAAAGGAGATGCAAGTGATTGCTAAAATTATAGAGGCATCAGCTCACTCAATTCTGCCTATAAGGTTTTCTCTATTGCTCTGTATAATCGCATCATGCCATACGTGGAGAGGCAGCTCGGAGACTGCCAAGGTGGTTTTAAAACAAATCAGTTGACATCCGCATGATGGTATAGAAATTATTTGCACTTATATAAATTTGTTCTAATGAAAACTAGTTTCGAATGTTATACATTCATCCTCAGTTCTAAAAACACACAAACAATTCAAAAATAAGCAATTCAAAATATAGTTGGTATCATTATACATATTAAATTATATAAATCAGTATTATAAAAGATTTATGAATTATGAATTTAATTAAGACAAGAAATCAAATATATGTTGGTACTCACCAAGGTTTAAATGGATTATATCAAACAGAAAAGTTTGTACTGGTTTCTTCTCGCATTGTACTGGCAATGTTCAAGAGATAGACAGGATGTTTTTAGGTAAACGGTTTAAGGGTCAGGGTTTTCCCAGTAAGGCCGGTAAGTAATTGTTTTTTCTGTTATAGATGGGAATAAATTTAAGATTGGACTATTGGAGATATTTATTTGGTCATTTAAGCAAAAATCTGGATTGGATTTGAAGGATTTTATTATTTCAAGTGCTTCAATATTTCAATATTTTTATGTACTTCAATTCAATATTTATTATTTCAACTGGTAATGAATTGAAAAAACTAGGATTAAACCCTGCATTTAAAATAGAAAAACCCTATCCTCATATTTCTCTTCTCCTAAAGACAAAATAGACCCTTTCCAAAAAAGCGGAGTATACGAACTAAATTGTAATGATTGTGCAGCCAAATACACGGGAAAAACTGGAAGATCGCTAAATCAGAGATTAAAGGAACATATACGTGTATATAATAATAAGACAGATAATTCTAACATTGCAATTCATTTAAATGAAAATAATCATAAATTCATCAAAGACTCAGGAGTTAAATTAATACATCATGTTGAAAAGTCTCAAATTAAATATATATGAAGCACTTGAAATAATAAAATCCTTCAAATCCAATCCAGATTTTTGCTTAAATGACCAAATAAATATCTCCAATAGTCCAATCTTAAATTTATTCACATCTATAACAGAAAAAACAATTACTCACCGGCCTTACTGGGAAAACCCTGACCCTTAAACCGTTTACCTAATAACATTCTGTCTATCTCTCGAACATTGCCAGTACAATGCGAGAAGAAACCAGTACAAACTTTTCTGTTTGATATAATCCATTTAAACCTTGGTGAGTACCAACATGTATTTGATTTCTTGTCTTAATTAAATTCATAATTCATAAATCTTTTATAATACTGATTTATATAATTTAATATGTATAATAATACCAACTATATTTTGAATTGCTTATTTTTGAATTGTTTGTGTGTTTTTAGAACTGAGGATGAATGTATAACATTCGAAACTAGTTTTCATTTGAACAAATTTATAGAAGTGGCAAATAATTTATCAATCCCTAATTAGAACAATTCCAGGTTTTAAGCGTACGATACAGTGGTTATGAAAGAGCTTTATAATGCCATGCATGAACTGGGCATACCAGCGACGTTAATACGTTTGAAGATGGCTACAATGGATGGCACTGTCAGTAGAGTTAAGGTGAAACGAAGCATTGGCGACACCTTCTAAGTTTGCTGGGGCCTGAGACAGGGTGACTCATTAGCCCCACTCCTGTTTAATATTGCCCTAGAGACAATCGTGAGAAGGGCAGGATTAAATTATGGAAGGAACAATACTTCACATAATGACTATAGATTGGAAAATTAAGCAAAGAAAATGGGGCTCTGTGTCAATGAAGGCAAAACTAAAATCCTAGTGTTAAGGAAGAAGAAGATCATCCATCCACCTCAGCACTATGCCGTAGGAAACCATACATCCCAAGCAGTCTTGAGCTTTACCTACCTTGGGTCAATATTAATTGACACCCATAGCAAAGATGAGGAGATATCGACTAGAAAAATGGCTGCCAATAGTATCTAGCGAGCCTTCTGAAAAGTGGATTGTTGAGTCGTGCAACCAAGTTTATGCTATACAAGATTCTTATTCGGTCAGTTGTTACATATGCGTGCGAGACATGGACGCTTACGAAGGCATCTGCAGAACGAATAGATCGTGGAAAGTCCTTAGACGAATAGTAGGACCTAAACTCGAGGAAGGAGCTCCCCGCCTGAGAACAAACAAGGAAATCTACTCAATCCACGGCGTCCCATCTATCTTCCAGTTCGCTCGAGTTCAACATATGGAATGGTTGGGGCATGTCCTGAGAATGGATGAAGCGAGAACTGCAAGAAGGCTTTATCAAGGGAAGCCTTAGGTCTAGAGGTAGAACGAAATCTAGATGGATGGATAATGTAAAATAAGATTTGAGGAAGAAGAGAATATCCATCAGGTGCGCTGCCAACAGGGACGACTGAGCAGAGACAACTGAGCTCCATGTAGCCAAGGACCGCTACATGCGTCAGTCGCGCCAATAATTAATGAATGAATCAGACCATGGGCTCATATGAACTTGATTGTTGCTCTTGAGGTTTGCTATTTCCTTTTGGAATATTTTCCGTGATTTACGGAACACCCTGTATTTACAGAGTCTGTGTGTATTTCAGGCGAAAAATGTAATTTTTTCATGTTTTTTTCCCTAAAAGTGGTAATACATTCTAAACTATTGCCTGTATCGTTAAGGGAGTGGTCTCATTTGTATCAGAAACCAAATATATATATATATATATATATATATATATATATATATATATATATATATATATATATATATATATATATATATATATATATATATAACGTAGAGTTTACCGAGCGAAAAAGTTAAAAAAAAAAGAAAGGTTTTAATAATGAACGCAATGAACTCAGAATTATAACTGCCTTTATTGCTCTCGTAATCCTACATATATATCTTTGGCTTGTTTATATAAAAGTTGTTTAGGATTAACGTAAATATTGTTGGTCCCCAGGACTTAACTCCCCCCCCCCTCCCCCCACCAGTTTCGAAAAATTTCGGAACTTGGGAAAGAGGGATGCCAAAGGCCGGAAGGCCAACAACAGCCAACGTACATAATGCTGAACAATACTTACACCAAACCAAAAAATGAACTTACAAAAATAAAATGAAATTACAGCCAAAATTCTCTTTTTCACTTTCGATTTTTGATTCACTGCAACTTATGTTTTAAACAAAAATAGAACTAATACGCACTATACAAAAAGAGAAAAAAAAATAGATACTTCATATAGTAAAACATAGGTCCACATGCTATATACACTCATAATAATAAAACAAAATGTATGCTTCTGTATGACGGCCAGGACACTCCAGGCCGTTACGAATGGTCACACTACTCGAGTGGAAGCTTAAGTTGTTCAATATGAACATTTCTACGTTTCCTGGGATCTTTAATGTGTTCAATGGTTACAAGGTTATGTTCCCTAATTGCTACCACTCGGAATGGCCCTTCGTAGCGAATCAATTCTTTCCCCCGGTTGGAACTCCGTTGTCTATACACGACGGTCCCAATTTTGATCCTCCCCATGGCGTCTTTGACCCTGAGATTTTCTTTCGCCACTCGACTCCGCTTCTCCCGTTCTAACTTATCCTTCACTTTCTCCCGTAACTTCGCGATCGATATCCGATTCATAACCACCTGATCTCTTAACTCGCCCTCAACGGTTGTAGCTCTAATGTCCCTCCGCCGTTGTCGAAGCCCGAAAATCACTTCAAAGGGAGAAAATCCAGTAACTGAGTGAATGGACTCGTTATACGCCCCAATCGCCTCGTCCGGCTCTAACCCTTTATCCAACTGATAAATACGCAGATGGTCGCTAAGAGTACTATGTAATCTTTCGATGACTCCTCTACTCTTAGGGTGTCCCGGGGTGTTAATTCTCCAGACAATGCCCAGTTCCTTTGCTTCTGCCCTGATCTTGGCGTTGTCAAACTCCATTCCACCATCAGAGGCGATCCTATCGGGTACCCCGTAGACCTTAAACCATGCACGAAGGGCCCCTAGGACTGCATCCGCCGATTTCTCATTTATTAGATGGGCCGCAGCTACCTTACTAAAGCAGTCTATTAACGTGACCCATTTATAGCCCCTCCAGGAGAATGTATCGATTTGCAGGTCCGACAAAGGTGATTCTGCAGTGGGCGTCTCTTCTTGTACTCCTTTGGGAGGATGCCTATCGTATTTAGTAGATAAACAAACGTCGCATGCCCCTACGACCTCCCTGACAGTCCTCTTCATATTCCACCAGAAGTACCGCCGCTTAAGTGCTTGCAAAGTTTCGGCGATTCCCCTATGATTAGTTTTGCCCTGGTGGTATGCTACGGTGATTTCGTTCTCAGGATACATCGAATGAAGTTGCGGTCTACACCCAATTTTTCTAACCGCTGCACTTTTTCCCACACGGTGGCGTTTCCTATATATAAGTGGGATGTTCTTCCCGGCTTGGAAGCATCTTTCAGTACTCCACAAATATTCTCATCGTTGACTCCGGGTTGTGACCAGATGGTGATGATGTCACAATTGCCATATTTGGAGAACTCCATTTTGAGAAGTCCCGAGGTCCTGGTTTCCAAATGACCTGGCGTCGCTTGTCATTAATAATCTCCTCAAGTTGCGTCATCTCGATCGGCCTGTCTCCCACTGATGTTTCTTCGACCTGGTTTTCATCCTCCTGCTCGCTACTACCGGTACTCTGTTCCCCTTCTCCCTCCTGAGTCCATTCCTGTAGAAACTGTCTAATGTCCCGTGACGATTCTTCTCCCGCCTCGTCCACCGCGTTTACCATTATGGTCCGGGACAGCCAATCGGCTGTCCCGGGCCATAATGGTTTCCTGTTATAATGGTTTCCCGGGTTTGTACTTGATTTCCAGGTTTTACTGTCCCAAAAACTACTTCCACCTAGTAATTCGAGCGGATGATTCCTTCATCTTGCCCACCCACTGCAGGGGTCTGTGGTCTGTATGCACCGTGAACTTTCTCCCAAATACGTAGGGTCGGAAATGGTCTATTGCCCACACTATCCCTAAAAGTTCACGCTCTAGTGCACTACATCTGGTCTCGGCTTCCGTGAGACGCCGACTAGCATAAGCAACGGGACGATCTCCTTTTTCCCCATCTTGTGACAAAACCGCTCCCAGTGCATACTCGCTGGCATCTGTCGTGAGCATGAAGGGCTTCTCAAAGTCCGGGAAGGCAAGTACTGGTTCCTCTTGCAGCCGCGCCATACATTTGCGGATGTTGTTCTCCATCTCTGGGGTAACAAAAATTTTCTGTTCTTTTTTCAATAGGTTATTGATAGGGACCAGATATTCCGCCATTTCTGGGACAAAACGTCGGTAATAATTCAATGAGCCTAACAGACGACGTATCCCCTTTACGTCTCTCGGTACCGCCATCCTGGAAATTGCGTCCACCTTGCTCTTCTCAGGTTTAACTCCCTCCTTCGTAATGGTGTGTCCCAAGAAAGTAATCTCCCCTTTTCCTAGCAGTGACTTTTCAGCGGAGAGCTTCAGGCCGAATTCCCGTATCCTATTGAACACACTCTTGAGATCCTCTATATGCTGCTTCTCGGTCTTGCTAAATACCAAAAGATCGTCCATATAGACTTGACACACATCTTCATCCACTCCTCGGAGGAACTCATCCATTAATTTCTGAAAGGTAATGGGCGCGTTTTTGAGTCCGAATGGCATCCTAGTAAACTGATAATGTCCTCTTTCGAATGTGAACGCCGTCTTGGACTGATCTCTCGGTTGCATCTTGATCTGATGGTATCTCGCCTTTAAATCTAGGGTGCTGAACACTGTTGCCCCGCTCAACCTATCTATGATGTCCTCGAATCGCGGGATGGGGTACTTCTCGTCTACCGTGTTTTCATTCAACCTCCTATAATCGATCACAACCCTATACTTCTCTTCCCCAGGTGCGCTCTTTTTCCTCATCGTCCAAAGTGGACTATTGTACGGTGATGTGCTGTCCACAATGATTCCTTGTTCTTTAAGACTTCTTATCTCCTCCCTTATGTGCTGCCTCAACGCCTGCGGGTATCGGCTTTCTTTCACATACGTCACACGCTCTTCCTTTAACGGTATTTCGTGAACGGTTTCTCCCGTCGCATATAACCGCTCGCCCTCCTTGTGAAAAATGTCGTTAAAGTCCCGCCGGATTCGTACCCTCCAATCCTCCGCCTAGTTCACCGCGCCTACACAAACCATCGCGTCTCTCACCCTCCCGTAACACTTGTACGTCTTACCCCCTATCTTAATGGACCATTTACCATCCTTATTTCGCACCCGAGTTCCTAATCGATTTAAAATGTCACACCCGATTATCCCTTCATAACCGCGCAACTCTAAATTTGGTCCCTGTTTTAAACCATGTCCCCAGTTCTACCATCACCTCCCCTTCTACTATACAAGGGCCACCCAGAGTAGTCAATCTACATGAACATACCTGTACCTGGAGTGTCCCTTTTCGCACCGCCAACTTCTCCACCGCCTTCCGACTCAGGATTGTGCCGGAGCTCCGAGTATCCACAAGGCACCTTACTCCTCGCTCCACCTGGATAATAGGCAAACCGCCGCGTCCTCCTCTCACACTGCAGTTCACTATTGTGCGGTCGCCTCTCTGCCGACACTCCCTCAGTCCTCCGCCAGCTGCTTCCTCCCAGTCTTCACCCGTAGTCGTCCACTCCTGCGACTACTCTTGTCTCCTTCGCCTTCGCTGGTCGTCGGTCCTTCTTCGTCTGTTTCTGACGTCTCTGTCGACACCGGGGTCGCCCTATGTCTTCGCAAAATTCTCTGGGCGTTCACCTCCATGGGTTCCACCCTCTGCTTCTCCCTGCGAGAGTACATATAAGGACAATGCCTGGCAATATGTCCTTCTGTGCCGCACTCAAAGCACTCCGTGCGAGGGCACTGAGCAACCAGGTGCCCCGGAAAATACGCAGCTTCCCGCATCGCCGTTCCTCCCTTCTGCTCTGCTCACCTCGTTTTCTCATGCCTGGTCTCTGCCTGTCACTTCCTATCTTATCCCTCCTATGGACTTCCGTCTCCTTCTTCCTCCAGACTGCCGGTGCGGGCCTTGGTCTTCGATACGAGACTCGATTCCATCCCATCTCTTCTGGCTCTGGCCGTGCTTCCTCATCCATTGCACTAGCATCCATCATTTCCTGGGCGCATAAAATTCTTCTCCCGGGGTAGCCCTTCCTTCTTTCCTATTTCTCTCGCCAACTGTATTTTTAGTAAGGTGGATACAAAGGACATCTTGAATTCTACTTCCGTGGCGCTCGCCGTCTCGCGCATTTTCTCGGTGATTCTATTAAACTTCACCAGCAACTCACCTGCGTATTTTCCATTGCTCTGCCGCGGGTGTTTGCCTTCTCGGAACAGCTGAACGAGGTCCTCTTCCGGTGTCCATCTGCCTCCTCCATAGGCCTTCTTCAATCTCTCCTTGATGATGTGCCAGGGAGTTTCTTCATCCGCCTGAATAAAGTTTAATACATGCCGCTTCACGCGACACACTAGCTCGGCCCTCAACAAATCCGCGTCTCTGGGGTCTAATACGTTCTCTGCTTTTGTAACCTCTATTCTATTCATTATACGATCTCCTCCTTTAAGGAAATGGTTCAATTCTCCAATTTCTCCATTGAACCTTTCAAGGTCTGAGATCGCCTTCCGTAAGCCCTGTGCCGTCACCGCCCTTACTTTCATCCATGCTAAAGTATTTGCATGAGCTTCCGCCAAGGTGTCTTTAGGCAACGCGGGAATTTCTGCTGGAACCTGCAGCATTGCTGGCTTCAATAATCCATCAGTTGCCATGTTTCAACACGACCTTAGAAGAAAGAGCGGGAAAAAAAGAGAAAAAACAAGGCACTTCTCACACTAAAAAAAAATCGGCTTACCGCTCACCGGTTTCCCGCACGCTCGTTTTCCCGGGTTTCGGCACCACTTACAGTTTACCGAGCGAAAAAGATAAAAAAAAAAAAAAGAAAGGTTTTAATAATGAACTCAATGAACTCAGAATTATAACTGCCTTTATTGCTCTCGTAATCCTACATATATATCTTTGGCTTGTTTATATAAAAGTTGTTTAGGATTAACGTAAATATTGTTGGTCCCCAGGACTTAACTTATATATATATATATATATATATATATATATATATATATATATATATATATATACACATATAAAAGAAACAATACCTTACTCGACTTTGTGCAAATAATTTTTTTAATACTTTCTTAATTTTATATATCACAATTTTTTCTGTACCACGTATCGCTCATGCAACGATGTATTAACATTTCGGATTTCCTTGATATTGAGGACCATTATTACGTTATCGGAGGTGCCGGTTATGAAAATAGTATTTATTTTAAGATCGCGCGCTCACCTATCGATTTATCTTAACATTTCGGATTATCTTAATTTTGAAGTCCACTATTAGGTTATCGTAGGTGCTGATTAATATAATACTGTCGATTTTAAGATTACACGCTCACTTTTCGATCTATTTTAACATTTCGGATTTCCTTGATATTGAGTTCCACTATTAGCTATTGAGCTCCACTATAAATACCCAGAAGACGAGTGGATTCACGTTTACTCAGACGGATCTTCAATCCCAGAGGGCGTAAAAACTGAAACTGGGTACTACTGCCGTCTATTTCAAGGACAGTTAGCTGTAGGCTCTCCCCATAATAACTATAATGGAAAAGTTGAAGCAGTGCATGCCGCTGCTACCGAGCAGAAAAGGATTGCTTCTCCTTCAAAAGCAGTGTTTTTGGTCGACTGGCAAGCCGCTATACACAACCTGTCGCGCAACACTCAAACTTACTGCCAGAGGACGGTTGAGTTTAGAAGAATATTGGAAAACCTGGGAAATCATGGATGGATAATAATGTTTCAATGTGTAACGGTTTGGTTCACCATTTTAAGGTCGTTCCACGAGACCATCCTTATAGTTGAAGTATGTTACCCATTTCAGCGTTTGCGATGGGCCAAAGTAAAACTAATCACTCTCGTCTCGCTATTAACAGGTGACATACGTCTCTCACTTGAATAATTATTAGTTATTTGTTATCTACTACAGGGAGTATCCAGAAATTAATTATTTCTGGTTTTATCTTAATTTTGACCCAGCGTTGGTGTTTTAGTTATGTTAAATAAAATTAATGGCTGTACAAAATGTGGAACAAAATAAATAATGTATTTCCCAGGAAATGAAGGCTCGTTTTTCGCACAAATTAAGATCTCTGGACCTTATACATAAAAACCTATTACATATTCTATGGCGCCCGAACAGGGACTTAGAAGAAAAAAAGGTAAAGGAAAATATTGATGGACATTTAATCGAATGCAATTAAGACAATTGTTTGGTTCCGGGAGAAACAGTGCTCAGTTAATACCGTAATATTATCCACATATGTCAAACGAAAGCATTCTGTGTTGTATTCTTCCTGTGTATATATTTTTAGTATTTATAATAAAATATTCGTAGCTATTAAATTAGAATTAACAGTAGATTTAAGTTAACTAAAGAAAAATATTTAATAGTATATTTAAATTAAAGCTAACTATCATTTATTGAAATCTCATTTCGATTGTCATTTGTTTTGCAAATTTATGGCAAGTGGAAAGATTAAATAAATTTTTACTTGGTTACTTTTATTCATTGGGTAAAAAGTTAATTTTGTCTGAGATTTTCTTTTCTTTTCTGTGTATATAAATATATTTTAATGTTCGTAAGTTTAAGGGAATAGTTGTAAATATTAATAGAAGTTAAAAGTCAATAAGTTTACTGAAAGATAATTATTACTTTCTTTTATTTTAAATTTATATTATTGGGTTAACCATTGTTCACAAACTTGTTTATTTAGATGATACAATTTTTTATTCTTTTGGGAAATTTGTAAAGGACGCTCACCCGAGTTTAACTCTTTTTAATTTTTATTCTCTATATAAAATATCTCATATCAGCTGTTTTAAAATTAATTTCCCCTTTTAAATAGTCATGGCCGATCCTTCGATTTTATTAGCGGAAAGGGATGATATTTTTGCGATGGTTCAGATTATTTATAACAAATCTACAATTCTGAATAATGAAACAGTATCCAGTTTTAAACCCGTCTAAGATAGACGAGACTCTTCAATCTAACATTCGCATTTATAACTCTACTGTTCAGGATAAAAAGGATAAGATTGGAACTACGTCAATACAAAACGCTTTAATTGAATTAGTTGACTCCGCTAAAGCAAATTATTACAAAGCTGTAGGCGCAAGCAGTATTAAGGAAGAAAAACCAGTGATTGCCCCCACTGCTAATCATTTAGTTCCTTCGGAGCTCCCGAAAATAGAGTTACCTCTATTTACGGGAAAATTAGAGTAATGGTATGGATTCTATTCCCTTTTTGACTCCATGGTTCACAGAGAACCATCACTACCTACCATAAGAAAATTCTATTATTTACGAAGTTGCTTACGCGAAGAAGCTCTATCTCTTATTTCCGGATTCGCCTTAGAAGCGAATTATCTCCTGGCTTACGACGCTTTGGTATCTCGGTACCAAAATAAAAGGCGACTCGCCAGATTTTATATCAAGAGGATAACAGACTTTTTCCTCTTAACTCATCATCTATAAATCTTCAGAGATTTTTATCTGTGCATGAGAATAACTTCTGCGCATTATCGGCATTAGGTATCGAAGATATGGGCGACTTCATAAAACTTCATTTAGCCCTCACTAATTTAGATCCCGGAACGAGAAGAGCGTAAGAAGAGTGGATAAAGTCCAAGGATATCTCCACCCTTCGCGATTTGATTGATTTTGTTACCGAACGAACCAGAGTTCTTGAAATGATGGCCGAGGAAGTCAGTTCGGATAAGTCATGGGCCAAAGGAAAACCCCGTTCCGCAGACTCTCCTCAACATGAGAGTCAACCAAATTATAGAAATGACAAAATATCTTCAAGTACCTTTAGTGTAGCGCCCTTTAGTCCTACCGTGGCTGAATCTACAGCTGTAGCCGAACATGATTCCCAATCTGATCAAATTAAATCTGAGCATAGTGGGTTAACAGACTTTGGTATGAAGGACATCTCGGCAAGATTAGCGTTAACTTCTCGAAAAGAAGAAAGATCCAAAACGATTACTGGCGGCACAGCCGGGTCAGGCGATTCAGAAATTAGTGTGTTGGAACTGTCGTGGGCCTCATGTATACTCAAGGTGCTAACTTCCTGGAAAATTGTTCTGCTACCGTTGCGGCAGTCCTGGAGTTTCTCTTTACGCCTGTCCTAAATGCACTCAGGGAAAAGGGCAAGGGGACCGGGAGTAAAGGATTAATCCTGTTCCCTTTGTCTCAGCAGACCCATCAAGTACCCAATCATATCCTTACCGTAATGTGTCTCTTATCTCTACATCTTATCTTGTCGCTGCTAGTATCGGATCTTCTTCCGAAGAAAAATCTACTTCATATCATAACTTGTCTTTATCGGAACAGATATCTTCCATAGCTAAGCAACTCTTCATGGTCTTTCGAATCGGGAAAGTAAACGATCAGATGGTATCCGATTTATTTTCTTTGTTTGATCCTGGTTCCACAACATCATATTTAGGAGCAAAAGGAGTGAGTATTCTACTGGAACTGGGATATGTTGTTGAAGTTGTCCCAGAGGTAAAGATTGGTGTCGCCAATGGAAGCACAAGTGTAGTCAGTAAACGATTCCATATCCCGATCACCATAGGTGACCGATCATTCGACACGACTCTATATGTTCTGCCTTCACTTCCATTCGACTTCCTATTTGGGTTAGACTTTTTAGTTAAGGCTAACTTGTGCACGAATCTTCGTAAAGCGATTTGGTGGTTTGAAGACTAAATATACCTTTTCGTTTCGTCAAGATGTTAAATCTCTGGAGCCTATAACATCTAACACATGTAGGGTTAGTCCACTTCTGTCTACTGCATGTAAGGACCTGGATAAAGTAGTTAACGAAGGCTTATTATTGTTTCAGGATTCTCCGGGGTTGACGACCCGTATTATCCATAAAATAGATGTTAAGGGAGCCCAACCTATCAAACATCGTTCCTACCACTACTCGCCTAAAGAACTTGAGGCAATGTGCCGGGAATTGGATCGGATGTTGGAGGAGGACTTAGTGGAACCGTGTCAATCACCCCGGTCATCCCCGGTAGCAATGGTACGGAAAGGATCTGGTTATCGTTTCTGTATCGATTTTCTAAAAGTCAATGAAGTAACGTGTAAGGATTCCTGTCCTATGCCCAATATGACGTCTCTCTTGGATGGACTTCGACAGGCTAGATATTTGTCCAAATTTGATCTCAAACAGGCGTTTTTGCAAGTTCCGCTTGCTGACGAAAATAGTAAAGATATAACGGCGTTTACTGTTCCTGGAAGAGGGTTATTCATGTTTAAGGTTATGCCCTTCGGATTAACCAACTCTCCCGCAACTTTTCAGAGGTTAGCCGATACCGTCTTTGGACCTGATCTCTATCCTTATGTTTCAGTTTTCTTGGATGACATCCTGGTATGCACCCCAACTATTCAATTACACTTGAAAATGTTAAAGGAAGTGTTCCATCGGCTTAAAGCATCTGGTTTGCGAATAAACCCGGAACAATGTGAGTTTTGATGCAAGGAAATTAGGTACCTAGGATACTTAATTAACTGTGACGGTATGATTGTTGATCCCGAAAAGGTTAGTTCCCAGCTGTTTCAGAACTGCTCCCAGCAATGTTTCAGAACTAAGAAGGTTTCTCGGAATGGCGGGATGGTACCGACGATTTATTAAAGATTTCCCCACAGTAGTCTCTCCGTTAAAATCTCTACTCAAACGGAAAGCCAAATGGATTTGGTCTAAAGAGCAAGATGCGCCTTTCAATGTCCTGAAAACAGCGTTAACTCAGGCCCCTATATTAGCCAGACCAGATTTTGAGCTACCATTCCAGCTACAAACCGATGCAAGTGACACAGGTCTTGGGGTTGTCTTAATTCGAATACAAAATGGTGAAGAAAGGGTAATAGCCTTCCGTTCGCGTACCTTAAGTTCGGCTGAAAGAAATTATAGCGTGGCAGAAAAAGAATGTCTCGCCGTTTGGCACTACTTGGAGGATTACGCTTTTACTGTCATTAAGGACCACGCCAGTCTTAAGTGGCTCCTTAGTCTGAAAACCCTTCTGGCAGGCTGGCCAGATGGGCCCTTCGTTTGCAGCCGTACGACTTCAAAGTCGAAGGGAAACTGAATACGGTTGCAGATGCATTATCGCGTATTGCTGCTATCACGACATTTTCAGCCGTTACAGCTCCAAGTACATCTGGTAACCAAGCATCTGCTCAGAACACTACAGTACCGTCAGACGAATGGTATAGCCAAAAGTTTTACCGAGTGGAAAAGTCGCCGGCAGATCACCCTGATGGATCATACAAGACAGTCAGTTAATGTACCACCGGAAGAACCCTTTAAAGGGGGAACTGGAAGACCCCTGTGAAGAATGGAAGGTCGCCGTTCCTCATCATCTCCGACAATGTATAATATACGAGGCGGTGCGAGAAGGTCAAGCCTCCTAACACGCTGCCTCAAGCATTGAGTATGTATGTATCCCCGCTATAATAAGCAGCCATGGGAAATTGTGTCTGTGGACATTATGGGTCTCTATCCTCGAAGCTCAAGAGGAAATATGTATCTCTTGGTTTTCGTGGATACATTTAGTAGATGGGTAGAATTGTACCCTATCAGGAAAGCCATCTCTCCCGTAATAATCTCGAAATTAAAATCACGAATAATATTTAGATATGGAGCATCGGAGAACCGATAATGCCAAAACATTCGTCAGTAATGTCGTAAATGAAGTGGCTAAGGAATTTGGAATTAGAAGGGAGACAACATCTGTTTATCACTCGCAAGCAAATCCTACTGAGTGGGCGAATCGAAACATAAAACAACTTATTGTTTAGTACCTAGGAAAGCAACACCAACGCTGGGATGAGCAACTTGGGGAGATTCAATTCGCTATAAATTCATCAGTTCAAGAATCAACAAAGTTCAGCTCTGCATTCTTAAATTTCGGTAGGGAGTTAAGGCCGCTTCATCACGTCTCTTCAGGAGAAATCCTCAATGCCCGAAAGAATGAACATGCTTCGAGGGTTGTTAAAATTGGAAAACGTCCGGAAATCCTTCATGCAGCGGAAGAAAACTCTTTGAAAGCAAGTTTGTCACAAAGCCGTCGCTATAATTTAAGACGCCGCCAAGACCGTTTTCGCCCTGGAGATTTGGTCCTCAAAAAGACCTTCCAACTGTAATCAGCAGCTGATAAATTAGCAAAGAAATTACATCCTAAGTATGAAGGTCCATATACAGTCGTTTCTGTTACAGCCGGCGGGTCTTGTAAGTTGAAGGATCAGAATGGAAAACTGATAGGTTTGTGGCATCCTTCCAAACTAAAATCATTTGGTTCACCGGAACGAACTTAACCTCTGGAGGGGGTTGTGTAACGGTTTGGTTCACTATTTAAGTTCGTTCCACGAGGCCATCCTTATAGTTGAAGTATGTTAATCATTACAGCGCTTGCGGTGGACCAAAGTAAAACTAATCACTCTCGTCTCGCTATTAACAGGTGACATACGTCTCTCACTTGAATAATTATTAGTTATTTGTTATCTACTACAGGGAGTATTCAGAAATTAATTATTTCTGGTTTTATCTTAATTTGGACCCAGCGTTGGTGTTTTGGTTATGTTAAATAAAATTAATGGCTGTACAAAATGAGGAACAAAATAAATAATGTATTTCCCTGAAAATGAAGTCTCGTTTTTCGCACAAATTAAGATCTCTGGACCTTATACATAAAAACCTATTACAAATGGATACCCAGCCATATCAATATACATGGAAATGAGGAAGTCGACAAACTAGCCTAGTTAGGAACTACTCTGCCTCAACCTTGTTGTCCCACGTCTCTCCAAGCATCCAAGGCACTAATTAGCGCAGCAGTCAGCAGATGGAATGAATAGCGCCTCTTCGAAGCGGCTGCTGATAAAAGATGGTGGACTTTGGTCACTGAGGGTCCCATCAATACTTTCCTACCACGAGTAGTGAGCTTAGCCGCCTTCCGTCTGAAAAATGGTCATGACTACCTCGCTAGCCACCTCCACCGTATCAAAATTCTGACATCCCCCGAGTGTCCACTATGTGGTTGCGGTACAATGGGTGCTGAACATCTGAAAGACTTGGACCACACCCCACGGAATGAGAGCCCTGAGTTTGAAGAAGCGCATCTTTATTGGTCTACGCGTCGCCATAGTTCTACTTCCAAGAGCGGACATTGGCTAGCAGCAGCAGCAGCAGTTCCACCATTACGTTATTGAAGGTGCTGATTATGAAAATACTAACCATTTTAAAATTGCGTGCTCATTTAATGATTCATTTTTCTTGATATTGGTGTCCATCATTAGGTTATCGAAGGTGCTGATTATGAAAATACTATCGATTTTAAAATCGCGTACTCATGTATTAATTTATTTTAACGTTTCTGGTTTCCTTGATACTAACGTGCATTATTAGGTTATCGAAGGTGCCGATTATGATAATACTACAGAGTTTAAGATCGCACGTTCAGGTATCGTTTTATTTTAACATTTGGATTTCCCTGGTTTTGAGGTCCACTTTTAGGTTATCGTAGATGCTTATTTTGATAATACTGTCGATTTTAATATAACGCGCTCACTTTCAGATTTATTTTAAAATTTTGTATTTCTTTGGTATTCAGGTCCATTATGAGGTTATCGAAGGTATTGATCATGAAATAGAGATCTTTTAATAGAGCTAGTAGGGCCATTAGCTTAATAATAAATTTAGTATAAAAAATATAACGTTTTAAAAAGTTAAATTTTAGATCAAATGACTAAAAATCAGAGTAAGTTTGTTAGGATTGTTATTGAAATAATCAACTAGGTGTTTTGTGATAACATTACATTTCCAGTAGACATGATTAGACTTATTTTTAAGTGTTCAAAACATCGTGAAAATATGAAAAAATTTGGGACGTCCACAAAATTTATAATTCTCAAAAGTGTATATTACTTAGCTGCATTTGATTGATTAATACCAAAATATTATACCTATTAATACCAAAAATATTACGTTTTTATCATTGGCCTTAGAAATTCACAATGCTATATTTACATTTTGCCAATTCCTAAATTTTGATTACGTTTTAAATTGATTATGTAATAACTGACTGATAGAGCCGAAAATAGGGGAATATCAGGCAGGTTTTAGGAAGGAATAATCCTGCCAGGAGCAAATACTTAGCCTCAAATTGATCATAAAATATTACAGGTTCCAGAAAAATCTTTACATCTCCTTCATAGACTTCAAAAAGGCCTATGATTCAATAGACAGAGAAGTATTGCTCAAAATTCTGAGGGAATGCGAAGTAGACAAAAAAACAATAAGCCTGATAAAACTGACTCTGACGAATACCATTTCAAAGATAAAATTCCAGGGACTAATATGTAAACCGTTCCAAATAAGTGACGGCCTGTCACCGATTCTGTTTAATGTTGTGCTGGACAAGATAATGAGAATTTTCTGGCAAAATGACGATGCAGGCGCAGTAATAGGAACAAAAAGGGACAGTGTGAAAGTACAGTGTTTGGGCCTTTGCAGAAGATCTAATCCTGAAAGAAATAGCTGAGAAAATGGGACTACAGATTTCGTATGAAAAGACAGAGGTTATGACAACGGATGCAAGCTTTAGGAAGGAAATATTGAACACAAAATATGGGCAAATAAAGGTAACAAAAAAGTTTAAATACCTAGGGGAGATAATATGTAACAACGGAACAGATAGGGTATCCGTAGAAGAAAGAATAGCCAAACTGGAAAGACTGAACTTTGCCACTAGAAACATGTACTGCGAGAAAAATTTGTCTCCAATACAAAAATAAGGCACTACAGTACACTAGTAAGACCAGCAGAGTACTGTATGTTATGGAGACAGTCAGCCTTCCGAGTCTGGAGAAAGTCCTGAAGATTGAGAGAAAAATTCTGAGGAGGATTCATGGACCCAAAGTAACACAAGAGGGGTATAAGCGAAAATCCAATGAAGAAATATACAGAAATTTGGAAGATCTTGAAACAGTCATCAGGACCAGGAGACTGAGGTTCTACGGCCACATGGTCAGAATGAACAATAAGAGGCTGAACAAAAAAATTTTCGACAAAGACTTAAGCTATAAGAGTATAGGTGGATATGTGAAACAAATAAAAGAGGAGCTGGATTGGCTAAAAATCAAGGATAAGAACTGCTTGGATAGAGAGCTATTCGGAAAAAAACTAAGTAACTTGTAGGAAGGAAGGAGAGAGGAGGGAGAAAATGGACTAAGGAAGAGCGAGAGGAACAATCCAGGAAAATGAGAGATTATTGGAGTAGAAGGAAGGCGGAGAATGTGAAGAAGATTATTAAGTGATATTCGCGTGGTCCTTGCTGGCCGATTCGTGTAAAAAAAAAAATAGACTAATATTATAAAAATATGTTTTGGTTCAACAAACAATTCTGTTTTTTTAATCTTGGAAGAAGAAAATGGATATGGTAATGTATTTCTTCACCATTGTATTTTTAGGATCACATATTGCTTTTGGAATATCCTAGTTGGCAATTACGATTATACTATCCTTTATTTTCTAATGCCCTTCTTTACTTAAAATACCACCAGGTATATAAGAATTAGGGATTGATAAATTATTTGCCACATCTATAATTTTGTTTTATTGAAAACTAGTTTCGAACATTCATCTTCAGTTCTGAAAACACACAAAAATTCAAAAATAAGCATTCTCTGATTTGGCAATCTTCCAGTTTTTCCCGATCCAGTTTTTTTACGAACTAAATGTAATGATTGTGCAGCCAAATACACGGGAAAAACTGGAAGATTGCTAAATCGGAGATTACAGGAACACATGCGTGCATATAATAATAAGAGAAAGAATTTCAACTTTGCAATTCATTTAAATGAAAAACCCATACATTCATCAAAGATTCAGGAGTTAAATTAATACATGACGTTGCAAACAGCCTCAAATTAAATATATATGAAGCACTTGAAATAATAAAATCCTTAAAATCCAATCCAGAGTTTTGCTTAAATGACCAAATAAATATCTCCAATAGTCCAATCTTAAATTTATTCCCATCTATAACAGAAAAACCAATTACTCACCGGAATTACTGAAAAAAAACCCGACCCTTAAACCGTTTATCTATTTATATAATCTGTTTGATATAATCCATTTAAACCTTGGTGAGTACCAACATATATTTGATTTCTTCTCTTAATTAAATACTGATTTATATTACATCTAATTTGATATGTATAATAACACCAAACTGTATTTTGAATTGCTTATTTTTGAATTTTTGTGTGTTTTTAGAACTGTACAACATTCGAAATTATTTTTCAATAAAACAAAATTATAGAAGTGGCAAATAATTTATAAATCTCTAATTAGATTAATCCTTCTATACCATCATGCGGATGCCAATTGATATAAGAATTACCTTTCCATTGTACATTGTATGGTTACATTTTCATTATTATCCAATTTTATTTCATAGTATAAGTTTCATTATTTTTTATGTTTCTGTTACTATTCATCAATTGATACTTTTACTATTATTGTTGGGTTTTATGTTGATTTCATGTTCTAGGAATTCTATGAACACACAGAAATACTTTGGCGTGATCGTGGTGTTCAAGCTTGTTTTGAGCGCAGCAACGAATATCAACTTATAGATTGTGCCAAATAGTAAGTATTGCTTAAAAAAAATTTCTAGTTGGATTGATAATATTTTCTTTTATTTTTCCTATTTATGAAGGTGTTTAAGTTGTTTGAATTTTTTGAGTAAATTTCGTTTCATATGAGATTATAGTAATAGCTCTGGCCGCCATAAAAGAGGGAAAAGTTTTCTATTTTAATCTATTCTAATTATTTCTATTCAAATTATTTGTAACCTACGTAATGGTGGGCTGTGAAAGCCGCTAGTAGTGTCATTGACAAGTTGTTTCTCTTGCTCAACTGTACTTGATACTTTTTGTCATATGTAGGTATCAATTACCGTTCCACAAAAAGTTCACAGCCTAATCTAGAGTATAGATGGGGCAACTGTATGAATCTCTTACTTTTTACTGATATATCTTGTCCCATGTTTCAACTATCATTCGACCAAGATATTTCCAGATTCCTGCATTTGTGGGGCTTCGAAATTTCATGTATAATAAATCAGTTTTTTTAGAGCTTGTAATTTATATTCACTTCATGGTTCTCTCCCACTACTGTTCGTCGTAAACCTATGACTTCCTGTCCCACAGTATCCTTTAATAATATTCCACTTATTCCTGATGAACAGAACCGCTTCCTAGGACTCCATCTTAACAAACTTGACTTGGAATCCTCAGACAAGACTGAAACTGCTCGCCGGTTTCGCTTACTAGGCAAACGCTCTTAGCTTCCGATTAATTACAAAACGCTCATTTATATGACTGTAATAAGGCCTATTTGGACTTACGGAATTGAGCTTTGTGGCTCCAATAAACCATTGAATTCCTCTCGTATTCAATCCTTACAATTAAAAAACCTTCGAAAATTCTCAATGTTCCTTACCTTGACACGAATAAAATCATCCATAACAACCTTAATATCCCATATGTTGCCGATTTGGCCCGAACCCGTGATCTATCCTTCCATGACAAGATCCATTCCCACTCAAACCCACTAGTTTCAAACCTTGATATTCCTTTGCGGCGCCTGAAAAGAAGATGGCCCCGGGACTTTTTAGTTTAAAATTGTTATTGGAATACTACCAATGGGTAGTTTCTCTACATGTCTGCTCCATGCCATTATATCATAGGTCATTCACATTTACTTGTTGTATTTTTTAGCTAATACAGTTGTAAATTTTAATGAATAAAAAAATATATTTTAAATAGTAATGATGTTGAAGATTTTCATTTACTTCAGATATTCTTACAATAATATTTCTAAGTCGGTCGTCACTCTTGTGTAGACTAAATACATTTAGTTAAAATTATGTGTATGACTAGACTACTTTTAATAAATCTAAGTAGCACATTTACTGTAATATAAATAAAAATTAATAGTTAACGGACAGAAGTGATTCTTGTTCAACCAATAAATTTTTAGTTGGGCTCAGGCCGTTAACAGTGAAACATCGGGTCGTCACCGTGGACCGTCTTTTGTGATTTGTTTTTTCCCACCCGATTTAGCTGAAAATCGGCATAGGTATAATGTGATGGGTTTGGAGCTGATTTCCGAGCTTTAGTGAAGATATACCGAAGATCTTATCTCATAATTGAAAGTAAAGGTAGCGGCGTGTTCCTGGAGCCTGGTCGCTTATCAGCGGCAAGGAACAGACCTGAAGCTCCCCACCGACATCACTCCAGCTGGTTGATCAAGGTCAGTGTCATCTTATCTAGGATATCACCTACCCGATGAAGTCTGCCATCGAAGGAGCCCAACGCCTTTTGTCGTAAATAATTGTTTGTTTTGTTTTGTCTTTTGCTTTAATTATGGTATTTGTTATTTATATTCGTCTGAGGGTGCCTGCATTTATCTTTATAATTGATCTCAAAGATTACGCATGTGCTGATTTTATGGGTTTTTATTTTGTATGTATGTATCGATGAATATAATATTGATAGTAATAATGCACCAATATTGTTTGTAGAAGTATTAATTTATAATTTTTTTTTCCTTCTGTAATAGGAGCATCCTCTTTTCCGAGAGTAAGAATAAATAAATATTTGGGTAAATTGGCGCGCACCTACATATATTTGTACATTTCTAGACTATTCATATATTTTAAATCTATTTTGTGTATATTTTAACCTATGTATATATTTTTTACTTAGTTTTATATTTTTAACCTATGTATATATTTTTAACTTAGTTTTATATTCTTGACCAAGTTTTATGTTTTTAATCCATATATATATATATATATATATATATATATATATATATATATATATATATATATATATATATATATATATATATATATATATATATTTTCGGTTTATATATCTTTAACTTATTTATGTAGTTTTAACTTCATTATTTATTTATTCTTTCTTAATATATTCTTTAAATTTCTAAATAAATAATAATCTGTAAGTCTAATTCCAAAAGGGTGGAAATAGGCCAAACAGTATGGGTTCTGAGATCGGGTGTCCCGGCCCAAGAAGCAGTAGTAGCCTCTGTGATGTCTGCGGCTGCCGCGTGAGGCGGCGAGAGGGAGTTCGTGGAATGGAAAGACGATGAAGTCCAAGTATTAGGCAATCTCTATTGACGTTTTTCCACGACGGCCCGGGCCCCCGCGGACAATCTGGGAGTTTAACGAAGTATTAAAAGAGAAAAAACAATATCCTCTCCCCTCAGGAACCAATGATAAAGTCTGTCCCATCTGTGGACTGACATTTAAAGGCGGCAGAGGTCTCGGAACCCATATAGCAAAGAAGCATCACAATAGAAGAATGAAAGTGACACAGAACATCATGGACGCCGACGCTCCTAAGCAATGTCCTTTGAAGGTAGCCGCTATAGAAAGTCATTTTAGGAGCCTCTTTGAAAATAAAAATCCCTGCAAACGTGTGGGCTATGAAAAATGCGCCCCGATGCCAAATGTGATGTCCATCAATATTCAATCAGTAAAAAAAGCAATAAAGTCGACATCAATGGACACATCGCCGGAGCCCGGAGTTTTAGTCCTTACAATAAAATACTTTGATGTATCACACATCGTCGGAGTAATTGCAGAGATCATGGTGAAGGTGGCTTATGTACCAGAACCTCTTCGTCAGGGGCGCACAATCTTAGTCTATTAGGGTAAAGGGGATGCTAACAACATATCCTCATGGAGACCTATTACCATTTACTCAATTGTGCGCCGAATCATAGAGAAGGTTCTTGATTACGAATTGAGAAAACTGGTCACCTTCAGCAAAAATCAAAGAGGCTTCATTAAGGGCCTGCCGGGAACACACTTCAGCGCCAGACTCATCGACGCGATCATAAAAGATGCCACACAAAAGAAAAATGATTGCGCGGTGGTGTTTCTTGACGTTGTTGGCGCTTTTGAAAATGTTAGGCATGATCACATTGTCAGCTTACTAGAAGCGAGAGTCGTGTCACCGGACCTGATAAACGCGAACCAGCCCATGTGCTGGGAAAATGCCCCAACAACTCCCTCCTCATAACACGCCGGCATCATAGGGTCAAACATGAACTAATGAGACTCCTTAGGGAAAAGGACTTCACCTGCTTCGATGAGGTATATTGCATCGACGCTGACGGATCCGCGAGATATGCAGATATTGTTATATTCTCCAAGACCGGAAAGACAGCACTGATCTTGGATCCGATTGTGAGGTTTGAGAGTAATGACCTTGATCAGGCAGGTGGGGTGGAAAAGGATAAGAAGAAAATTTATGAGAAGTGCATCCCTTTCCTAAAAGAGAAATTCCGCGAGACCTTCGGAGAGAGAGAGTTCATCGTGAGACGCCTCTGGTTTGGGTCTCGCGGAACAATCCCAAGTAGAACAAGGGGATTTATGGATGATCTTGGTGTTGGCAACAGGTATGTATTGAGGTATTGGCCGAGAATATTATACTGGACTCCCTGGGAATGATGCACCATTAGCTTTATGGTAGTCAACTGAGTATTTATTTTTTATTTTATTATTTATTGTTCATTTATTTTTTTTCTGTAAATATATATTTACTACATTGTTTTTATCCGTATTTTGTTATTTAGTTATTATTTATTGTACTATTTTTGATACTTAGGTGTGCGTTCCTAAAATTTGAACATTAGATTAGTTTTCGAACTTTTTGTTGTTTTTTGTTTTGCACGTAAAAAAAAAAAAAAAAAAAAAAAAAAGTAGTGATAATTATAATGTGTTTAGAGCTAGAATGAAAGGAAAAAAATGTTATGAATATTATGTATAATAATATTGTATGTCTAGGTATAGATTGATTTAGTATGCTGTGAATATAGCAACCCAAGATTTTTGGGCAGCATTGCTGTAAATAAAGCATTTCTCTCTCTTTCTGAAATATTTTACTTTATTATTATCAAATTAATGATGTACTTTGATAATGAAATATTCATGTTAATAAAACAGTCACTTATTTTTTATTTATCAAAATATAATTAAAAGTTAGGTGAAACTATTTAAATTTTTTTTCTAATGAATTATTAGCAATAAATAATAACTTGTAAATGTGTATATTCATAATTTTAATTTTATAATATAATTTTCCTGGTTAACGAATATAATGTTTTGTAATTATTTTTTAGTAATTTTATGGTTTTGTTTGTTATTAAATAAATCTGTGATTTTCTTTTATTTATTTTTTACATATCAAGGTTTTTTTTGTTATGAACATTTAATTAAGATGGATTAAGTGATAGAGATAGAACTATGACGCCAAAAAAGGTTAAAAGTATATTGACACATAGTATATGGCTTGGGTTGTGAGGAAGGGAAGGAGTCAATTGAGTGGAAATCTTAAATGTTCTCGAGAAGAGCAAGGAACAACTTATGTGACTAGCCCAAGCTGTGACGGTAGGAACAAAGAGCAGCGTAGCTAACGGGTACTAGAGAAACAAGGAGCAGCGTAAGTAACTGGGACTAGAGGAACAACAAAGCGACTAGCCCAAGCTGTGATGGTAGGGATGAAGAGCAGCGTAGGTAACTGAGATTGGAGGAACAAGGAACAACAAAGTGACTAGCCCAAGCTGTGACGATATGAACAAAGAGCATCATAGGTTACTGGGACTGGAGAAACAAGGAACTACCAATGTGACTGGCCCAAGCTGTGACGGTAGGAACGAGAAGCAGCGTAGGTAATGGGGATCGGAGGGGCAAGGGACAACTTATATGACTGGCCTAAGGTCATACGACTTTGACGGGAACGAATACCAACGTTGGTAACTCGAACTGGAGAAACAAAAAACAGCCAATGTGACTGGACTATGGTCATGAGGCTGTGACAATGGTGCCAAGCTGGGGAATGGTCAAGGAGCTATTTAGGTAACATAGACTATGGCGAAGGCCGTTTACTATACCAGCAGTACCCAACTGGGACTGAAAGTACCTGATACTTTAAGTTTGTCACATTTTAGTGTACCTGTTATTTGTCGGTATCAGTGATATAGTATCAGTGTTGGTTGATGTATATCAACCAATCTCTGAACTGATATTGAAAAAATAGCTATAAATTTTTTTAAAAATAAAATCTATTTTTATTTGTTATCGATATTTTTTCCCGTTATATTATAATATCGATATTAAAATTTCAGTATCGAAAACCTATATTTTTCTACAAAAAAAAAGAAGAGAAAAATATAAAATAAAAAAATCCACAAGGATGGCGGGTTCGACAAACAAAGAACCATGAAAACCTGTGGTATGGTATGTCCGCGTATTATCTATGGTTGGCTGAGTTCTAGAAATGAGATGTCGAAAGCAATATATTGATATTGATATTGATGTCGGTTTACCATATCGATATCTTGATAATATCTGCTTAAAAATACCGATATTTAAAAATATCATTAATTATTTTATCAGATTAAAAAAAAAAAAAACCTAAATCGATCGGAAAGAGCTTAAGGGATGACCTGATTCTTGCTATTTAAAGTCTGCTGCTAAATAAAAACAATATCTTAATGATGTCGGCAATGAAGTATCGATATTATAAAAAAAAAAATCTTAATTATGACGGCACAGATATATCGATATGCTTTTAAAAGAATAAAAATATAGATTTTTTTTCGATATATGGAACTACTATTTCGATATATTCCTACGATATATATCGTTTTTTTTTCTCGATATTCACATCCCAATCTGAACCTAAGCTGTCAGTTCTATGATCAGATGGCAAAACATTTCAAGTCATAAGGTTTCGTTATTATAAACGATATTGTTTTCTAAGGGTATTAGTAATTAGTATCAATGGTAATATCAGAGAAATTGACCACCCTTCACACTTCACTCATTTTATTTGCATTTATTCAACAACGTTTCGAGCAAGGCTCATTATCTAGTTCAATCTAAAAATTAGCATTGCTATTATTAAGATACTGTCATTATATAAATTTTTTAATTTAATCTTAACCTTGTTGTAATATCAATCATAATTATATTATTTTTCATACATCAATATATAACATCTTAAAAGATGCCACAGGGGCTAGCTTAGGGTAAGGCTAGTGGGGATTAACGCTCCCCCAGTTTCCTGAGTTCAGTACACAGCACCATCATACTCAGAACAATTCACAATTCATCTACACCAACACAAAGTCATATAAAGTACACACTCTAGGGGCATCTTCCCTAGGTAGAAAACAAAACAAAAAAAAAAACAGGAACTGTCAAACTGACCTGTGTATTGCTTACTGGAATGCTTTATCTTTGCTCCGACTAGGAGCTCTTCGGGCGCTCCTTACTCAAATTGACCTCTACTAAATAGACATCTCAGCAATCCAGGAAGTAGTACATTAAAAAAGAAAAAACACACTATATTAAATCTGTCATGAAATTACACTAAAATTCACACCCGTATCTCTCCGTTTGTGCTACATTCATCTAAAGGGGAGGTTCTTCAACTACTCAATTATTGGAGAAATCTGCTGTAATGTGCCATGCTACCGAAGAAGAATCTCCAAAGGATGAAAAAAACTTCTATGACGACCTAGTGAAGGTATTTGAGACCTGCCCACTGCATAATACTATGATTGTTCTATTGGAGATCTAAATTCTCAGGTTGGCCAAGAAGTTGCATATCACCCAACTATTGGAGCCCGTAGTCGCCATGAGAACACTAATGAAAATGGTCAGAGACTCGATCGATTTCGCTAAATCTGATGGATTGGTAGTTGGAAGCATATTGTTTCCGGGTAAGAAGATCCACAAAGCCGCATGGAGGTCACCCAACATAACTTATATCTTGATAAGCTAGCGTCATAGGTCTCATCTTATTGGGGTAAGGACGTTCAGAGGAGCGAATGTAGACTTGGACCACTGCTTAAGTATTGCCTGGATACGGGCGCGGATATCCACTAAGTCTACAAATGCTCAGTCGAGGCTGCGTAAATTTGATGTATCCAAGATGAAGTCGATGAATGCGAAGCTTACCAGAATAATCTGGAAGTTAAACTCACAGAAGAGTTTAGAGGTAGAAATGATGCCATTGATGATCAGTGGATAGGAATCTCCAATCCCCTAAAAGCATAGCCGAACAGACTCAAGAACTTCAGCCTAGAGTTAATTGGTCGCCATATTATGATCAAGACTGCCTCTCAGCTTCTAACAACAAGAATGAGGCGTAAGATAATTATCCAACGACATACCGGCCCTACCTATGAGTACTACCTGGATAGAAAGAGAGGATATAAGGACAAATCGCAAAAAGAAGAGAGCTTGGGAGAACGAATGGATAGTAGACATCGAGCCAGCCAAGCTGGGAAGAATCCGTTTGGCTCGGCATGTGGAGATGATACACTACAGTAAGATTCCCAAGAAAGTTCTGACGGAGTAGCTTAGATATATGGTAAGCAAAGAATGGGAAGGCCGAACATTAGATGGTCAGACGCTGTCGTTGTGGCTTCTGGTACCAGGTTTCTTCTGGTACCTATAACTGGAAAGCTGTTGCAACAGAACGTAGAAACTGTCCCGATAAAGAAATATAAAGGACTTATCAAGGGTCTGACAAAGTTGAAGACCCCGCCTAGAGGTAAGGAAAGTCCCCTTGGATTGTGAGAGGATGGAATATTATTGAGGTCAGAAGCTGGAGGAGTTGATGAAAAGGACTAGATTCTAGGTGAAGAAACAGAGGAGTAATAAAGTGGAGTATAAGGTATAGTCCCCATCAAATGATACGTGAGCACTGGGCTGCTCCACAGATACTCGATTAAAATTATATTAGAATATTGTATGTTCCCAATAATTATATTGTATACAATATTGTATGTTGCAATTATATTGTTAATAATTAGATTGTCATAATATTGTATGTCCCCATAATTATACTGGTACCCAAATGCTTGTATAAGAATTATTAATTAATAAAGTGTAATTTGTTGTGGAAATTTGTTCCAGCGCAAAATCCCACTATGCCAAAACTCTTTAAAAAAAAGATCCGTAGAGCCTGGCAGATGCCCAGGCTCGGTGACGGGATGTAGGCTATGATGATGATGATGATGTTTAAAAGTTTACCAAACAAAATTATTTCCTCATTACCGAAGGTTTGTATTCATGCAGGAAGTGAAAACATTTTCAGTCCTCGAAAATTACCACTCGGCTTTTTCGTTTTAGACATCAAGAAACAAATTTGGTCGCGCGCGTGTGTGTGTGTATGTCCGTAGCCATAGCATTCGTATTCAGCAGATTAATGTTGTATTTAGAATAAATGGATGGAAAATAAAAATCCCTAAATTGGTACGATATTAGCTTTATTGTTAATTAAATATTCAAAAATATTTTTGATATTTGAATATGAATGAAAATTATAGAAACGCAGTGATCGTGACCAGCTCGTGGAAGTGAGGCAACGTGTTGTGCTCCAGGACCTATTTCCCTTTTATTCTCCCATTGGCTGTGACGATGCTCTAATCAGAGGCCCTAATAAAGGCCTTACATGCTACAGTTTTTTTTCTGACATTTTAGCTGTGTAAGCAAATGATAAGATTTGATGACCGAGTACTCAACTGACAGAGTTTTTAAAAGTTTTTAATCTAGCATATAAGCACTGCAGTTGTTGCACGTTTATTTTTCTATCATTCTGGTGATACCCCATAGAGAGTATAGTCAATTCTCTAGTCCCATAATTATTTTGGTTTTTGTGTTCATATTTGGTTTTTATTGATTGTGCTTTGTGTCTGGAGTTAAATTTCATCTTTTTCTCCTTCAATTTTATCTTTTCCTTAAATTTAATTTTTTTTAAATTTCGTTTTTTGTAATGTGTACGTTGAATGGACAGACAGAAAATATAACAGGGCAAAAATGATTTATTAATAATAGAACAAAAATATACATTTAAAATTATGAATATTGAATAATCAGAAGTTTCCAGAAACTTATGTTTATAAAATAAATTATTATTTTAAAATTATTAGTTTTTGTATTTTTGCAAAGAAAGGAGGATCGGTTTAATGGTGTGAAATATTCGAAAAATAATAAAAACAATTTCAAATTTATCTCTAAAAATCTAAAAATAAAATATTAAATTTAAATTTTATATCTAATGCTAATACTATATGTTATGTCTTCTTATCTCCTGTTTGATTTTTCTTTTCTTTTTTCATAATTACAATTAATGTTTCCTAGGTAGGTGTCGTTGCAATTTAATTAGGTCTTTACTCACAAACCTGTTTTTTATGTTTTACTTTTTGAATTCATACACTGACTATTTCACTTCATGTACTTGACATTCATAAGGCATTCCAAGAACGTCTTTCTCCTTCGGGAGTTCACGATCGAAACAGGTATTCATCCTTGCGCTGTTCTGATCAAAAAGACGTTCTGATCAAAAAGACGTCCCAAACGGTGCACTCCTGCCTAAAAGAAGGCGACATCAAATAGTTTGCAGATATTTTTTGTTTTCTTAATTTTCTTTTATTGCCCATTTTTTATATTTTACTTTTTAATTTAAACAAAACCTATTTTCCTGTTTGTAAAATAATTTTATTCGAAATCTATTTTTTAATATATGTAATAAATCTAATTTTGTATCACTTGAGCAAGCACTTGTTCCACTGCTCGTTTGATTTTCTCACTTTCATAATTTTAATGTCAACAGTTTTCCTCTTTAAAATAAAATTATTTAAAGTCTATTTCTTTTTATATAAAATTAAGATTATATTTAATGACTATTAAAATTTTAACTCTAATTAATTTTATTATTATTATTATATATATATATATATATATATATATATATATATATATATATATATATATATATAACGTTATGGGGGGAGCGGAGTAGCTCAGTGGGTAAGGCACTGCGCTACTAATCTCAAGGTCCCGGGTTCGAGACCGGCTGTATTCAGTCGTGGATCGACCCTGTGGGATCGGGGGACCCTCCTGGGGCTCACCCAGCCTCTATAAAGTGGGTACCCTTAATTGGGAAAAAACCTGGCGGTTGAGTGTGATCTTGGCCAAATCACCTCCTTACACAACCGTTGGCCTAGAAACAGTACGGTCCTTACTTACCAAGTACTGAGCCCAAGACCCTTCACGGGTTGTAGTGGTACAGGTTTTATAACGTTATGGGACGGCGAAACGGCGAACAGATTCAACAAAAAATAAAGAAAGAGTTGAGAAATAACCAGCACGACTTGTAAGAAAAGACTGTCTATTCATAAAAGTAATCCTCCGTATGTACACACGGAATGTTATTTACATTTCAGAATGGTATTAAGGTTGATACTGCCACGCTCCGGTCGTTAACTCACCCACAGCCAGTGTAAAAGGATCTGCTTAAACTTTATATTCAAACTGAACCTGTTAACCTCTTCAGGGAACGAGGACTGTCCGTCAATCGAACCTTATCTACCTTACACATGATCTTTCAACAAAACAAAAAACTCAAAAGTCCTACTGCAAGATATTTAAATTTTAACAAACTACAACAAACAAAAAAGAAAATCTATTATCACTAGCTTGTGCGTATAGCAATTCTTGCTATTTATTTATTATCACTAGCTTGTGCGTATAGCAATTCTTGCTATTCATTTATTATCACTATCTTGTGCGTATAGTAATTCTTGCTATTCATTTATTATAACTAGCTTGTGCGTATAGCAATTCTAGCTATTCATTTATTATCACTAGCTTGTGCGTATAGCAATTCTAGCTATTCATTTATTATCACTAGCTTGTGCGTGTAGCAATTCTTGCTATTCATTTATTATCACTAGCTTGTGCGTATAGCAAATCTTGCTATTCATTTATTATCACTATCTTGTGCGTATAGCAATTCTTGCTATTCATTTTTCATCACTAGCTTGTGTGTATAGCAAATCTTGCTATTCATTTATTATCACTATCTTGTGCGTATAGCAATTCTTGCTATTCATTTTTCATCACTAGCTTGTGCGTATAGCAATTCTTGCTATTCATTTATTATAACTAGCTTGTGCGTATAGCAATTCTAGCTATTCATTTATTATCACTAGCTTGTGCGTGTAGCAATTCATGCTATTCATTTATTATCACTATCTTGTGCGTATAGCAATTCTAGCTATTCATTTATTATCACTAGCTTGTGCGTATAGCAAATCTTGCTATTCATTTATTATCACTAGCTTGTGCGTGTAGTAATTCTTGCTATTCATTTATTATCACTATCTTGTGCGTATAGCAATTCTAGCTATTCATTTATTATCACTAGCTTGTGCGTATAGCATATCTTGCTGTTCATTTATTATCACTAACTTGTGCGTGTAGCAATTCTTGCTATTCATTTATTATCACTAGCTTATGCGTATAGCAATTCTTGCTATTCATTTATTATCACTAGCTTGTGCGTATAGCAATTCTTGCTATTCATTTATTATCACTAGCTTGTGCGTATAGCAAATCTTGCTATTCATTTATTATCACTAGCTTGTGCGTGTAGCAATTCTTGCTATTCATTTTTCATCACTAGCTTGTGCGTATAGCAATTCTTGCTATTCATTTATTATCACTATCTTGTGCGTATAGTAATTCTTGCTATTCATTTATTATAACTAGCTTGTGCGTATAGCAATTCTAGCTATTCATTTATTATCACTAGCTTGTGCGTATAGCAATTCTTGCTATTCATTTATTATCACTAGCTTGTGCGTATAGCAATTCTTGCTATTCATTTATTATCACTAGCTTGTGCGTATAGCAATTCTTGCTATTCATTTATTATCACTATCTTGTGTGTATAGCAATTCTAGCTATTCATTTATTATCACTAGCTTGTGCGTATAGCAATTCTTGCTATTCATTTATTATCACTAGCTTGTGCGTATAGCAATTCTTGCTATTCATTTATTATCACAAGCTTGTGCGTATAGCAATTCTTGCTATTCATTTATTATCACTAGCTTGTGCGTATAGCAATTCTTGCTATTCATTTATTATCACTATCTTGTGCGTATAGCAATTCTAGCTATTCATTTATTATCACTAGCTTGTGCGTATAGCAATTCTTGCTATTCATTTATTATCACTAGCTTGTGCGTATAGCAATTCTTGCTATTCATTTATTATCACTAGCTTGTGCGTATAGCAATTCTTGCTATTCATTTATTATCACAAGCTTGTGGGTATAGCAATTCTTGCTATTCATTTATTATCACTAGCTTGTGCGTATAGCAATTCTTGCAATTCATTTATTATCACTAGCTTGTGCGTGTAGCAATTATTGCTATTCATTTTTCATCACTAGCTTGTGCGTATAGCAATTCTTGCTATTCATTTATTATCACTATCTTGTGCGTATAGTAATTCTTGCTATTCATTTATTATAACTAGCTTCTGCGTATAGTAATTCTTGCTATTCATTTATTATAACTAGCTTGTGCGTATAGCAATTCTAGCTATTCATTTATTATCACTAGCTTGTGCGTATAGCAATTCTTGCTATTCATTTATTATCACTAGCTTGTGCGTATAGCAATTCTTGCTATTCATTTATTATCACTAGCTTGTGCGTATAGCAATTCTTGCTATTCATTTATTATCACTATCTTGTGTGTATAGCAATTCTAGCTATTCATTTATTATCACTAGCTTGTGCGTATAGCAATTCTTGCTATTCATTTATTATCACTAGCTTGTGCGTATAGCAATTCTTGCTATTTATTTATTATCACTAGCTTGTGCGTATAGCAATTCTTGCTATTCATTTATTATCACTAGCTTGTGCGTATAGCAATTCTTGCTATTCATTTATTATCACTATCTTGTGCGTATAGCAATTCTAGCTATTCATTTATTATCACTAGCTTGTGCGTATAGCAATTCTAGCTATTCATTTATTATCACTAGCTTGTGCGTATAGCAATTCTTGCTATTCATTTATTATCACTATCTTGTGCGTATAGCAATTCTAGCTATTCATTTATTATCACTAACTTGTGCGTATAGGAAATCTTGCTATTCACTTATTATCACTAGCTTGTGCGTATAGCAATTCTTGCTATTCATTTATTATCACTAGCTTGTGCGTATAGCAATTCTTGCTATTCATTTATTATCACTGCACAAGAAAAGAAAAAAAAAAATCTTTTATTTACATACTAGCACAAAAAAAAAAAAGGGTCCTTACATCTACAATTGCGCTAGGAACAAAAGAAAAATTCCCTAAGCTCTAACGACATGGTAAGAATTGTTTTGGGGTTTCAAAAGGCATTGGTGTGCAGAGATGGGAGTGCGTACTTCCGTCCACGGTGGTTTTCCGGGCTTTACCATAGGGAGTTTCAACTGTTCAATTTGTTCTGTTTGTCTCTTTCTGGACTCTTTGATGCTCTCTATGGTTACTATATTATGTTCCCTGATAACAATAACCCTGAACGGGGAATAAAATAAAACTGCTGACGTTTATTGTGCTGAGAGGGTAGTGAAAAAATGGGCGACAAAATTAAGCTTCCCCCCTAGAAAGTATTCTAGTTCCGGCCCTGCATGAATTTGTTAAAATTACTGTATCTCGGGAGTTATTTATGTTTATATTTTTGGTATCGCCAGCCTTTGGTAAAGGTCTTACTATAAAAAGTGACTAGCGCAAATTGCCGGGCCTAGTTTGAGGTTCATCTGAGTTATCTTGAGACATCTCTGGATTTATTGAGTTGCTCTGAATGCTGTTTATTTGGTTGCTCTGAAAGCTGGTTCACAAGCTGCTCTCTGTCGGTCACTTAGCTTGATGGAAAATCCGCAACTGTAAATTAGTCATAATTTAGTGGTATATTTCTATGCACCGAAATCATGAAGAAATATTGGATGGCGTCATTGCAAGAGAATACGTACAAGAAACGAATTGTGGTGCTCATACAGCATTAATGGCGATTGTTCTCCCTGGGTTGTACATGTGACAACCATTTCCATTTTATTTTTTTTTTACAACCAACTCCGAACAGATATTTCGAACAAAAACCAAGCTGGAAATCTAAGCTTGAAACTAACCCGGATGTTGGTACTGAATAATATAATATAAAAATAAAAATTTGAATAACATAATATAAAATAGTTGGGATAGTGACTTCATTGAATACAGTGTTAATTATAATAATGAGAGTTAATTATATCACTAGATGAACAGCTACGGATGCAAAAATACACAAACGCCAATTAAATCCAGAAAAACGTCCCTTGGAACTAGAAATTCCATACACCTATTCAGAATATTACGATTGTACTGTGGTCTGGATTTTGACTGCTAAGAAAGGAGAAGCAGAAGGCGCATTCGCATAATTTTGTTTCGGGGGGAGGATTTTATAAAAGGATAAAATGGGTGTAAGTTTTAGGGATAGGAATGAAATTTGGTTCAAAAATTATAATTAAAACTGCAAAACTTATGTTGGTGGGTATGAAATCATATTTTTTTCAAAAATATATTTCGGAGAGGGGGATATGTCCCCCTGATCTCTCCCCCTGCGTACGCCACTTATCAGCAGGGACTGATATTTGTGACAGGGACTGAGATTTGTGACAACCGACCCCTGTGGCAATCTGTATCCTACTATACATATAAAAAACAGCTAGAAAGTGATTATAGTTAGTTTTTATTTTGACCCGGTTGCCTTGCGGCTCTTTTTGGCCTGAGACTGCTAGATGTAATTTAGTGCTGAGAATGGATTAGTGCTATAACGTGCTCTGAGTGGTGGTTCCATAGAATGGATTAGTGCTATAACGTGCTCTGAGTGGTGGTTCCATAGAATGGATTAGTGCTATAACGTGCTCTGAGTGGTGGTTCCATAGAATCCGTCTTGGCTTCATCATACTTGACCAACTTATCATTAATAATTGCAATATAATATTTCCCACTGTTGAGGTAAAGCTTCACTGCATTAAACTAATACCTAAGTTTTATATTTGATATAATATTCATACTTACATTAATTATCATTTGTTTAAAGGTGAATTTTATTTTACTGTTTTTATTATCACAATAATCCTATGCTTTTCTTTAGTTTCTTGGACCGAGTTAATGTGATAAAACAACCTAACTACACTCCGTCAGAGCAGGTAAGCCTCGTTTCCTTGTCATTTTTTTGAAGAATAGAATTGATTTTTATGCAACTATGATTATTTTAAATTATTAAATTAAAAGCAAAAGTAGAAATATAACTAGTCTTGTCATTGGACTAATTGTCTCTTGATAGGGATGAAACACTCAAAAACAATAAAAATAAATTATTATTTTCATCTTTTTTCGCAAGTCCTCAGGAAAATTTCATAGAATCATTGTTGAAAATGATTTCCAAATAATATGCTTATTCTATAACTCATATTAATAATGATTCGGGAACAATATCCCAATCTTCAGACATAATATTCTCTAAAACAACATAAACACAAATTACAATTATTATTATACAATAAAATTACTTTTGCAATATCATAACAATCTAAAATACAAACATGTTTAAAAATTAAACATGTTTAAAAATTTGTTTACCTTTAATATAAACATAAATTATAAAATTGTTGTCAATAAAATCCATATTAAATAAAGTCCGCGAAACCTTACAACTGTTATTAATATGATTTATAAAATGAACGTATTATTTGGAAGTCATTTTCAACAATGCTTCTATAAAAATGCACCAATGTTTAGATATGTGATAAACATTTAGAAAATATAAACATTCAACTATTTACATTTTTTGTATCATATCATCATATTCATCCAACGTTTTGGACTGTCAGTCCATCCTCAGGTTATTTCTTATTTATAATTGCTCAGTTCATCATCTGGATTTTACGTCCCCATTCTTTGTTTCATTCTATATTTTTTCATAAACTTAATTATTTATTTGATCCTATTAAAAAAAAAAATGCTTTTTACCGTAATTTTTATAATATAAACTTGTCCTCATATCTCTGCTTACGTTGTGAACTGTTTCATTTTATGAGTTTATATCCAGATGATGAACTGAGCAATGATAAATGGATTTATAGTCCGAAACGTTGAATGAATATAGTGTTATAATAAAAAAAAATGTTAGAAGTTTGAAAGTTTATATTTCCTTAATGTTTATAATACTATATATCAATACAGAATATAAGCTTCGCAAAATAAAATTATTTATACAATAATGTTTATTTGTTTTTATTTTAAATATATAGACTGATTGATTTAATGACTATCAAATGATTCTTTCTACATCATTTAGATGTATTTTTATTATGACTGTTTTTTGTTATCATTATGTATGAGATTCCTAAAAACGTAAATACAAATGCTGGTTCAGTATTTCAGGATTATTTATCAGTAGATTATGTGCCAATTATATTACTATTATTTACTACAATGATCAAGATTACATGACTTGTATAATCAATTATATTTATATATTTTATTTCTGAATGGAAATCATGAAACTGGATGTATTTTTGCCCATCACTGTAGGGAAAAATAGTCATGGCATCAAACACCTGTTTTAAATGAATTAGTTATTAATTAAATTATTTGCCAGTCTAAAATAAATTTTTTTATTGTCTAAAGGCATTAGTCAATGACTAATCAATGGCAAATAATGTAATGAATTTTTTGTTGTTGAAAGCTGTTAATTGTCTGACTAATAATTATGGTTATTAGCATTGGCAGGGACAAAATTAAAGCCAATGCAATATTATTTTTTATTAATTAAAATTACAAGCCGGGTAGATATTGGGAATTTATTGACCATTAGCGGGAGGAAAAAGGTATTAAACTCGCAAACGTGAGAAAATAGATTATTTGCCAATTTTTAGGGGAGGATAAAATTTCGCCATGGGCCACAGTGGTTCAAAACCCACTTTTTCGGGACAAAACTCCGCCCTGGTCCTTCTATTTATGATAGAGCAACCATTTTGCTCCTAAGTAAATTTGCTTTAAATGTTTAGATTACCAACATTTTAGCTAATTTTTATTTGATAAAAATCGATAAATCTTTTTGGTTATTTCAGAAAAAAATCTGCTTACTGATAATTCTTGTATCAATATATTCTATATTTCCCTTTGTTTTTAATTGATATTAGATAATTTGTTGTTTTGGTCTACTCATTGAAAATTTTTTATAGAAAAATAGTTGAATGCTTAAATTAAGGTTTTCGGTATAAAAAAACACAATGATGCCCTGCCCCCAAGCGATATATGTGTGGTTTTCTTATTTGATGTATGCAATTACGTAATGTGATAGCTACTGTGAAAATGATAAACTATGCCAGATAAGATGTTATTAATATTAAAAATGAGGAAAAATTCTGCCCCGAAACACAGCTATTTTTTTAAAATAATTATAACTTAAGCAAATCTTTAATTTAGTATTTATTTAATTTTTCATTTTTTGCAATTTAATATATCCAATTTTAATTAAAACGATAAAGAACAATACCCGAAATCTCTGTTTGTAAAGCTACACATCTATCTTCATAGTTTCTTTCACTCTTCTTACTTTCAGGAGGTTTGTGCTTCTTTTTCGATGGTTGAAATGAAGGTTTACCATGTTCAGTTCTGATTCTCGAAATAGGTGGATCTAATGATACCAATAAATTATTTACAATATCTTTGTTTCTGCATGCTCTTAAACATTTCCTGCTATTATATTCTCAGAATCTTTTAAAATGTTTATTTCGAGACTCTTGAGCTTCCTCAGACATCATTCCAATTTATAGGGATGCTCATTCCAAAGTAATAGCCCCATGCGACTATGTTATGTGTACTGAAATTGGCATGTAAAACCACGGGTATTGTGAAACAAAGAATTCAGCTGTTTCATAAATTGGTTCAAATTTAGGCGAGGCAATACTTATTCCAGGGGAAAGAGCTTGCAGTACACATTGCAGTAAATATTTTTATAAGTTGAGGATCAATCTCAATTAATTTGTAAATAACACCCCAATTTCAAAAAAATCGCCTAGCTTTATTTCCATCATTAGAAGTACCAAACATTTGCTTTGGTGCATCTATCGACAATCCAAGCTTTTTTCAAGCCATTTTAAATTGTTTTTTTCCTTTCAGCCATTTTTATTGTATCATATCCTCTAGCACTCCACTTTTTAAAGTCTAGACGATAAGATACGCGAAGAAAGCACTCTATGAAACGGATCCATACTTGTAAAGTTGAAAGTCCATATATATTTCTATTTGGACGTATTTCTAGTTTTTTCTCATGGGATAAATCGTTCATAACAGAAGGTTAACAGTCGCAAATGGAATAAGTGTCAGACAAAGGAGTACCCAATATATTATGTTGTGCTTTCCCGTCCAGCATGGCCCAATGGAGCTGAATGCTTACTTGGTAAAAAACATTGTTAACTTCGAAATTTTGAAAGTTTCGCATCGATAGTTAATGCTATTGCTTCTTCTTTATTAAAGTGGTCGTTGCTGTTACTGTTACTGATGTTCAACAATTTTATCAACATCTCCGATAAGGTTATTTGTTTTTTTTGCGACATTACCATCACTAGACTGACAAAGATTATATTCACGAGCTAATTAAATTTCATCTCTTGAAAACGTGGCATTTATTTTTTGTGCTCTTCTTAGTTTTTTTTTTTCCAGCAATCAAATAAAATTTTTATTTATTTGAAAAATGGCTCAATAAGGATTCCAATTTATTCCTATCTGAAGACAAGCAAATATTCAGGAGCTCTTCGGTCTTTCGGTCCTCTCCTTCAAGAGTTACACTCGTCAAAGGTTTAGTTAATTGTTTAGTCATAATTATTTAAATATATATATATATATATATATATATCGCGTTTCGAGGCAGAATTTTTCTTAGTTTTAATATCAATTCCATCTTACCTGGCATCCCGTCCTATCATGACCAGCTGACATGAGGGTAGTTAATCATTTTATCCGTAGCTATCACATTACATAATTGCATATATCAAATTAAAGAAAAAAAACAAAACACAAAAGCACATTTGTAGCTGTATCTCGCTTGGGGGGAGAACTTCATTGTGGTTTTTATATTGACAACCTTAATTTAAGCATTGAACTATTTTTCTACTCATTTTTTTTTTGGTGTACTCATTGAAAAAATTTCTATAGCGAAATACACGTTGCTCTTCGTCAAAAGCGTAAAAATTGATGCATAGTTTCAGAATTTTCATAGTAAAATCTAGGAACAAACCTAAAATTTTACGCACACTTCGCACTTCAATATGTTATATGTAAAATTGAGATCTGTAAAAAAATTATAATTTTGGCATTTTTTGAAAAATCGTAAAAACTTATCAAGTTGATGAATCAAGGATATAAAACCCTATAATTTCTTAGTCTTATCTAATATCAATTAAAAAAATCTGAAAATATAAGAAATAGAACTGTAAAACATGACACTTTTTAATTTTTTTAAATCGGCGTTACGTGTACAGCAACAGATAACCCCTAATTTTGGCCATTCTCACAAAGGTTGACGGAATCTTAGTGGCTGACTAAATGTTTTTATATAGGGATGTCCGGAACTACTGAACGTGTTACTTCCTTAAAAGTATGTGCTGACTGAGCTTTGGATCTCTTACCGATTTTCAAATGTGACAGGTACGGTGTATCTAAATGAATATTTCCACGTACTAACAAGGGGAGTGCACGATGTGTTTCCCCGCCGATTTTGATCAAAATTTTTGGGTGATTCTACATTGAAAAAAAGTCGATCCATATCCTGCTGTTTTGCCCAATGGGCCCTAGGAGCTAAGAGAAAATGAATAAAACAAGCTGAAAATTTTTTGTTTTATAACTCATTTTTGAAATATGATATCGACATGGTTTTTCCAGCTTTACATTTGATGTTTGATGAAATAAATTAAAAAAATTATATTAATTATATAATATAATTTTTTTAGGAAACTAGCCTTACAGATTTTTTCACACCAAAAATAATGACAGATTTGGATTCAGTACATCAAAAAACCTTAATATTGAAAATATCATCGAAAACAAAAAGAACATTTTTTTTTTTAGTTCCGAGGGTGCTCAACATTTTTAAAGGCATAAAATTATGTTTGGGTTTGAAGCTCTGTACCTCGTCTTCAGTTTATCCGATATCGACGGACCCGTTTAAATGAGAGGGTAACGAAGCCAGAAAATTTTATGAAGCTGTAAAATACATGAATAGAGGATTCCAGGCAAAAACTGTAACATGTAAAGATAAAAGTGGCAACATTATAGAAGGAAAGGAAAATGTTATGGAAAGATGGTTTGAACATTTTAGTGAAATTTTTAGCTCAGAAAATCAAGAAACCGATTCCAATGCAGTCTCAAGAAGCGAAGAAAATGATATAGAGCCGCCGGATAAGGAAGATTTTGAATAATTGACAAAGACAGAGGAAAAAGTTATTGCCGTATTGCAACTTTCATAAATGATAAAGGAGGATGTGAATATAGGAGTAGAACCCCAGTCGAATTTCAATTTGGGGTAAAATGAATTAAGGGCAAGGTGAATTCCATATATGTTTTAGAAGTCATTAAAACATACATCTACAAAGCATTATAACATACATCTCCTACAAAGCTTTAAAACATACATCTCCTACAAAGCATTAAAACATACATCTCCTGCAAAGCATTAAAATATATATCTGCTACAAAGCTTTAAAATATATATCTGCTACAAAGCTTTAAAACATACATCTCCTACAAAGCATTAAAATATACATCTGCTATAAAGCTTTAAAACATACATCTCCTACAAAGCATTAAAACATACATCTCCTACAAAGCATTAAAATATACATCTCCTACAAAGCATTAAAATATACATTTGCTACAAAGCATTAAAACATACATCTCCTACAAAGCATTAAAATATACATTTCCTACAAAGCATTAAAATATACATTTGCTACAAAGCATTAAAACATACATCTCCTACAAAGCATTAAAATATACATCTACTACAAAGCTTTAAAACATACAACTCCTACAAATTCCTCAAGAATCCTAGCAGCTGAACATGTTCAAAATGGCGCCTGAAGTATGATTATTAAAAACGATATGCTTTGTTGCTATCAGGCATAGAGATATCATTTTACTTCTATTCAAAGCATGATTAAATTATATACTAACTTTATTTGAACCATTTTTACGGTCAAAAGCACACTTCAAGAGTGAATAACACCGACGAGAAAAATTCTTCCTTTTTTTTAAATCGGGATTTTGAGTAGGAAGAAATACATTTAATGCAAGTATCCTCAAATAAATATTATACAATAGCACTGTTCATGAAGTTACTATTTCACTGTTTATTTTTCATAAAACTTCTATATTCGGCCTAAAAATCGAGATTCAAAGCGTTGACCACCTGTCCCGCCTGGCCCCGGCTCACCATCCATTCCTGTCATTTCCATTAAAATTTTATTATTCATTCTATTATGTATTTCCGTAATTTATTTCAAATATTAAATAGTAATATTCCTCGTAAAGGGTATTATATCTTCTATGCCCAAAGTGAATTCACTATTAAATTTGACCTCAGCCTACTAATAATAAATTACCGTATTTAATTTATAAAATGAAAAAAATGATAGCAACCAAATAAAAATTAAATAAAATATTCAGAATTAATAAAAATTGGATAAATTGTTTGCAATCATTTAAAAGTTCCATATTTTTATCTGAGATTAGGATTCTCGGAAAGGAATTAGTAATATTCTAAAGGAAAGGGTAAAATATGAACTATTCCTTCGGTTTTGTCAACAAACATTATATTTATATTTTATTTCTTTTTTCTTTTTTTTTAGCAGTTATTAGATTAAAAAATGGATTCTGCAATTTGATGAACATGTGATGAAGTTGTGATTCCCAACGAGATTGTATTACAGTGAATTTCATTTTAGCCCTGAAAATGATACACCTTTGGGCCGAAACGTTGACTTGTAATAATAACAAAAAATACTGACTGGTTTTCTGACTATATATTATCTGTGCTTAAATATACACAGCATGATTCGGAATAAGTAATTCATAAGTTTTGTTGTATCTTCTTCTACGAGGAAGAATAAAATGCACCCATAAAGAATTAATTTAAATAGAAATCACTAATTATATATATAACCATCTGGCTTAGTCAATGTATTGACAGTCATGAATTTTTATTGGTTTTAATTAATTGCCTTATGTTACAGACCAGTAGGGAGCTTATCTATCTCACCTTTCACAATAATTCCTATGTCATAAGGCTACCATCTCCTCCTGTCTTACAAATAAACGTTACGTTTGGTTGAATTGAGTTGCGAACTGAGACCTATGCCATTCTATAGTCCTAGTCGTGACTAAAATCTGAGCATATTTAGGGTGCAATGGACCATGGATGTAGGAGATACAGGGTTTCAAAGTTTAAATTGGAGCCTGCGAGATATATACTAAACGTTTATTTTAACATGTATTGAATAATTAACAGTTGACCTTAAAAATTGCATGAAGGAATGAGATGGTCCAGGAGGCGGTAAAAAAAAAAAAAAAATCATTAATAGTAAACACTATTTATTAAAAACTGACGTTTCGACCAACTTTTCAGGTCTTCATCACGGCTAAATAAACAAGACAAAAATAAAACAATAATATGTAGGAGGCTTATCTATCTATCTTACCTCTGACGATGATTCCTATATGATAAGGCTCCTATCTCCGCCTGCCTTACAAATAAACGTTATTTTTAGGTGAATTGAACTGCGGACTGAGATCTATGCCATTCTATAGTCCTAGTTGTGACTAAAATCTGAGCAAATTTAGGGTGTAATGGACAAGGAGATATTGGGTTTTACAGTTAACATTGAATATGCGTTTCACAAATGAGGATATCTCGACGAGGAAGCTGAAACCTGGATCGTGCCACATGACTTCTACTTGGAGGGTGAATGATCGGGAATGAAACCTCCTTCATTTGTGATTCAACTCCTTTCGTTACCATTAGGTTCGCTCACTGTGAGCAGATTATTTGCATGAGCCGTGTATTGTTCTCTGAATTACACATTGACTGCTAATTGTATCACCACTTATCAGATTTTCAAATAATAATCTCTGTCTGATTTCACTAAAAAATGCTTATTTTTGTCTTCTATATAGTTATCAGATGATAACCTTAAGCATTTTTAAATAATGATAACAACAATAAAAGGATTTTTAAATAAAAAACAAAAAGGATAAATAATGTTTCTAACATGTTCAAAATAAACGAAATGGCCTTCTTGATTCAATTATTCCTCTTTTTAATCATGACATTATTTTCATTAAGGAATATGTCGATGGCCTCCTTTTTATTCTCAATCCAAAAAGAATTCCTGAAATTTGATCTTCCTTTAACTCCTACCATCCTCGCATTCGATTCACAGTTTAAAAAAAAATAACCATTCTCTTCCTTTTCTCGACCTCCTTACCATAAGAAATACCGATGACTCCTTATTCTCTGATTGGTATACAGAACCTGCTTATTCCGGTAGACTCCTTAACTACATTTCCCAGCAACCTTACCACCTTACAATTAATGTCGCTGAAAATCTAATCCTTATTTGTTCCCCAATACCATCAAACTAACATTCAATGCATCAAACAAATCTTACTTTCCAGCAGCTTCCCGTCCAACGTCACTCAGAAACTTTTAGACTCTTATAAAAACCCTACTACCTTAGCCCTTCCTTCTCCCAATTCTTCACAATCTACTTCCACTCTTTTCCTTTACAGGTCTCTCTCTACCTTATATCTCTATTCTCTCAGATAACATTAAAAAACTCCTACAATGTACTATTCCTACCTTACGTCTTGGTCTTAAGTCCCATAACAACCTTTCTTACCTTTCTACCAATTTCTAAGCTACCAAGATTCCATCCCTCTCAAACATCGCTCTAATATAGTTTGCCGGATTCCTTGCTCTACTCCTAATTGTAATTCTTCCTATATTGGCAAAACCAAAAACCATCTCAAATCTCGCATTTCCATTCACAAAATATCCATCACTTCCCGCACATCCACAGTACGCCTCCAAACTATCAGAACACGCCTTGACCCTCAAGCATTCCTTTAACTTTGAACAATCCTCTATTCTTGCTAAAAAAAAGTAGCAAGGATAGAGGTTCCGAACCTTGAAAAAAGACTAATTTCAGAATCAGTTTACATACACCTCGAACCGATCCCTGTCAGTCATAAAATAGACACAAACTGTATTTTCCTGACTTACAGACATATTTTAAACCTCATAAAAAAAACAGTAAAAACCCTATCCTTCTTTCGATTTATTTTCCTCTATCTTTTCTTCTTTCTCTATCAATTTACTGTCCTTTTATTTACTTTGTCCTACCATTTTTATTTCCTCCCTGATATTCATTTAGTTTTTTTTCTTCTCTCCATACCTAACTTATTATCGGTATTTCTTATAATATGTATTTTTTTATTGATTGCCTGTGGTGTATGTGTATGTAGGTATATATTTTTGTATTTATATCTTTTTATGCCTACTATTTAAACACATGCATCTACATTCTCTTTTTTTGTCAATTTTTATTTATTTATTATTTTTTTAAACCGATTACAAAGGAAAAACTTGTTATTAAATAATAAAACAATTCTAATAATTAATAAGTAAGGGTAAACTTGTTATTAAATAATTTAAATACTTATTTTCTCTATTTCTTTGTTTTTTCTCTCATTTTTCTCCAGTATTCAATTTCTACCTAGGTAATTACATTTTAATCCTGTACAAAAAATATTTTCTACCCTCTGCAATTTAATCATTTTTCCAGTTTGATTCTGTCACTTTATTTTCATTATTATCACATATTTAAAGTTTTCGTCCTTGTTATCGTCGCTATAATTTACACTCTTAAGATAGTCAGCTATGTAAGGGCATTGAAGAAAATGTTCTATCAGTATTTCTTATTCATGCCTTTGTATACACATAGATTTTGTTCATTAAGCCCCTACAGATAGCACTTTAGCTCAAAATGTTTGTCATGAATTCTATCAATTTTCATTTTTACCTCTGCCCATTTTATATTTTTAATTTATTAATGGGGTTTATCAAAAATAACGAACGTTTTTCAGCAAAAAGTTAATATTTTTATTTCTTTAATATAATAGAGAATTAATATTCAAAATATAACCTGTTATGATCCACTGTTTTACACCATCTTATTACACCATCTAATTACACCATCTTTCAGCCAGTTGCTCGATGCGATGCTGCTACCTCTCCATGGGACGGCTGTCGAAAAACTCTTAAAGCACAATGTCAACCTCTATAAAATTATTATTTGTTTTTGTCTTAAAGAAAGTGGGTATGGGAGGAAATAAATGATAATCTGGCGGAACGATGTTTGGACTGTATGGTGGGTGTTAGGGAAGTTCGATCCACTGAAGATTTTTCAACATTTTCTGCGTCCGACTGAAATTGTGTGCCCGAGCGTTATACTGCTGTTAATTAGAACACTTCAACGGTTTACAATAACTGGGCAACACCGTCAGAACCTCATGAAATCTCATCAATATCCACTAATAATCACTCTGAACCCATCTTCCGTTCCAGGGACCTATTTCCTCTGCTGATTTTTTTAAACAAACGCCAGGATTTACGATGGTCAAGGACGCCTTCACCTTCAGTTTGAATAATTTCATGTATTGCTTCAGCTTCTGTAGTTATTTTGTTTTGTTTTTTACTGCAGCTGATGAACTAAGGCTTTATTGTACGGGTAAAATGTTTAAAAACAAGCTTACTTAATCCTTTACACGAGACTATAAGGAATTGGTAAACATTGAATAGGTTTAAAGTGCGTATTTACATTCTTTGTTGAAAATTTGATCAAACGGTCATTATTTTTGATACTCCCTATTACTTACGATTGTTTCTTTGGATTTATCTTTTTCTTCTATTTTAATACTGTTTTATTCTTTTATATATTTGTATGATTAACCCACATGTATAATGACAACCCCTCCCCAGTGCCTTCTCTATATAACTATTATGACTTTCTTAATTACTACCCCTACACCGCCTCCTTAATTACTTTGCTATTTTTCTTAGTCACTCCTCTACCATACTTTGAGCTTCAAGGTACTAAATTTTGTCTGTTTATTTTTATTTTCCGTTTTACTTATTTATTACTGTTTTCATTTTTTTTTTTTTTAGTTATTGTTATTTATCTATCAGTTTATCGATTATTATTAATAGTTTTATTAATAATCAGTTGTTGTTATTACTCTTATCAGTTTAATCTTATGACATTTTACAAATCCATTACACTCTTTTTATATTTTCTCATTATGCCTTTTTATTATTTACTTTGTCAATTTTAATATAATTCACCGTATATATCATTGTTTTATTTTTGTATCTTGTTTATTTAGCACTAATGAAGACCTGCTAATTTGGTCGAAACGTCGGTTTCTAATATTTTAAACAGGGCTATAATAATAATTATAGTGTTTACTATTAATGATTTTTCTTTTTTTTTTACCGCCTCCTGGACCATCTCATTCCTTCATGTAATTTTTATGGTCTATCTCCTACATCCATGGTCCATTACACCCTAAATTTGCTCAGATTTTAGTCAAGACTAGGACTATAGAATGGCATAGGTCTCAGTTCGCAGCTCAATTCAACCAAACGTAACGTTTACTTGTTGGATATTTTCTCATGTGGCTTTATCTTTAAGGATTTTCTGTTAGATTTTAGATAATTAATGCTGGTTGTTCTTCTCTTTACCATATAATCTTGGCTAAACTAATCATGATCACTACTACGAGTAACTACGTTAAATCCAACGAAACAAGAATGTTTCCTTTTTCCACATTAACTTCTTCATTAATTTCCTTTAATTTTTTTAGGGATTGATGCGTAATTTGCCACTTCATAACTTCGGGGTAGCACCGTATATGCTACAGGTGTTTGAACTGATACGGTATACGGTCTTGCCGTCAACCATGGTCATCTTAACTTCGTAGTTGAGTTATCATCCGAGTTGAGTTTTCCGCATAAATCACCATGGATTGTAAACATTCTTTTTGTGATTCAATGACTGTCTTCTTTAATAAAAATTTTCTTTCCTTGTCTGTAGGGTAGTCTCTTTTTCTACGACAATTTTAATTGGCCTACAAAACCGAGGGGACGACGATTTTTTTTTTGCAAAATTATCTTGTTGGTACCATTTGTTTTAGTTGCAGAGGCACGAGGCAAAATAGAATATCGGTAGGATTAAAACCTTTGTCTAGGGCTTCTTCTTGGTTCCCGTCTTAGCCATCGTCTTCAGCGTCTGATCCATTGTTGATAGTCCATCGACTATGAGCCCATCGTGAACGCACATATATCAAAAAACTGTCTACTTTTTCCATTACCAATTTCTTCTTAGTGACCTCGTCAGTAATGCCATGCAAAATTAACGTTTGGCCTCAATTTTTTTTCTTTTTCGTCAGTGTGTGCCACCCATACGAAAAGACTACTTTTAAGAGGAAAATTTTCCTGAAAAAATCAAGATCTTAACCCTATGCGCCTGGATAGGTGTAATTCTATTTTTTACATATTCTGTAGATGTCATACTTCAAAGCCATGTCACCCGGGAGGCGGAGAACATAAGTTGCATCATTTCAAAAATTAAATTTTATGATAAAGTGTAACTTGTCGTTTCAAAATTATTATATTTCCGGAAAATATCAGAAAATAACAGATAACTCAGCATAGCTCCTCTCTGGTAAAAGGAGATAACTATATTCAATTAACTAGGATGACAAATAAGATTTTTCTTTTACGAATATGAATAGCAGGACAATAATCTTAGATAGACAAAGAGGGATGAAAAAGTGAAAGATAAAGATCACTTGAAATGGGAAAGGATAAGCCCGAAATGTGTTAAATTGTTTATGAGGGAAATTTTCTGGAAATTTAATAATTTTAAAAGTCGTATATACCCACACTTATGAAAACTTGACAGTGAGGTTTTCAAATGTTTTGGAAGAATTAATAGCTTTCAGAATCTGTTAAATGGCTAAATATCTTGTGCTTAGCTCTACCAAGGACACCCAGGAGGAAATAATTAAATACCACCAAACATAGTTTTAAGCTTAATTTTTTTGACTTGTGACAGTTTTGTTAAATATTTTTTTGAATTGCATGTCACATGTCGCTAGTTTGGAAGAAAGCCGGCAGAACTATACTTTATACGGCCTGGGCTTTGTACAGAACTGAGTATCCCTTTTGAGTTGGAAAGAGTGACGTTTTTGAACAAGTGTTGATACATTAAATCGCATTCTCAATGCAGTCTCTATCTCGTCAACCACATCCTTGACAGTACAAAGTACATTCTCGATCTGTTTTTTTTTTTTTTTTTTTTCTGTCGATGAAATTTTTTCCGAATGTTCACCTCGATTGGCCGTTTTTACCAGTATGCGCCTATCGATAGAACTTAATCCATTTAAGATCAAGGTGGCCCTTTATATCCATTATAACTGGTTACATCATACGGTTGTATTAATCATTTCTTGAGTCCATTTGCAAGTAAATGCTTATAGGTAACTTTCGTAAGGTATTTTTTTATTTTATTCCAAACATAATTTTAAGCTTATTTTTTTTTACTTTTGACAGTTTTGTTTAAAAAAAAAGTTGAATAGTATTTCACTTGTCGCTAGTTTGGAAGAAAAGCGGCTAAAATCCGAAAGTTGTACTTTTGAGAAAATGGCGCTTGAAGATTTTATCCAATTTCTACTGATTATTATAGGTTTCCTTACAAATGTATTAATAATTTCTTGAACCCTTTTTTAAGTAAATGCTTGAAGGTAACTTATCTAAAGGAATTTTTGTATTCCAAAAATTATTTTAAGTTATGTAAAAGACGTAACTAATTCATTCTTAAAAAAATATGGGAAACCGACAGCAGCAAAGAATAGTTGTACAGACATAATGAAATATTCACAATGGCAATAAAGATAATAATAGCCCGTATTTTTAAAGGCTATTACCCCCATCGAATACAAAATCAAGTAATAAATGAAGTTATTAACATTTTCCCCCTCACCCCTTTCCCATAATGTGAAATAATAATCAAGAATTGATGGACATTAATCTATGGAACTACCTATCTGCCTGTGTACCCAAGCTTTTTATTATATAGATATGTTTAAATCAGGGTAGGAAACAGTTATTGAACTGTTTTGTAAAGTTTCAGTTTAACTGTTTTTTCAATAACTTTTCCAATTAAAGCGTTACTATAAAAGTTCAACAAGAACTTTTATCAAAATAACCTTTCAATAAAAAGTTCCTTAAGAAGTTATATCAAAAGAACTTCTTGATGGAAGTTCTGTTAATATAGATTCTCGCCCGGACTGTTTTATAAAAGTGATGATAATAAATGTTCCTACTAAAACATTTTAAATATAATATTGTACCTCAGTTACTTATCAGGTCATATTTTTTTTTCTTTTTTTAAACTTAGTTTTTAGAAGAAATCATTTGAATACTGAAAATGCTGAAATGACTACAACTGGAAATGTTTATGCTTTTCTCCAATACATCGAGGGAGGTTTCGTTAGTTCTAGACTGACACAACTGCTGGAAAAACGGTCATACGATAAAAAAAAAAGTTATTGCGTTCTTCATTATAATAAAATAGACATCTTGTTGAGTATGAATACACAAAAATCTGAAAATCGAAAATTTGTGAGTTGTGCCGGTCTTCTCGCAAGGTTGCGATATATATTTAATAGCCCTTATAATTATACTTATAAAATATTAATTTTTCAAGAGTAAGATTATTTTCTTGATGTAGGCTTATAGTAAGTTATTAAAATGTATCAAGGTAGGAATATTGATCATTAGCCTTCCAACTTCTAACATCATTATTCATGGATTTGACGTTTCGGACATTCGTCCATTATCAAAATTTATTTTCTATAACAAAACATTTACATCATATATATAGAATTAGGCAACTACATATTATTATATAAAAGTTAAATTGTAAATAGATAATTATCTTTATATTAGTTAATTAAAAGTGTTTGCATTATTGAATTTCATTACCTTAATATATTTTTTTTTCCTTTCTACATATATTATAGGCCACTTGACTGTCCATTTTTTATCCTTAAACTATTAAATTTGATTATGATGATTATTCCGGATATTCCTGCTGGGGCGTAGGACCGTTATGAATGTTCGCCATCTGTCTCTGTCCGCAGGCAGTTCTCCTATATCTGCCCATCGGACTGCAGCACGTTCTGCATCACCCTTTATTGCCATATCCTCCCTGGCCGCACTCCCAGCCAGATTGTAAATGGCTCAGATAAGTTGCCTTCGTGCGCCACACTACATACAAATGATTCGTACATGGCCTTAATAATAGATATTATTTTGTCTGGCACTCCTTTCTTGGCAAGGGTTTCCCACATGTTGGCCCTGTCAACACTGTCAAATGCCCTCAGGAAGTCGACAAAAACAAGCCAAAGTGAATTCTGGAATTCTCCGGACTGTCTCACAATAATCCGTAGTGAGTTAATCAGGTTGACACAAGATCTTCCAGGTTCGAATCCGTGCTGCTCTCCTCTTATGTCTCTCTCTAGTTCTGGACCAATTCTATTTAGAACAATCCTCGATAAGATTTTACTGGGGATTGTGAGCAATGTAATTCCCCTCCAATCGGCAAGGTCTCCCTTCTTTGGCACTTCACCAAGATTCCATCTTGTGGATGTGCCAAAGGATATCCAGTCTCTTGATATCTATCCTCTCATAACTCCATATGTGTTCCAGTAATGACACCAATTCCCGAGCGATACCCTCAGGCCAGGCCTTTAGCATTTCCGCTTCGATTTGGTCAATCCCGAGGACCTTGTTGGATTTGAGTGATGAAATGGCTTCTATTATTTCGACTTCGGTTGGAAGGTCAATGTTAATGTGTAGTTCAGGGACAGAGCTGCGTCTTTGTCCTTCTTCCTCTTACTCTTCCTCCAGGATCGCTTCATCCCTATTGAAAAGTTCTTCAAAGTATTCTTTCCACCTTGCCCTTCGTCCTTCGTTGATAGTAATCAGGTGGCCAGTCTTACCTCTTATGAGCTTTCTGTGTCTATAAGTTCTACCGGAGAGGCTCCTTATACATTATACAGTTCTCGTATGATTCCGATATTCGCAGCGGTCTGAGCTTTCTCGGCTATTTCGGAGACCCATTTGCGTTTGTCTTGTCTTACACTCTGTTTTACCTCTCTATTTTTGGTATTATAGGCTCTCATTTGCATTCTTTTCTCCTCCTTTTTTTCCGAGCTATTGCTATTGCTTTTAGTTGTCGCCTTTCTTGTATTTTTGACCAAGTGTCCTTGGAGATCCATTCTTTCCTGCTTGCTTCTTTGAATCCAAGCACTTTTCCAATGAATCCATCTGCTTTCGATCAAATATTCAGGAGCGTCGGTTACCTTGCTGCCTTCTTCCAAGACGTTTTATTCTTCGTGGAAGGCTGCAAATTTATTTGACTGTTCTAAAGTGAACTCTTTTTTGATAGCGTCTGCTTTTAGTTTACCAACATCTAGTCTTTTACCACGCCCTGATTCTTTGTTTGCTTGTTTTAGTACGGCTATCTTCAGTCTGACATCTCCGGTAATTAGTTGGTGATCGCTGTCCACATCGGCTCTTCTCCCGTTTCTTTCATCGAGCAGAGAAGATCTCCATTTCTTATTGATCACTATATGGTCGATCTGATTTTCCGTATGGGCGTCGGGGGATATCCATGAAACCTTAAGGCATGGTTTGTGTGGGATAAATGTCCCTCCAATCACTAAGTCCCTGTTTAAGCACAATTTGACTAGACGTTTCCCATTCCCATTCATGGTTCCCATTCCATGCTTACCAATGACTCTTTCTGCGTCCTTGTTGTCAGATCCCACCTTGGCGGTAAAGTCACCCATTAGTATGATAATATCTTGTTTCTTTGTATTCCTCAATACATCTGATCATAAAATCGCTCTTTTTCCTCATCCGGGCTCACCTCGGTAGGGGCATAGCATTGGATAATGCTTATCTTCCCCACCCTCGACATCAGCCTTATAGTGGCAATTCTTTCGTTTACAGGCTTCCATTCAAGAAGACATTGTTTGGCTTTCTTACTCAACAAGAATCTGATACCAGCAGTTCGGTTAGGGTTTCTCCTTCTGTTTCCGGAGCACAGAAAAGTAGTTCCATTGCCTGTCCTTTGTTCTCCAAAATCAGTCCATTTTGTCTCACATAGGCCAAGTATCTCCAGTTTGCATTTCAACATTTTGTTCTCCACCTGAGCCAGCTTTCCAGATTCATACATTGTCCGTACATTCCATATTGCAATTTTTATCCGTATTTTAGGTCCAAAAGTCTTTATCATTTAGTCAGTCCGGCTTCTATTCATTTAGATTTCTGTAATAAGCTATGTCCGGGCAGGCAGGTTATTAGTATGTGGATATTATACTAGTTAATAACAGAATAACAACAAAATGGACTTATAAAAAGAATAACATTAATATACTCCTGAATTATCAATCCAACCACCCCAAATACCACATTATAAATACGGCTAGAAATTTAATAAGTAAAGCAATAAAATTGGCAGATAAAGAATATATGGAGGTTAAGAATAACGTCTGTGAAATACTAATCAGTAATTTTTTAAAATTTTGATTAATATATTATGGTATTGTATTATTAACAAAGTGGAGAAACCAAATGATAATATTATTACCCAACAAAACATAATAATAGTAACAAAAATAATAAAACTAAACATAAAAAAAGAAAATAATAAAAAAATACTGAATATTTCCCAAAATTAATGATAACGTAAGAAAAACAAAAATGTAAGCAATAACATAAATAACAATATGGTAAACCTCTCGGAATACCCTGACGCACTCCCCCGTCCGGGGCGGCTACCTAGAGAAGGTGACCCTAGAGTGTGTACTGCATATGACCTTTATCTGCAGTGCGGGGTGTTGTAGTGTGCTCTATACAGTGTACTGGGTGTGTGTTTGTTTAGGTGCTCCCCCTATCTGGAGGATCAGTGGCTAACTGCGGTACAATGACCGGACGATGGGGCCGCCACCTCCCTACGCCGGATTAAGTTTAATTCATCCTAAATACATTTTGTTATGAACATATTAAAATCATTAATAAAAACTTGTATAAACATTATAAACCATTTAAAAGTATTATCTATTTATTACACAGAATAAATTAAATTAAAATTCATACCTTATATATAACTGATCTATCTTTCATCTAATTACTAACTGACACACCCCTGTCCAGTCAAATGCTACAGTGTTGGGGAAAATGTGATTCCAATTACATTTTGCCCAAAACTGATACTGCAATGTCTAATCTTAAGATGTTATTTATATTATTCTCATAATACAATATTATTATATTTTGCCATAATTTTTAATTATTTTAATTAATTAGCGTACGTCTATTATATTAATAATATCAGTATTGTGGTTACCGATACCTCCCGTATCACTTTTAAAATTTACTACCTTATTAATATTTTTTGTAATATATATTGCTTCTATATGTTTTCTTAGTCGATTATTTTCTGCTTTATTTCTCCTATGTAGTATTTGTCTCTACAATCTTTATGTTTTATTTTATATACCACAGTTTCTCTATCGAGTTTTTTAATTTTATCTTTAGCATTACTAATGTAATAGTATAATCTATTATTGTTATATAAACCTAGCCTCAAACTTTCGTGTTCATTGTATTTTAAAATTGTTTATATGATTAGTTAGCCCGGGAATGTATTTCAATCTTTGATTATTATTTTGGTTTACCATATTGTTATTTATGTTATTGCTTACATTTTTATTTTTCTTATGTTATCATTAATGTTGGGAAATATTCAGTTATTTTTTTATTATTTTCTTTTTTATGTTTAGTTTTATTATTTTGGTTATTATTCATAATTATATTTTGTTGGGTAACAATATTATCATTTGGTTTATCCACTTCGTTAATAATGTATTGGTTAATACCATAATGTATTAATCAAAGTTTTAAAAAATAACTGATTAGTATTTCATTGACGTTGTTCTTAACCTCCATATATTCTGTATCTGCCAATTTTATTGCATTATTTATTAAATTTCTAGCCCTATTTATAATGTGGTATTTAGGGTGGTTGGATTGATAATTCAGGAGTATATTAATATTATTCTTTTTATAAGATCATTTTGTTGTTATTCTATTATTAACTAGTATAATATCCACATCTGAATATTTTTAGTGATTATTATTAGATAATTCTATTGTGAATTTTATAGTTTTGTGCTCGTTATTAAATTTTTCAAACAATGCCATATAATTTTTATTTTCTGTAATTAATAGTAAGTCATTTATGTATTTTATCAACATAGTTTATGTAATATATGTATCTAAACAACCAGCGCCTAGCCCATTTGTACCTAAATCAGAGCAGATATCCTGATCATCTGATGCCTACTGCTTCTGTTCGTCTTGACAATGGTCGGTTTCACGTCTTTGATCATGCATTTCTTGATTTAGGCAGGTAATATACCCTTATCACCTCAGCCTGTGCATCTGTTCTGCATCTTCGTCTTCATCCAGAGAAAATTCATCTTCGCACGCTAATTTTAAGTGATTCTGACACTGTGCCTGATTGTCCAATGATCTCCAGGTACCTTGGTTGAAATTCCATTCACAGCTGCCCGTTTTAGCTGACGTTCGAATACCCCGATTCATTCCTGACGTTTTTACATCGTCTGTTCATCATCTCATTGGCTTTTGTGAAGCCTCAGAGTCTGGCTTTGCGGCTGTAGTTTATTTGCATACTTCTACGTCGTCTGTTCAACATCACGCCAGTCTCCTTGCAGCAAAATCGAAGATAGCTCTTTGTTGTTGCAAAGTAAGCCGTTACATTGCCAAGACTTGAACTCTGCGGGGCTCTCCTTCTGTCTAAATTCATGCATAATCTTGATGCTCGGGTCATCCCGCATCTTAGCGTGGAGTTTTTCGCCTTTTCCGATTCTTACCACTGGAGTCGACTATGCCGGCCCATTTTTTGTCTCCAGTGCTCGGTTGCGAGGAGCTGTAAGCACTAAGGACTACTGAGTGGTGTTCTTCTGCTTTGTCACTAAAGCTGTGCATCTGTAACTTTTGTCATCAGAACCTTTCGACTTCGAAGTTCTTACTTCGCGCTACTTCTTCACATTTCGTACTCTCACCTCTCCTCCTGATCAAGATGTCACTCCTACATAAATTGCGGCAGCTCGCCCAATGACGTCAACAGGATTTCTGGATTCGCTGGCGCTAGGAATACCGGCATAATTTGCAGCAAAGGCATAAATTATCGATACCCTTTACCCCGATTCTACCGGAGACTTCCCGGAAACTTCCTTCCGCATAAATAGTCACTCAATCGATTATCATCTGTTTTCCCAGGAATCGATTCCGTCACGCGCGTGGCTGAGGTCACTACGTTATCTGAAAACATTCGGCGTCCCGTCGTAAAAAATTATGGCTTCTTTATAAAAACTAGATATGGGTTAGAACGAATCAATCTGGGACCTGTTTCATAATATATACATACATATACGGCGCTACAATTCATTGCTGAATCAGGGCCATCTCCAAAAGTTTCTTATTCTGCGCAGCAGCCTTCCAGTCCGATATTCCAAAAATATGCCTGGCATCTGCACGGACGCTATCCAGCCATCTCGTTTTGGGTCGTCCCACTCTTCTAACTTGATAGAGGGTTTCCATGGCTAATTTTTTGGGATTTCGTTCTCATCCATCCATCCTGGCGAGGTGTCCCGCCCATCTGAGCCTCCTCGCGCTGATCTATTTAAGAGCGTCAGTGTTCTTGAAAAGTGCGTAGATTTCCCGATTTTTTCTTCTTCTCCAGGCATTACTTTCTCCTATTGGACCAAAAATTCTTCTAAGTATCATCCTTTCAAAAATTTGTATCTTATCCTCATCAGCCTTGTTCCACGCCCAAGCATCAGATACTTACGAGAGGACCGGGCGAACAAGGACTTTGTAAAGCCTCAATTTGGTCTTATTGGTAATAAACCTACTTTTAAATTGCTTGGCGAGGCCAAAATAGCACCTGTTTGCAGCTGCGATCCGACGTTTAACATCTTGAGATATATCGCCATCCGAATTCATCTCTGACCCCAAGTAGACAAAGTGCCGCACTCTCTCAAACTTGTATGTCCCAATCTCACTACGCTCTTCCCGGAAAAGCTCTGGTCCAGCCTGCATATATTTTGTTTTTGTTTCGTTGACAAGTCCAAACATTCTAACTGCCTATTCTAGTTGAAGAAATGCTTTCTTCAGTGCAGTCCGACACCTGGCAACAATATCAAAATCATCAACGTATCCAAATATCTGGACGGTTCTGTTGAAAATCGTGTCCGTCGTTTGTATTCCAGATTTCCTCACTGCTCTTTCTTCAGCAAGATTAAAAAGTAGGCAGGCTAGCGCATCTCCTTGCCTAACTCCTGTACTGGAATCGAATTCTTCAGACATGTCCGATCCAATCTGCAGTATGCATTTTGTCTCCTTCATCGTCATTTTGGCGAGTCGTATTAGTTTGGTGAGAATAGTGAGATCATACAAAACCTGATACAACTCTCGTCGGTCAACACTGTCATAGGCCGACTTGGAGTCACTAAATCAATGGTGCGTTATGATTTTATATTCACATTTCTTCTCAAGAATCGTTCTAATAGAGAAGATCTGGTCGGTGGTGGATCGCCCGTCCTGAAACCAGCTTGGTATTTCCCAAGAACTCTTTCTGCATGGGGGATAAGTTTGCAAAAGATGATACTGGATAGGACCTTGTAGGCGCACGACAATAGTGTGAGATTACTATAATTGTTACAATCATCCTGGTCTCATTTTTTGTGGATAGGGAATATTACTACTCGTTTCCATGCTTCTGGTAGGTCTTCTTCCTCCCATATCGATATTATTATTTCATGGAGGGCTTTTCTTAGGCCTTAACTACTGTGCAGCAGGAGTTCTGCTTCATATCCTTATTCTGTTTCATTATGGTCATATCCCGGAGCTTTGTGATTTTTTAATTTATTTATTGCCTCCTCTACCTTTTCATCATCAGGTGGCTCTGCATCCATTTCATCATTCATTCCCCACTCATTCTCTTCTTCCACGTTTCGTCCATTACTATTTTCTTTGTCAAGGAGTTACCCGAGTGCCGCTTCCATCGATGTAGGATAGATAGCATTCTTTTCAGTTAAGAGCATATCATCTTCTCCTTTACACGATTTCATTATCGGTTTAAAGGTTGCTCTTCCTTCATTCACTCGCTGAAAGAACAAGCATGTATCATTAGATGCTCTAAGATGTTCTACATCTTCCAGCTTCTTGCACTCCCAGGCTCTCTTCTATCTTTGATGGACCCTTTTCTCAATTATTCTGCAATCTCTGTATGATTCGCAGGATTGTCTGGTGCGTCTCTGGATCATCTTTCCGTAGGCTTCACTTTTCTTAAATGTTGCTTCGCGACATTTTTCATCAAACCAGCCTTTATAGGGTTCTCTTTGTACGAGACCCAGTATTTCTTGTGCAGTAGTGTTTATGGCATGTATCGCTTCCCATGCATCTTCTATGCTCTCACCATCGCTACGGAGTCATCAAGTTCGTATCTTGATTCAAGTTCGTTATTTGATACGGATCTTGCAATTCGGGGTTCTTTAGCTTTTCAGTATTTTAAAGTCCTCTACCCTTTGTCCTTGACGTTTTCCCGTCCCATCGTCAAAAACATGGCTGCCTTAAAAAAACTAGATATGGGTTGGAACGAATCAATCTAGGCCCTATTTCATAATAAAGTACAAAATTACAAGTAGAAGTGAGAGATAAGCATCTGCTGAGTATGAAAATAGTATTGATTTTAAAATCGCGCGCTCACTTATCGATTTATGTTAACGTTTCGGATTTCCTTGATATTGAGGTCTATTATTAGGTCATTAAAGGCGCCGTGTATGAAAATAGTATCGATTTTAAAATCGCGTGATCACGTGTCGATTTTTTTTAACATTTCGGATTTATTTGATATTGAGGTCCATTTTTAGGTTATCGAAGGTGCTGAGTATGAAAAAAGTATTGATTTCAATTTCGCGCGGTTTACCTTTTTATTTATGTTAAAAATTCGGATTACCATGATACTGAGATCCATTATTTGGTTATCGAAGTGCCTGTATAAAAAAGTATCGATTTTAAAATCACGCGCTCACGTATTGATTTATTTTAACAGTTCGGATTTTCTTGATATTGAGGTTCATTATTAGGTTATCGAAGGTGCTGAATATGAATTGATTTTAGTTTCGTGCGGTTTATGTATTTTTTTATTTTAACGATAGAATAACTAATACACAATTTTCTAGTCATTCTACCCCTTATACTGAAACTTCGCTACGGAGATGGTTTATCAGATATTACTAATATTTCAATAATAATTATATTAATAATAATAATGGAATAATTAAATGTCTAAGACATCGAAAAAGTTATATTAAATCGACACTCGAGTGCGCGAAGTTGAAATCGATTTTTTTGATAATCAGCCTCTTCGATAATCTAATAATGGACCTCAATGTAAAGAAATCCGAAATATTAAAATAAACCCTTACTTTAGTGTGCGCTATTAAAATCGACAGTTGTTTCATACTCAGTAACTTCGATAAAATAATAATGGACCTCGTTATCAAGAAAATCTGAAATGTTATAATAAATCGATACGTGAGCGCGCGATTTTAAAATCGATAAAAATAAATGCAGGCTGTTGCTATTTCACCAATTTTATTTATTTCGATGCAAATTTTCGACTTACAAGCCATCCTCAGGCATCTCTGTAAAAGACCCTTATTTAGTTTAATTTATAACACATCACGGAGTTAAATATTCTAAAAAGTATCCACATACATACTAAAAAAGTATTTAAAATGCATTTAATACCATATTTAAGTCCAATCCGGACCAAGTCCAAATATACAGCGTCACTAAAAAATAAATAAATAATCATTATAAAAACACAATAACAAAATTGAAGTTGGATCAAATTTCATTACAGTTTAAAATACGAAAATCGTATTGAGTTATTATCAATAAAACACTTACAACTTTAAAAATAAAATAAGAATAAGGGAGCCATCTCAATTATCAAAGCCATCACAGGTGAAACTCCAAAGAAGGCAATACAATGTTACAACCAATTGCGGCAACTAAAATAATTTACTAAGCAATCATTAATCATTAAAGATATTAAATATGGATTAATAAATAACGATATTGAATTGAATAATAAATGTACCCTCCGAGTAGGAGTTTATAATATAAAAAATGATAAAATATAATGTTACATTGACTCTTCTGAAGTAATGACCATTAGTCCCGAAGTGGTAGAAGTCGAAGAATTATTGAGTATTAGCAATGAAATCCCGGATAACGTGACCAATTGTCCCGAAATATCTTGTGATTCTCATTCTAAAAATGTAATAGAAGAAATGTCTAGATTCATAAGAACATAACATATGAATAATTCATAGGTTATGTTCTTATGAATAAAAAATTAAAATAGTAAATTTACTAAACGAGTACCCTCAAATTATAATAAAAGAGAATGGCACATTAACAAGTACTAATTTACTAAAACACACCATTAAAACAATAGACGAAGACCCAGTTTATACAAAAAACTACCGCTACCCGGAAATAGATACAAAATACATACAATTAGAAATTGACAAACTTTGAGTCAGAAAACAAGATTATTGAGTATTCAATCTCTCCCTATAATAGCACAGTTCGGGTTGTCCCCCAAAAAATTGGACGCTTCCAGTAAACGCAAAATACACATGGCAATAGACTATAGGGAACTGAATAACAAAACGATTGAAGACAAATACCCCTTACCTAACATAGAAGATTTATTTGGCAAAATTGGAAGAGCAACCTATTTTTCGGCAATAGATTTAGCGTCAGGATTCCACCAAATTGAGAGGGATCCAAATTCAATTCCCAAGACAGCTTTTTCTGATGACAACGGACATTACGAATTCCTATGAATGCTCTTCGGATTGAAAAACTCCCCTTCCCACTTTTCAGAGAGCCATGGATATAATTTTTTTCACGTATGCCTAACGTACTTGTCTTCATGGACGACATCATTACTTTTTCTGGCAATCTAGACGAGCATATTAAACATCTTAAATCAGTTTTTGAAAAATTAAAAGAATAATTTTACCTAGGACACATAATTTATGATAAAGGAATACAACCCAATCCAAGCAAATTAAAAGCTATCACTGAATTCCCTATACCCAAAACACAAAAACAGATAAAATAATTTTTAGGACATACTGGAAACTATCGTAAAATGATAAAAAATTAATCCACGATAGCACAACCTTTAATTTCAGCTCTACGAAAAGACAAAGAAAGAAAACTAACAGACGAATATAAAAATGGTTTCGAACAAATGAAAACTTTACGTCAAAACAAGTACTAATTTACTAAAACAGACCATTAAAACAATAGACGAAGGGCCAGTTTATACAAAAAACTACTGTTGCCCGGAAATATTTACAAAAGACATACAATTAGAAATTTACAGACTTTTAGAAAACAAGATTATACAGCATTCAATTCTCCCTACAATACTACAATTACCGGATTTCGAAAAACCATTCACTCTAACCACAGGCGCATCTAACTATACTATCGGAGCAGTACTATCACAAACAATCAATAATAAAGACTTACTTATCTCATTTGCATCTAGAACTTTAAATAAACAAGAAGAAAATTACTCTATCATAGAAAAATAATTACTAGCCATAGTCTGGACTTGTGAACATTTTAGTTCTTACCTATATGGACGAAAGTTTACTATACAAACATATCACTACAATGGAAACCACTACAATGGTTACATCATTTAAAAGAACCCAATTCTAAATTTATATAATGGAAATTGCAATTAGCCGACTTTGATTTCGAATTAAAATACTTAGAAGGAAAAATTAATTATGTAGCAGACGCACTTTCTAGAAATCCAATTACAGAAACTAACTTACTTCCAATAAATACCGACCAATGTTCCAGTGACGTACTTAATGAATTTTTAGCTGCACCTACTTCAAAACATATTGACGTGACAATTAATAATTTAGCCTGATCCTTTAATATTCCATTAGAGGAAGACAGAGTGTTTACTGATACAACATTCACAAGAATCCTCAAACGACCAAATTTATATAGTAGAGAATAAAAATAAATTTATAAATGTTGAAAATTTTCAAATTATAGTTATGCAAGAAAACCCAGAAATTAAAAAAAAAATAGAAAAAATATTTAACAAAACTTAATTTAATTTGAACACTCGTTATAAGAGAATTTATGGTGTAATATGTTCACCAGAAATTGAAATCAATGTAGATGAACAAATTTATGGCCATATCTTTAATCACTTTTCGGAAATTATTAAAACAAATTATCCAACTATTAAAATTAAACGCTACTATTTTAAAAGACTTGGAATATCAAATACAGAAGAACAGGAAGAAATAATATAAACAAACATGTTGGAAATACTATGCACCGCGGAATAGATGAAACTTACCAAGCATTAAATAAAAAATATTACTAACCCCGTTTGTTACAAAAATAATTAATAATTGATCTTTTTGTAAAACAGTTAAATATGATAGGAACCCAGCCAAACAAATTTATGAAATAATACCTACACCACTTTGAAAAATTACAAGCAGACGTACTTCATTATAATGGAAAATTTATTTCTACGATGATAGATTGTTTTTAAAAAAAAAATATATGGCGATATTATTAGAACAACTTCGGCAAATGAAATTATGAATTCTTTAGAAATATACTTAAGCACTTTCCCTTATTCTAATATAGTTCAATTTGATAACTGAGCAGAATTTAAAAATGGACTTACTGAAAACTTTCTCAAATAGAACAATATAGATACATAGTTTACTACACCTAATCATTCATACTCAAACGGACTAATTAATAAAGCACACTCTATTCTAATAGAAATTATGAATATTATTAAAATGCAAAAAGAATATTCAATTTATAAACTGCTACGACTTGGACTAATTGCTTGTAATTACTCTATAATAAATAACCTAAAAATAACTCCTAATGAAATTACATTTGGTATTCAAACTAACCAACAAACACAAAACTTGATATTAGAACAGAATGTAAAATAATACCATGACGAAAAACAATTAATTAATAAAGCCTTTAGTGAGATAATAGAGAAAGAAAAAGAAGACTGGAATAGCAGACTTAATAAAACTCAAGAAAATATTAAAATATCCGATGGCGACATTTATTTCAAAAATATGCAATACGGAAAAACGAAATCAAAATATAAACAGGTAAATTAGTCAAACAAAAGAATATTAGCAACAATAAATAAAAAATCATTTAATTTACATCCTAATCATACTAAGCGACCAAGAAGGTACGTAAATATAGATCTCCCTTCTGTTTCAGATGCTACATACGATTAAAGTGAAAACAAGGGGTTGTTTTTACTTAGATTGTTCTGCTGACAAATCAAACTGACACAGCGCAGATAACTGACCTTACTCATGGTCTCGGCGTCTTATCAGTAAAATTATCTAACTCATATATACTTAATAACTATTACACTTTTGTACATATTGTTAACGTAGAAACACTAGACATAGAATTAACAAACATTTTATTTAGAATTAATAACACCTATTTCACAAGCCAAACTAATTATGATATATCACTTTTTAAACATCTTATTAATCTTATATTAAAGATTTGAAATAAATCAGATCACATTTTTATTAATAACCATCGCAGACCAAAAAAAAGAGGACTAATAAATATTTTAGGCAATGCTATTTCATGGTTAACGGGAATTCCAAATGCAGAGGATAAAGAATATTGCGATAAAACTATTCATACTTTAGCACATAATTATTTTAAATTAGAATCTAATATTAAGAATCATACTATAGTAAAAAAAAAAAATTAATATAATAGTGTGTGGGAGAGTTAGGAAGAAATGATATTCGCGTGGTCTGTAAGGCGTGTTAAAAAAAAAAAAAAAAAAAAAAAAAAAAAAAAAAAAAAAAAAAAAAAAAAAAAAAACTTTATAGAATAATCATAATAAAACTTTTATAACTAAAGACAATGAGGTACTCTGGCAATTAAGCCCAGTTCACTGTTGAATTAAGAACAACATAATCTTTTATTTTATAAAAATGCCCCTTCAATCACCGCCTATTGAATTCTATTTTTTATTATATTATCCTGTAAATAGAAATAATGAGTTAAGAACCATTCATGTATACCTCCCACTAATATTAAAAACTAAAGAAGGACTACTCACTGCAAATTGTAAAGAAATTAAAGAGACTTTATATTGTAAACATAGACCTTATGTAAATAATACTTGTATTAAACAATATATTTTAATACTAACCATTTAGACTGTAAGACAATTGTAACAACAAATAAACCTTTTATAAATTATATTTCGTTAATTGATTACTAACTTTTAACTTTTAATATAAATAAGGTTACAATAAAAAATAAAAATAATGAAACAATATTTTTAACTAACAGTAGTTTAATTTAATTAAATAGAAATAAAATATTATTAAATAAAAGGACAATCACTGTGAACAAGGACTCAACAGCCCTAAATATTCAAAATTCAATTGTACAGCATACTAACCTTAATATAAGTTTTAAATTAAACTTATGGAGTGAGGAGTTAAATAAGGAATGTTATGGAAAATGGAAGATGCCATCTTCAGCTCAACTCAAGTCAATATAGGAGGGAATAGTAAAAGCCTCCACACTCTTCCAGTCACCTCGGTTGTCGTCAGTCCTTCTTTTGCCCATTATATTATTTTCTTCATATTGTGTTATTTCAAATAATACGTTTTAAAAACAAGTCCTCCGTTGGAGCAACCATAACTTCGATACTTTTTTCATACTCGATAACCTAATAATGGACCTCAACATCAAGGATATCCGAAATGTTAAAATTAATCGATACGTGAAGTCGCGATCTTAAAATCTATTGTTTTTACAGAATCAGAACCCTCGGTAACCTAATAATGGATCTCAATATCAAAAATATTTGAAAAAACTTAATTTCCTTAGCCAAATCATAAAATTTTAACATTTATGTTTTTAATTTTATTTAAAATATAAAAACAAATCATGACTTTTATTTTCAGATTCCAAATATAAAAATCATATTTGGACTTTTATTCACTAGGAGAGAAAAATAAGAGACAATTTCAATCCCTGCATTATATTATTGTACAATTTAGATAAGCATTAACAAAGTAAAGAAAAAACAAAACAAAAAAAAAATAAAAGGAGAGATGTTGAAGATACGACTAGAAATATTGTAGATACTTACACAATAGAGAGTTAAGTATTAAAGAAAGAGAGGCATTACTCAACTTAAATAAAGAGATCAGTAGGTTCCTACAATTGACTAAAAAATAGAATTAAAAAAAAAGTAAATATGTGGTAATAAATAACAATAAACATTTAACTATAATACAATGAATGAATAAAATCACACAATAAATTAAAAATAAATCCTTATGTACAAATAACATTTAACTAAAATACAATAAATGAGTGTCAAACGATGAGTCAAAAAGTGAAACATTATATTCAAATAAACATTTAACAAATGAAAATAACTTCAGTCAGACCAGTCACTAAAGAAAACAAAATAAAATTATCAAATTGAAATGAAATGCACCGCATGGTATGGGTTTTAATTTTATGGTTCATTGAAGGTCTATCTTAGAGATTAAGCAGACCAACTCCTTTTTATATTTTGCTAAGTTTTTCTTCTGCAGGTGGCTATGCTTCTCCTTCTGTTACACAGCTTCTTTTTAAATCGTACCTTTGGTGTTTGGCACAAGTTGGAAGTGGAAAAGTATTTGCTTAAAAAAAGTTTGTGTAGTTTTTCCGTCGCAGTTACATGAATCTGTGTTGGTCAGATGAAATAATTTGAAGAAGTGTTTAGATGGTCCGTGTTCTGCCAGCAATTGTGTCGGTTTTTAATGTGTATTTTTATTTTGTTGTAGTTTTGTAGTGTAATATGAGCTATGTATTTGTACAGAGTTCGTCCTTTTGTTGAAATTTGCCAATATCTGTCATAGTCTCGAATTAAGTCTGTTCTAATAAAGTTTTTAATATAGGATAATTCAATAGGCTCTAAGGAGTAGTGGATTGGTAGATGGCTATTGTTTGCTGCTCATTTAGCTAAAGTGTGACCTCTTTCATTGCCGGAGGCCCTCCTGTCACCTTTAACCTATTTAACTCAGATTTTTATGTTTTTATTCATAATCTTAATTGTATTTTGTCTAATTCGCTAGGTCAGTAACTTGTGAATTTTAGAGTTTTTTATAGAGTCAATGAGCATTTTGCTGTCGGTGTAAATATTATAAAATTTGTTGGAGTGGTCTGTCTGTCTTAGGTTGTTGTATGTGGCCTTAATTACTGATAGTTTTTCCACTTGATTATTCCAATAGTCTGGTCCCGGTCTAATTTGTTCGTCATAGTCAATGTGGTTATACTGAGCTGTGAAAGCGCACCCCGTATTTTGCATTTTGTTTGTGTGTGCTTCTGTCTGTATAAACAGTGATCGTATGTCAGAATTTTCTACATTTTCCATGCCTTGTGTTAGTTTAGAGTGTAACCATTGTTTTGCTGTTACTTCCAATTCAGTGTTGATTTGTCCAATGTCTTTGTAGTCCAGATTTTGTTTTTTAATTTTATAAAGTGTCGTAACTTCTTTAATTTTGTATTTTATCGGAATTTTTCCCTTAAGAACGCTGGCAGCATCGTAAGAAATTGTATGGAAGACTCTGCTGATTTTTATTCTAATTAGTCTTTGAAACCTTTCTACTTTCCTAAGGTTTATTTGCTTTCTCGTTCCTGATTCCCAGGCGGGTATGGCATATAGAAGTTTTGAAACTATTGCACATTCATATATAACTCTCAGAGCTTCTGCTTTCAGTCCCCACGTCTGTCTTGCCGCAATCGTTAATCTGTTTACTGTCTTTAGTGTTTTGTTTACCAGTGTGTCAATATGGGTCTTCCAGCTAAGTTTCCTGTTGAACATTACTCCTAAATAAGTCATGGAATCCGTATGTGAGAGAGTCTTAGAATTTAGTTGTATATGTTGTTAATTTTGGGCAGTTTTTGTTTCTTGATTAATATTGTATAGTTGGTCTCGTCTTTGTTGAACTCCAGTTTGGGCTGATCGCAACCATTTTCCTTGTGAGTTACAAGTTACAAGTATTTAAGACGTCGTCGGCATAAAGAAATATTTGGACATTATTTGGGATTTTTAATATATATATATATACACATATATATATATATATATATATATATATATATATATATATATATATATATATATATATACAGCTGTACTTATAATTTTTAAGGAAGAGACGTATATTTTAAAGAAAATGGTGCAAGAATTTATATATATTGTATACACCCTTTAAAGATTAATAGACAACATACATGCATACATAGCTCGTATAGGTAACTGTGAATGACGAAAATAACCAAAGTACACAGTTTGGTACATGAAATCACGAAATTTAACAGGAAATTCATAACTTTTGACCCGTTTAAGATAAATTAGTAAACAAATATATAATTTTGAAGGAAATACAATTTTCTACCACTCCCTCTCCGTTGATTTTCTGTGAAATGAAAGGATGAGGAGTTAAAAAAAAACAAATTTGACAAAAAACGTGAGGTGAAAATAAATTTTTCCGGAAATTGTAGATAATTGAAAAAGAATGTCTTGAAAAGTAAAACAGGTACGAAAAAAATATGGATATTCTTGTATGATCTTCTATTAGCTTTAATTTTGTATAGAACAAATTTTCTAGTGCGGCGCACCGGTTTCGAGATATAAGTGAAAAAACAAAAAAGGGGCCTTTCCATCCCCTCCCCCCATGAATCGGAATGGGTAGGGGTGGGGACTTTTAGTATGTATAATACTGAATAATACCCATTAGTACCCCCAACAAATTACCGAAGCCAAATACTCTCCCCTCCCCCCTCCATGTTCTCTATAACCCCTTTTTGGTCATTTACTGACTGGACTACACAAGGGATTTTTTTTAAACAAATAGACCAACTCGAGAAGGTTAGGCATAGTGTGCTTTTTGTAAAAAAAAATGCGTTTACTTTGAACTTTTTTTTCCTAGATAATTTAAGAACCAAAATAAAAATAGTTACAGTATATATCTGCTCAGTTAGTTTCAGGATCCAGAGGATATAGGTAGTGTTTTGGCTCCACCAGATAAGAAACCTTTTAGTTATTTTCATTCTATTTTTTTTTTGTCAGTGTGTATTTTGGTTTATAATTTTTCCGTTTTTTTTTATTCTCTATTATGTTTATTATAGTGCATTCATTCAATAATAAATTAATCAATATAGGCAAACTATTTTTTCGCTCTAATAAAATATGAAAAAGAGGTAGCATAAAAATTCCACCAGACCCTAGACGAAATTACAGAAAATGAACCGTTCTCTATTCTACTTAATAGAAAGGGATATGAAGTTTTTCAAAGAGTATCATCTTTTTTAATCAACAAATTTGTTTCTAATTTGATAGGGGCGATTAATATTATAAAAAAACTGCGGGATGTTAATTTCCTCATAGAAACAGCTAACAGTAAGCAAATTATAAAGCTACTCGCTCGAATGCCAAAATTTGCCAACCTATTTAATATCTCAGTAAAGCCACATTCATATTTATACTACAGTAAAGGTGTAAAGATATACAATTTTAGATAAAAATGAAATAATAACTTTAGAAAAATTAAACATATCCATTAAACATATTATAATCAAAGCAAATGGTATTGAAAAACTGACGAACTCTTATATTGTAACTTTCCCCACACCATTTTCGCCTGAAATACGACATACATACACACACACATGAAAATCTCGATTTGTGATTTTTAGCACGATTCCTATTCCTCACCAAGAAAAAAATAGTTTTTAGGTAATATACCACTTTCGGTTTGCAAATTTTAACCAAAATCGATTATATTATTTATATTGATATAAAAGTCTTATATACCAGATTTGAGATGTTTTACAATTATATTTTAATATATAATATTAAGCACCACTTCCGGGGATCATGTAGTGACCAAAAAGGGAGGTGCACAATTTACAGCAGATGTTATAGCAGTCCCAAATTCAAAATTTCCTCTTTCTACGGCTGACCGTTTTTGAGTTATGCGAAATTCGTACGACCGTCTGTACGTCGTCACGATGAAACTAGTCAAAATGGATTCAGGGATGGTCAAAATGGATATTTCCGTTGAAATCTGAAATCCCAAAATTTTACGCGATTTTAATACTTTCTTAACTGCGTACAAGGAAGTAAAACACTTTTATTTTGAAAATATCATCATAAACAATTTTTTTTTTTCAGATCCGAGATGATTCAACATTATTAAAGCCACGGAATTACGTTTCAATTTGAAGCTCTTTATCTCGTCTTCACTTTATCCGATTTCGATGTCCTTTTAGAAAGAGGGAAATTTCTTCTTTCCATTCATATAAATTGATATTGCATTATCTAGAAGATCTGTGTAAACAAACGTAATTACAAAACAAAAACAAAATTGAGGTTTTTTTGAGGATAATATTTGATCTAAAACACGTAGGAACACATTGGGTTAAAGCAAATCGCGTAATTTAAGTGCCTTTACCGATTCCTCAAATTTGGTTTAAATCGTTCGAAGCATTCCTCATTTATGAACGATTATTTGAATCTTGGAGTCTACCCTTGGCTAAATTTTTAGGCCAGAAATTTTTATTTTTACATTCGCCTGAACACTTGGATATAGGGGTTTTTCAAAGTGCTAAAACCAAATCTGACGCCAGTTTTTAATAAAAAAAATTCTGTTAATATACTTTACTCCATAAAGGAATAGTATTTTCATTACATATAATTCAATGGACCCTTCATATCGTTCGAAAATTCAATTAATTGACTTTTAAAAATTTGATCACTCTAAAATTTACTATCTGGATCACAAATAATGTTTTTATATTACACATAACACTTTAACCCGGCCATAAATTTTCAAATTAAATTTCAATTTACTATGACATCCTTAGCTAGGCCGGATACGTATAATAACAATAGACCCGTTCTAATGGGCATTTGGTTCTTTTACAATGTATTTATTTCGTTAAAAAAATATGAACCCTCCAATATTTAGTAACAATTTCTTGATCATTAATAATCATTGTATATCTCATTGTCAGGGAGTTCATTGTAAATTGAAATTTAAATCGAAAATTTAAGGGTGGGTTCAAAGGATTATAAGTAATATATAATTATTACAATAATTATATATAATATAATTATATAAATTATAATTATTTGTGAACGAAAAATAGTAAGTTCTATAGTGATCCGACTTTTTATATGAAATAATTAAATTTTAGAGCGATCTAAAGTTTCTATTGATTTATATGTAATGAAAACAATATTCTTCTACGGAGTGAAGTATTTTAACAGATTTTTTAAAATTTAAAATAGGCGTATGATTTTGTTTTAGCACCCTGAAAAACTGGAATATTTAATTTTTCGGGCGAATCTAAAAACATTTTGCTCAGAGTCTCATTTCAAATATTCTAAAATAAAAAACCGTCCATAATTCAGAAACCTTTTGACTGCTTTAAACTGAATTTTTAGAGTCGGTAAAGGTTCTTAATTACGCGATTTGCATTAACCCAATTGTTCCTACGTGTTTTAGAACCAACATTATCTACAAAAAAACACATCAATTTAGCTTTTATTTTGTAATCACATTTTTTGACACAGAACTTCTAAATAATGCAATAGCTGTTTATATGTATGAAAAGAAGAATCTTTCCCCTTTCTATCCAGTCCAAGAACATGGAAATTGGATCTACTGATGACTTGATACAGAGCTTTGAATCGGAACCTAATTTCGTGGAATGATATGGATTTTTGATCCAGGAAGTTAGAGTTATATTATATATATATATATATATATATATATATATATATATATATATATATATATATATATATATATATATATAGTTTGAATTAAATATCAGGAATATCAAAAAGAGAAAAATTTAAGTTAAATTGAACTATTCAGTGTAATTAATTATTAAAGGATTATAAATAGAATTGTTGTTTCTGAACAAATGTTTAATTATTACTTTACATAATAATAAAATTTATTACTATCGTTATTGAAAACAAAATGTATTATTAATTATAATTTCATTGTATATTTCAAAATGTAGAAGGAATGTGCTATTATTTGTAATTAGAGTTTATAAATGTAATTAAATCATTTATCTGTTAGAAGCTTAGTCAAAAACAACTAACTACTAATTATATAAAAGGAACTGAAAATTACGTTTCCTCATAAAATAAATCTTGGAAATAAAATTAAGTTAATATATATTTGTTTAAGTGGTTTATATATACTCGTAAGAGGTTAAAGTATGTATGAGTATTTAGTTTAATAATTTATAAACATATTAAAAAGTTTTAAGTTGATTTAAATATATCATCATTTCTTGTATGCATACTCATTGTATATAATTATGCTTTATTATTGTCCCTTTATATGAATTGAAAATTAAAAAAAAAAAATATAATCGCTTTTTTAAAGGTGAGTGGAGTTATCACATGGGTTTTTGACTCAGGAAGTTATATTTATGAAATAGGGTTTATAACACAGAAAGTTATTGTTTTACTTTCTCACCACGGTCCCTTGTCAGCAATGTCAATAAATGTTATATCTTTAGCATTCCCTCCTCTTTTGTAGGCATATACCTATCAGAAATGATGTGATTTTCTATTGTAAGTTATTACTGTCAGTTTTGTCACTAATATAAGTTATGTATCTTGACTAGCATTCGCTGGTCTATGCCAGTCGACACTGTAATTTGATCACTAGTTCAAGTTATGCAACTCTGTATCATTAACCAATAAAATATTTCCTAAGGCTTACTCGCATCGACTTTGTTTCCTGTTGCTTCTTATATGACACCAGGTCATACTTTGTTAACTGTGGATTAAAAGTGTTGAACCTCCTCGGAACGGGAAAAAAAAAAAATTTGATTTCGACGATATTTACAACATTAAGGTTTTTGGGTGCGCTGAATCCAAATCTGCTATAGTTTTTGGAGTGAAAAAATTTATAAGGCTGGTGTACTCAATAATCTAATAAAACATTTTAGTTCATTTGACTAAAAAGCAATTATTTTTTAATGTTTGTGTTTTTCATGTTGTATACTCTGAACAGCAGTTGATTTTGTGGGAAAGCCATGTATATCAATTTCCAAACTTGAGATGTAAAATAAAGCAGTTTCAGCATGTTTTATTTTTTATTTTTTTTCTCTGCTCCTAGGGCCCATTAGAACGAACACCGACACACATGTGCCAATATTTTTGGATATAGAATCACCTAAAAAATGTTTGTTAAAATCGGTGACCCAGTGACTCTGCCCTCCTCTTGTCAGTTTTCTAACTGACCTGTGGACATAAATAATAAAAAGTCTTTCAAAACTTAATGTAATGCTTCATGATATGTACAGGATATATTTTGGTTTACTGTTTTCTCATTGGTTATTTGTTTAATATTATCTCTTTTTAAATATTGAACTTATAAATTTTGTATTAACTTCATAACTTATTATGTAACTGTAATATAACTGATCTATCCTTAACAATAGTTTTGATTTTAGGATATACTGAGGTGTCGAGTCCTAACATCTGGAATATTTGAAACTAGGTTCCAAGTGGAAAAAGTCAACTTTCAGTGAGTATTGAAGATTTTAAATGTGTATTTGGGCATTTAACTTTTTTCTTAAACAAAGTATTATTATCAGCATTAATTCGCTAAGTAATTTTCAGGAATATAAATAATAGTCCAGGAAAAATATACATTGTATTACCTTGGTCGGGTAAAAGATTTTTTTTTCGTATATATTGAGACCAGTATGAGAAAACCGAGTTTTTCAACAAAAACTTCCTTCGGGAGAATTTTCTGAGGAAGTAAAGATTGATATGATTTGGATGAGCTTTCCTAGTGAAAACAAAATACCACAATGGGGTAATGGACTTCCAGATGGTAGACAATCGTACCTGCAAAGTAAGACTCCGTGGGAGCCTATTTAATTTACCATCATTAACGTATATGCGCCCTTAGAAGATGATGAAAACGATAAGGAAGAAGCTAGAGAAGGTGTATGACTCATGTCCCCAGTACAACATCAAGATCAAATCAGACGGTTTTAGTTGCAATACTGGGAAAAAAGAAGCTTAATGTCCCACATCCTGCATATCATCTCAAATGACAACAGAGAAAGAATGATCCAATTTGCAGCCTCCAAAATGTCTGTAATACTGAGGAAATTATCAAGAAAATCCATAAACAGACAAGGCACAATCCTGATGGGAGAAATGCAAATACACAAAATCAAATACATCACTTTTGTGTTGATAATAGGGAACCGCAATTGCACAATGGATATCACAAGTTTCAGAGGGCTACATTGATTCATATCACTACCCAGAGTTATGGTAAGGAACTATGCTGAGTCGACACTCTGAGCCAGCTCCCTCTCCCGCTCCTATATATACCCCTATAAATCTTAAGCTTAGCAGATCTGTACCAGTAGTATACAGCTAGTCGTAATGCAAATTGTGACTTTTGTTTTTGAATAAAGTTTTTTTTTAATTTCTCCGCCTGTGAGTTTCGTAATTCAGTTCAAACAATGAATAAGGACTGTAAAGGTTTCCCTCTGTCAAGATCAAGAATGAAGAAACAATATTATTGTTTGAAGAAAATATCGGCTGGAAAATGCTTGAGTATGCTTTGGGTATGGCTGAAGGTTCAACTATTGATAACAACTGGAATAAACTGGAGTGGATAATCACAACCGTAAGCTGCAGAAACTGTTGGAAGTATAGAACCTTGATGGTTTTACAATGTAAGCAAGCAATCGACAAGAGGAACACTGCTGGAAATGAAAAACCGCGAAGCAAGGAGACGGGTGATGTAAATTGTCTAGAAAAAACAGGTACTGAAGGAGCAGTACATACCGAATGATTACATACCGACACACACACAAACACACACACAGACAGACAGACACACACATACACACACACACACACACACACACACACACAAACACAAACACACACACTCACGCACACACACAGAGATACACACACACACACACACACACACACACTCACACACACACACACTCACACACACACACACTTCATTCATAGAGATTTGTAAAATTCTAAATTGTAAAATTTCTTTTTTTTAATTTCGACAATTCATTTAAAATTATATTTAAGAATTTATTTGAATAACGAAAAGAAAAGTCATTCCACTTTGAGTTTAAATAATATCTAATTTGTGTTTACTTTTAAACCTATGTTAACGGTTTAACATAGACATTTTTCTTTCAATGAAGGCTTTAATTTCAAAAATTCTCTAACATTAAAGAAAAGTAATACACAAATTCAATCTCACATGTTTTCAATTATTGTTACTTTTTCAAGCAATTTTTAACTCTTTAGTTTACACACATTGAAATATTATAAATAATTAATTATAAGCAACATGAAAACTGAAATTCTTTCTGGATCAGATTCGCCGATTCGTTGAAAATGTCAATAGCATTTTAATATTATATTAATAGGTGTTAACAGTAGGCATCAAAATATTAATAACATTGTTACTAGCTAGCTATGTTAATAACATTTCGTTGACTGGTATAAACGGTAGGCATTCAAATGTTAATACCAAAAATGATATCAACATTTTTGCTATTAACATTTCGGTGTAAACCCACCTTAACTGAAATTCTCGAGGGAAGTATGAATCATTGGATCCACAAACAGTGTGAATATTTTCAATCTTCAGACCTAATTTTTATCATGCCAAGGTTGGTAGGGAGTTGCACCAATGCCTGAACACGTAATTAAGGGAGGCTGTTTTTTCAAACCAAGCATTTGAACACACTTAGCAGTAATGGTAGAGGAGATATATGCAAAAAATAGGTGATAGGTGGAACTAATTCCACCAAAGACGAGGTTTGAATCTTTAAGTTCCTTGTTGCCACTGGCCTAGCCAGAGGGAGGGTTTGGAGAGGTCCGAGCGCCTTCCCCGAAATTACAAAATATCTGTACTTATTCATATCCAGGGATGCCAACGGGTGGGGAGGAGGGTTACGACGCAGCATGCGTCGTAAAATTCTTGGCGGGGGGCGAAAAGTGACCTTTTTTAAGTTTGGGGGGCGGATGTTTGAAGAAGAAATAGAAAAAAATTACCCTAAAACTAAAATTATATAGGGGTGTTCCAGACAAACTAGGACATATTAGGGAAAAGGTTTTTTGTAGGCGACAAATTTGGTACATTCTAGTTTTTTTATCTCTGAACTTGAACCTGTGGTTTTCTGACAGATATTTTACCCAAAACCTATGTTTTCCATCCATCTCTTGGAAACTATTGTTTTATTCAAACCAGACCATCCTCTACCAAATTAAAGTAGGTAGATAAATGTTTTACACTTAATGCCCATAAAACATTTTTCTAATATCAACCTTTAACCCACTAAAAGTGAGGCCTAATTCCCAAAAAGTGGTATAAACGCGATTTAAAGCTCTTCACGACCGATTTCTATAAAAACTACCCATAGTTACGCTACTTATGACCATGTATGATATTAAACTTCATGGAATTCACATAAAAATTCATAAAATACACATTAATATTTGGTGTGTATACAATTTTATCTTCAATTCCCTACAAACTTACCTTCACCTACAAATTTATCTTCATTTCCTCTTATCGTTGGATTTCAGTAAAAAAAAAAAAAAATGTCGCTGAGAAAGCGATTATGTTCATCATACTCTCCAATGACAACAACCAAACCAAATAATAACAACCAAACTTTTTAAAGGTATATCGTGTTCTTACATGATATAAGTGGCTGTAAGACAATTTCGTCCTCTTCGATCAATATAAATCGATATTTTTACTTCAAAACTTGAATTTAATTTTTAAAATTGTTGAATCTATTGGTTTTCAATTTATCGATATTAGCAGTTTTAGGGCCTTGCGAAAGCTTTAGCTTCAACTAAAACAGACCAATGACATTATTAAGAAATCAACAATTTTAACGAACAGAAATATTATTTGTTAAATAAAATTTTTAACCCAGATGGCAGAAAGAATATCCTGAGGAAACCAAAGAGCTCTCACATGAACTTGTACATCATTGGCCAACATGTGCTCATAGAGCTCTCACATGAACTTGTACATCATTGGCCAACATGTGCTCATAGAGCTCTCACATGAACTTGTACATCATTGGCCAACATGTGCTCATAGAGCTCTCACATGAACTTGTACATCATTGGCCAACATGTGCTCATAGAGCTCTCACATGAACTTGTACATCATTGGCCAACATGTGCTCATAGAGCTCTCACATGAACTTGTACATCATTGGCCAACATGTGCTCATAGAGCTCTCACATGAACTTGTACATCATTGGCCAACATGTGCTCAAATCAAGATAATCCAAAACCTAGCATGACATCCTCAAATTAAAACAGCCGAATTCTGCTCCAAAAAGCTAATATTGTCGTCAGATTTTTTTGTTAAGTTTTATAAACTAATTAAAATATGTAACGAGTTGAATTCTGCTCCAGAAATCTACAAAACTCATATTCTCGTCTGACTTAAACAAATTTTCTTGAAATCAATGATATTATGATTAGTGGAATTCTGATCTAAAAATCCGTAACACACTCAAATTTGCTTTCAATATTCAAACATTGTCTTTAATACAGGCGAGATTACGTGAATTACCTATATTTCAGATATATTAGCTATATTTCTCTAGGATCGCCCCTCTCCCTGAAGAAATTCCGGCGTATGCCTTTACATATGATTGAAGTGAGAGGACTGTACCCTCTTTGAACCAACTAAGATTCGTATCGTATAAGAGGTCAGCGTTCCGAGCTTCATCCAAAGTAGTAGAATTACCCATCCTCAACAACTGTAGCCACCCAGCATAGTTGCAGAGTATATCACCAGGTTCAGTAATGGTTAGTGGTGGAGAAACGTGTGCGGAAGGGTGTGATTGGAAGGGAACCAGAAACGGTCTTGAACCAATCAGCCCAGCATTGCTGAAGCTGATGACGTGCAGGTGCACCAAAACCTGCACAAGAAACTGTGCAGATACCTTGTCAAATATATATATGCGGCGTTCCGGAGACAGGTAAGCATGTGATCACGACCTGCATCGCATTTCAAGCATTAAAGGCTATGATGATGAGAATCTACGTCCTTACTAAAAAAGAATTTCCTCGGTGGATGAATGAAGAAAATTTCCCACGGTTCAAGGAATTCATATATGGCTGGAAGCTACGATGGGACTACCTCACTATAATTCGGGTAATAGGAATAGATGAGGACCATTAACGAGAAGACCGTCGGAAGATGGAGGCCGCCCTGCATGGAAGATAAGAAATCATTTATAAATGATCGGAAAATTGACAATAGTGCTATATGGATTCCTGCCTAATCTCGTATAGCCGTAAAGGCGAGGTTGGGATGAAAATAAATTTTAAAAAAGTACATTGTTGAATAAACGATCTTGGATATTATTTTAACATTTTGTTTTGTTTAAAATTCTTTCAGCTGCGTTTTAATTCGTAAGTTATCCTTATTTCGATAACGAAAAGTTATTGTTTGGCGCATGCGAACTAAAAGGTTCTTTCATAAGTTGTTTGCCTATAATATTATCTTTTCCAAATCTAATTCCTGAAAACCAGTATCGAAAAATAACTAATTGCATCCTTATTTATTCCTTTTGTTCTATTTATACAGCAGATGACTCTGAGAAGCTTAACTGACATTTTAACTTTTTACAAACAAAAACCTATAAATATAAGTAAGGTTGTGAACGGTAAAATTCCTTACTTCCATTTTTTCAGATTGTGATGTAGGTATACGTAGTTTTGCAGTCCACCGGTTGCTGGATCAAGAGAATTTTGTAACTATTAATTTGAAACGTAAGAAAATAAAGTAAGGGATCAGTTTGACATATTTAGAGTATTTACTCAGTGAGTAACAATAATCATTGCTATCTCCATTTTAATAAAAAGTGGAATTAAAATTTTTTCAGTTCACACCCTCAAGTTTATTTTCATCATTTGTCTTTATATTTATTATCACTCCCCCTTTCACTTTGATTTTAAAAACTTGCATCGAAACTCGCTTCAAGCACAATGTACATAGATAATATGTACTTTTTATTTGATGTGTATTTCATGAATTTTAATAGCAATTCAAGTAGGGTAACTTGAATAGTTTTCATGGAAATCGGACGTAAAAACCAACTAAATCGCTGTTTTCCAATTGTTTATACTTTTTCAATGCGCTCTAGCAGCTTAACGGTTGATCGTAGACATTTTTTATGGACATATAATGTAGAAATTGTTTCTACTTTAATTTCGTATGAGGTGGTCTTATCGGAAAAAATAATAGTTTCCGAGATATTGGCCAACAAAAAAAAAAAAAAAAAAAAAAAAAAAATGAAGTATTTTACAGCAAAAAGAAGGTTTCGGTCAAAATATCTGTCAGCAAAACTCAGCTACGTGTTCAGCGACACAAAAAAACTGGTGTGAACCAAAATTTACGACTAAACTTTACTCTATTTTTTCACACATTACATTAAACAATAAAAATGAAAATAAAGTAATATGTTCATAAATAATAATAATATGGGATTTACATTAAAGTGCAGTTGTAATAAGTTTGGTGGAGGGAGAGAGGGTGCATCCTTTACTGAGGGGAGGGAGAGGTTGCGTCGTTAACTTAGGGGGGGGGGGGGGGAGGTTCTTTTGTTCATATCTGAAAACAATAATTGTATAAACCTATATAAATGTTATTTCATAAATAATATACACTGGAACGGAAAATATTTTATATAGGGAGGGTCCCCTTACATCCCCGATTGGGGTGGGTTTCTTGAAAGTAGATCCTTGGATGGGCCTCCCGCGAAACGAAATTCTGGCTACGCTACTGCCTATTGCTTTCATTTTGACATACTTAAAGTCTAGAATAATCTGAGTATTCAAAATGCGTTATTTGGCCGCCATCTTGAATGTTTTTGTTGTTTGTTTTTTTAAATCATAAAAAAGCGTGTGCGGTATCAAATCAAAGAACATTTTATGCTGAAAAATATTATGATATTAGTTTTAAAAAATAAATATAAATAACTAAATGGTGTCCGAATAACTGAAAGTTTCTGCAGTGTTGAAAATCATACTTTTATTAATCAAAATGCGCTTTATGATACAAATGGTTATGTATTTCATCAATATTACACCTTACACAAGAGAAAAGCTAAATCTAATAGTCATCTTCAGTTTCTTCTAAATCACTTTCTTTCAGTGCAATCTATACCAGAACAGTTACAACATATCTCAGTACATTCCAAACTATTACATTAACACGTACCTCTATCACTACCACACGAATGTATCTGTTTTGTGGGTACAACGGATCATGTTGAGTAATTACTTTGGTGCTAGGATCATATTTCACACACACACACAAACACATGTGGACTAGGGTTGGAATATCGACACGCGATATATCGATATATCGGAGTTGAAAAACCGATATATTATATCGATATCTTAACATCCGATGTATCGATATTTTACAACGATATATCGATCACACCATATGCTGAACTATATTACAGTAGTGTAACGAGATACATAGAGGATTATTGCCAATACACACAAACTACACTCTTCTGTAAAGAGATACCTATATTTACAATGACTATTTATAATTGGTGTAACGAGATACATATAGGATTATTTCCAATACACATAAACAACACTCTTCTGTAAAGAGATACCTATATTTACAATCACTATTTATAATTGGTGTAACGAGATACATACAGGATTATTTCCAATACACATAAACAACACTCTTCTGTAAAGAGATACCTATATTTACAATGACTATTTATAATTAACACACAGTTTACAGAATGTTCCAAGCACACTATTAATATCTCTTAACAGTCCAGCAACGATAGAGAAGATAGGAGAGCAAGGAGAGGAGTAACAGTTGGACCACCACAGTTAAATCACCAGTCACCAGCAGTCAGTCTCAAATAGGCCCTCTTAGTCCCACTCACTCGCTCTCCCTAGTCTCAAGAATCAGCCCCCATAGCCATACTCATCACTCCTTACACCATTCCCCCTTTTTCAAAAGAGGAACCACTTGAAAAGTGGTTTCACTTTGTCCAATCGCACATATAGAGATCCAGATACAGTAGCTAGGAGGTCGGCACCTTCGGTAGAGACGAGCGCTCGCTTTTCTCCTCTTCTCTTGTTAGACTTATCATCAGACTCCTCCTCTGAAGAGACATCGGAAGACGAACCATCACCTCCCACGATCACTAGACCTTGCTCTTGAATGAGCCTGTCTCGCTCTTCTAGGGCAGCCATCGCAAGCTGGAGGTCTTAGCGAGTTTTTTCCAAATCCCCCTTCATCTTCTCGTGCTGCCGGCATTTCTCTTTATGCATTCCTCTCCAAGCTCTTCTTTCGGAAAATCCACCTTTTCTCTAAAGCATTCATGCTCTCGCTCAACCACTCTAAATTATACACTAGCAACTACTTACTAATACAAAATATATTAAACTAAATTAAAAACATCTTCTTATACTAGGACAAAACATATAATATAGGTAATGCTAATATCTTCTTGTAGCAATAATCCTGTCTTTAGCACCTGGTGGCCAGATTCTATGGTGGCGGTGAGGCCGGGTATCGACGCTCCGAAATGGGGACGACGATATTTGGTGTCCTATTTTGTAACCCTCCTACGTAAGAGATAGGGTGACCGCGACGCATTTGGCTCTTCGAACTCAGGGCGCCAGGAAGGATCCTGGTATGACATTCGTGGTGAATAAGTCATGGTTTCATCCTGGCTTACTCGTGTACTCACCGTTTCATTCATTATTTCCTCTCCGTCAGTATCCGAACCGTCCGAATTACCCCTCTCAGTAGGCACCGGGGAAGATCCTCGACTCGACTCAGCAACAACCTCACTGTTGGAATCATTCTCGCTACTAGAAATCCGATCAATATATTGTTCCGTTTCAACCCGGGGCGAATTAAGCCCACTGGATTTCGAATTCGATGAGTTCGGCTGCAGCTCCCCGTCATAAGCGTTTTTGAGGCGGTTGATGTGCACGACGCAATAACCTCCCCTATCCAGCGAAATCTTATAGTCCCACGGTGACATCTGGGCAACAACTGTATGCGGACCTGTCCATGGCCTACGAAATGTTTTTGCATGTGTCTTAGGAACCGCGGGCTCAAGTAAATATACCCGCTACCCGACCTGAAATTCTCTTAATCGCTTCCCTCGATCAAAACCTCGATTTCGTTCCTCGCGAGCCTTATGATCCGCCTGCCAGGATGCGTGAAACGCCTCTGTCAGTTTTTTTTTTTTTTTTGAGTTCCCATAAATATTCCTCTACTCCCTCAGGTAGGTCCTCAAGCTCTACTGAGCAATCGAATGGCAGTTCCATTTCTCGGCCATGCACGAGAAAATGCGGGGTATATCCTGTAGACGCATGTGGGGTGCTGTTGTAAGCCATCAGAGCATAAGGGATCCATTCACCCCAATCTTTCCCATCACTTCTGACAAAATGGGAAATGGAATCTACGATGGTTCTATGAAACCGTTCAATTATTCCATTGCTTTCTGGATGATAGGCGGTTGTCTGTATTTTCTTGATGCCTAATTCAAAAATAATAATTAAAACGCGGTTTTAAACAAATCCGAGCAAAAATTTCGCCCTTGATCCGTCAATAAGCGACGGGGAGTGCCATGACGTGAGACGATCCCTTTCACGAATGCTTGGGCCGCAGTCTGTCCGATCATAGGTATGGCTTCGGCATACCGGCTAAAACAATCGATGAAGGTCAGTAGATAGCGAAAACCATTCTTACTAGTATGCAAAGGTCCAACCACGTCGAGGGCTACCTGCTGGAACGGATAGCTGGGCTCAAACGGTTTCCCCAATGGCGCCTTTATATTGCTTGGTGATTTCCGTTGGTTACACCTTACGCAGCTCTTCACGTATCGATCCACGTCCGAAGTCAACCCTGGCCAATAAAACCACCGTTTTATGCGTGCGATTCTTCTCTTCGCGCCCGGATGTCCCGACCATGGAGTCTCGTGATGTAACCCCATGATTTTCCTTCGAAGGTTAACCGGAACAATCACCTTCCACTTATTTTGACTATTTTCGCCAGCCGTCCAGTGCCAGACTCCATTACTTGCTCGTCGGACATGCTCGGTATTAGCAGCGCAAAATTCCTGACACCAGCGATCCCGTCCCTGTTCTTTAACGATTTCCTCTTCTCTAGGAGAGCATTCGACGGACCTCACTGCTCGACTAAGAGCGTCCGCATTAATGTGTTTCTTACCCTGTCGATGGATGACCTCGTAATCATACTCGCTGAGTTGGAAATCCCAGCGGGTAATCCTGGATGAAGGGTTTTTATGGTGTAACATCCACTTAAGCGCCGCGTGGTCTGTAATTAAAATAAACCTTCGACCCCATAGGTAGCACCGGTAATGCGAGACAGCCCAAACTACAGCTAATAGCTCTCTTTCCGTTGCGGAGTATTTCTGCTCCGCCGACCGCAGCTGCCTATGCATATGCAACGGACACTGCATATGCAACGGATCGCTCCTGCCCGTCCCTCACCTGCGATAGTACCGCTTGCAGTGCCACCCCTGACGCATCTGTCGCCAGTATAAAAGGATCATTAAAGTCCGGATATATAAGAACCGAATCGGAGCATAGGGCACCGCGTAAAAGTTCAAATGCATATTGCTGTTCCTTCCCCCACACAAATGTTGCTCCTTTCTTCGACAGTTGAGTTAGAGGCTTAGACTTATCTGCGAAATTCCTAATGAACCTGCGGTAATAACCCGCTAATCCCAAAATCCCTTTCACTTCCCGCACGTTCGTGGGACAAGGGTAATCTCGCACAGCCTCTAATTTCTCCGGTTCAGGTGGTACCCCCTCAGGGGTCACAATATGCCCCAGATAGCGTACCTCTGTGCATACAAAACTGCATTTGTCAAGTCTGAACTTCAGATTGGCCCTATGCATTCGCTCGAGCACTCTATCCAAACGACGACAATGCTCTTTTATAGTGGCTGAAAAAACTATTACGTCATCAAGATAAACTAGGCATTCCTCGCCCTTTATACCAGCCAGTAGTTCGTCCATTAACCGTTGAAACGTTGCTGGGGCATTCACCAGGCCAAAAGCCATCGTTCTATATTGATAGTGTCCCCCCGCTGTTGTAAACGCTGTTTTCTCTCTATCTTCTGGCCGAATTGGTACTTGATGGTACCCACTTGCTAAGTCTACCGTACTAAAGTAGCGACTTCGCCCAAGTGTCTCCAACGTCTCCACTATCTGGGGGAGAGGATAAGCATCCGTTTTGGTAACTTTATTTAATCCTCTGAAATCGGTACAGAACCGGTATTGCGCAGAGCCGTCTTTAGTCTTTTTCGGGACAAGGACCACAGGTGCTGACCATGGACTACACGACGGCTCAATCATATCATTTTTAGCATTCTCTTGATGTGATCAGCAACTATCGGTCTTTGATGAACAGGGACACGATACGGTCTCTTAACAATAGGACTCTCTTCCGAAGTCACTATTCAGTGTTGAACATCTAAATGCTACCCTGCCGACCAGGCTCCTCGAACACCTGAATATGGTTCATCAGTACTTCCATGACTCTCGAGCGATCCAGTTCAGAAAGGTGAGACAACCTGCCCCACCATTGGTCTGCTATTTCCTCGGCCAATATACCTTCCGTAAGCGCACCCTCTGTTCGACCATGGTTGGACTCTTCCACGTTACTCGTAGACACCTCTACGGCATAACCCAGACACTGCCCCTTTTGAACCAATCCTTTCTCTGCGGTTAGATTTACCAATTGCACCCACACTCTCCGGCTAGTGGGTCTGTGAACGCTACGGGCCACTCTAACTCCAGGTTTTGGCAAGGCCGCTGGTTCGACCAGGATCTTCCCTTCCATCTTTTGCTTGAGCCGGCCTGCAATAAGACTTTCGCAGTAAGCTGGAATGTAGGAGCGACCGGCTGCCTTAACCTCTACAACTAATTCGCCCTGTGGCCTCTGAACCACCGGTGACTCCAGTGAGTCTTCCTTATTCATATTAGCCGCCTCTCGGGATGGGCGGTGGTAACCCTTTGAGCAATCAGTTATTTCTACTGCTTGATTATTCTGAGCTGTCACCCGACATTGCCCTGCATCTATTACCATCGTGAGCTTAGACATCACATCCCAACCAAGCAGCCCATCTGCCCTCGTTGTCACCGAAGCAATGGTAAAGCGATGCGTAAAAGGTACTTTTCCGATCCGACCTCTTACTGCTTGCTCGCCTTCAATAGGAACGGACGCTCCTGTAACTCCAGTGGCCGAAACATTAGACCTCATAATTTGGACCCCCGGTATCGGTTCTTTCAAAATGGAAATCTCCGAACCGCTGTCAACGAGGAGTTCGCGTTTATGTCCATCTAGCTCGAGTGTTACAATTATACCCCGGAGCGTATTTGATGCTGAAATGTTGGGAGCATAGTAGCTGGCCCCACTTTTTATTGGCTGCTCGGAGATGGGGCGTACCCCGAGCTCTCTTCTTTTGGGGACTCCCCTGAATTTTGCCGACCATCAACCCAAACAGACCTAATAATCTTTGCCTCCTTTGCTCGGTTGGGACAATCCCGCGCGAAATGGTTGGGATCGCCACAAACGAAACAGAAATTCCTGTTCGAAATCACGGTCGATGTTCGATTCCGGCCTCCCGACTTTCCTTTATTAATCCCCGATCTGGTATTTCCCTCCTGTCTCCGAGGGCATTCTCTGGCAAAATGCCCTATTTGGTCGCAGCGAAAACATCTTTCTCGCGCAGTTCTATTTCGGACATTTGAAACTACCGCCTCGGCTACCTGTTTTTCGTCCGATTCCACATTGCGCACCTCCCTCCTCTCTTGCTTGCTACGGTACTGTTCTACACGAGCAGCGTTATCCACAGCTTCCTGGAAGGTTTTTGGAAGGCTATAATGAAGTTGGGCAGCAGCTTCGCCCTTTAGACCCTTGATGAAAGCCGCAAGAACTAGACTATCCACCTGCGGTCCCAGGCCACGGGCTCGTCAGTCCTCCCCCGGACCATCGTTCGTTCTCCCAATCTTCGGCACCTGTCCGCATAATCCAATATACCCTCCCCGGTTCGTTGCACGACCGAATTTAAATTTAACAGTCTCTGAGCAGGTGTCGATAATTCTCGAAAACGATCCCTCAGAACGGTCTTGTACTGTTGGAAAGGTACTGCCGGGTCCCTTAGCTCCGGTCGAGCTGAAACAAAAGCTGCAGCTTGTCCATTAATTTAAGGCGGCATACCAGTTTTAGGTCCTCTTGTCACCACCCTCCGCAATGCGCTACTGCCTCCAGGTCAGTCAGAAATTCCTCTAAGGGAACCTCATCTTCACTACCTCCCCAGTGCCGGATCATATTCTGTAGACTTAAATCCCGCTTAATTTTAGTGGTTGGCTCCTCCCTGGGCCCTGAATGAACCACCGTTCGCTGGTCTCTTTGTTTCCTCCAGCTCATTGCGTGCCAGGTCTAACTCGGCCCGCAGACGTGCCACCAAGTCTTCACTTGCGGTACCCTTTTCTGTAGGCATCACGAACTACAAAACTTTTATTTATTTTATTTTTAATTTTCTGGACAAATTTATTTGTCTTTAATAAGAGACAAAAATGAATTTTTAGTTAAAAAATAACAAAACACAATGATATATAAATGATTTTTTTCTTTTTCTAATTTTCCGTCTCAAAAATTATCAATTATAAATAATTTTTAATTATCCATAATAAATATAAACAACTATATCGTTTATGACAAAAAAAGCTAAAAACGCCGAACCATGCGCGGTTCGCGAGTTATAGACCGAGCGCCTTTTCAATCCCTGGGTACTAGGCGCCCCCCACCACTCGACCGGCCTCAGCGCTTATCAGTAGAATTTACTACTGATCCCGCTTCTGACACCAGTGTAACGAGATACATAGAGGATTATTTCCAATACACATAAACAACACTCTTCTGTAAAGAGATACCTATATTTACAATCACTATTTATAATTGGTGTAACGAGATACATATAGGATTATTTCCAATACACATAAACAACACTCTTCTGTAAAGAGATACCTATATTTACAATCACTATTTATAAGTGGTATAACGAGATACATATAGGATTATTTCCAATACACATAAACAACACTCTTCTGTAAAGAGATACCTATATTTACAATGACTATTTATAATTAATACACAGTTTACAGAATGTTCCAAGTACACTATTAATATCTCTTAACAGTCCAGCAACGATAGAGAAGGTAGGAGAGCAAGGAGAGGAGTAATAGTTGGACCACCACAGTCAACTCACCAGTCACCAGCCGTCAGTCTCAAAATAGGCCCTCTTAGTCACTAGAGTCTGGGGAAAGGAGATTCCCAAGGCGAAGATAGCCGATTCCATCCGAACCCTCCCTTCCTTGTTCTCGTTGCTTTTCTTGCGTGATTTTACCGCTCTTATACTGAGTCGTCGTAAGGTTTTATATTATATTTCTATAATTAATAATTAGGAATATTAATTACAAAATAACAGCTATGGTTTATAAAATACACTTAAAGAAAAATATTAATCAGATGAGAAATAACAAAGACATTTGTAAAAAACGTATAAATAATGTAATTATTAACGAAATAATACAACCTAATTTCTCAAAAAAGAAAACTAGCATATGGCATAAATTTAACAAATATAAAATACCAAAAATTAACAAACCTACCTTAAATGTAACAATTATAGAAATGAATAGAAAATACGATCATATCTCTTCCATTAGAGCCAATAACATTAAACAAACATTAAATATTACACAAGATATCCAAAATATCAATACAATTTTAAACAAATAAAAAAAAGGAGCCAAGAAAAAAATATTTTATGTAATTTAAGCAATTATTTATATTATTGTTTTCTGCCTTTGCTCTGCATGGATTTCAAAGTTCTTGTGTACCAATAGATTTGTTTTTTTGTGTAAAATAAGAAAAAAATATTGCCCGTTGTATTAAATGAATTTAAATGCACAAAAACTAAAAGACGCTACGAGTAAAGTAGGCTAAAAAAAATTATATCAAGAAAAAGCAGTTCAGATTAGTTTTTATCGTCCTGTAAAATCCTTAAATATGATTTTTCATAACAATTAAAAAAAAAATCGAAATTTTTGGTCTTGGTTTTTCTGGGCGGCTTTTTATTCCTACCGACGCCCGGCGTTCACATAAGCATTCATAACTCCTCAGGATTTTATCCAAATTCAACGTTAATACAGCCATTGAAAAGCTGAATTTCTGACCTCTAACCCGTGCCAATTACTTTTAGAATATATGCCTTTGGAAGGGAGAAAAGGTACTATAAAATAAAAAATAACTCATCAAACGTTTTCTTTTGTATCTTCGGTTCTAACTTGTTTACGGAGGTCGGGTTTGTGCTATTTCGTGTTGATTATAAAGCCCTAAACTCCTCCCAAGTTTCGTATGAATCGGTGGAGTCGTTTTGAACTTATCGCAATTTATATGATTTTTGAATATAAATCGAAGGGACGGAGGTGAAAATTTTGAGTAAAAAACATTTATTTTTCGATTGCTATGGAAATTCGTATCTGAGGGTTTTTCGGGGTGCGAAAAACGAATGTTAACTTTGTTTCTCTATAAACAAATATTTGACCCCACTTTGTTATATCGCACAGTGGTCTGAACTCTAATATCAGTTCGAAGTTGCGATAGTGATTGTGATTTAAGTTTTTTAGATTTTAATTTATACGATAGTAAATGGATAATTTTGTGGATTTTAATCATGACGATAATCATGATGGATAATAATAATTGCATTTATTTAACTTATTTTTAAAGAAAATTAAATTGTTAAAAATAAGTTTAGATCATTAATTATTATAGTTTTCATTAATCATGAACTTTAAATTATGAAGATCAGTTGAAAAAAATTAAAATCCATAAGAGCGGTACAATCACGCAGAAAAAGCAACGAGAAAAGAAGGGAGGATTCGGGTGGAATCGGCTATCTTCGCCTTGGGAATCTCCTTTCCCCAGACTCTAGTCTCTTAGTCCCACTCACTCGCTCTCCCCACTCTCAAGAATCAGCCCCCACCATCTTCGATGTCACGTGCCATACTCATCACTCCTTACAGTAGAATCTCGGCAATTCATATCCCAGTAATTCGTATAGATTTTCTGGTCTCTTGAAAGTCTCCCTTTATTTCGTTTAAAAACACTGCAATCCGGTTCCCCCGATAATTCGTATTTATTTTCGTCTTCCAAGTAATGTAAACACCTTATAATACGAATTTCCAAATAAAAAATCTGGGTAACTCTTAATCTTTTCAAGAGGAGAGGTGAGTGAGTGAGAGAGAAATCGTTTCTGTGAATTTCGGTCGGTTTACCCTATTTTTTTATATTAAATAAAATTGTAAGAAACCAGTAACCATACTGTTAGCCGAAAATATAGATTGATCTGAAAAATTAAGTTCGCTCATGACTGGAAAATCCGCGAATGCAAGGTGCTTTATAAACAAAAACTTTACCGAACGCCTATCGTGCTAACACAAAAGCATCTATTATAAGTGAAATTTTCAACGAATGGGTACAGATATGGAATAAAAAACAGCGAAAATTTTCAACTGTTTATTGTACACATTTGTACGGCCCACAATAGTATCACATCGCTGAGCGATGCTTATCTTCTGATTTTGCCTCCCAGCACAACCTCTAAGCTGCAATCTCTAAATTTGGTCATAATTAAACGATTTTAGACATTTAACGCAAGAAAGCAGTGATGCAATTCTTATAAAGCATCAAGGATGGGAATCACCTACCTCAAAATTAAGAACTCCCATGACTTTTCGAGATTTCGCCTATTTTGACGAAGGTTTAGCAGTAGCTTTGATCCTAGCTGACGAGAAAATTTTGACTCCGTAAAAAAAGGAGATGAAGAAGAAATTGATGTGCCGACGATTAGTTCTAAAATGGCGAAATAATGCATCTACCATTTCTTAGCAAAATCGGATGTTTGTGTAAACGTATTTTCTGCTCTCAACATGCTTAACGAAGCCATCGATGAGATCGGTCTTCAAGGTCCATTCTAGCACCATAAGAAAATAACCGAATTTTTTTGTTGATCTAACTATATCGTTTGTATTTCCATTCATATTAATACAATCTTGTATTTTTTACCGCCGATTATTGGAAATCTCGATAATTTGGATATCTCGATAATTCATATTTACCTTTCGAAATCTTGACCATACGAATTATCGAGATTCTGCTGTATTTTATTTTAACAATTTCCTTTATTCGGTAAAACTCCATAATCGTAACCCAAAAATGGCGGAGGTCTAGATTTTTAAGATCAGGCAGGTCCTAAAAATCTAGATGTCCTCCATGTTGGGGTCACCATTCTGGAGTTTTACTAGTAAATATAACAATAAACAATATTTAATTATCAAACAATAATTAGTAGATAAGATTTACATACAAATAAAGTTGATTAATCCTGTATAAAGAAAAATTGATGATTTGTATAAATGATGGTGGTACTGAGATGTATATCAAATAAATTACATGCTTTTAGATGAATGTTTTGAGAATGCACAATATAGTCGGAAGAGTTAAAAGATAAATAAAAATTTGAGAAGTTTGAAGGTTTTATTATTGAAAAACTTCTAGAAGTCTACAATATATCAAATATGGCTAAAAGTCTTCAAAATAAAAATATGTTATAACATTTTTTTTTTTGAAGTATTAATCTTTTCTATATTTCTTTATAATGATTTACGGCTAATAAAGATATTGTTTTATAAATAATAATCATTATATTATTTCATAACCTTCTTCACAGTTTAACATTTACTCATTTCATGCACTTTCTTTGTTTTTTCATCCATTTCCTTTCGATATATCGATATTTTTCTAGCGATTATCGGTGGATATCGATATTTGGTTTTGCGATATATCAAAATATCGAATATCGATATTTTTCTTTCGATGTTCCAACCCTAATGTGGACTGCAGTTGGTTTCCTACTTTTCTTCAACCCCACTCTTTGGGATTGGCAATATTGGAGTTTATAGCTGATAATGATCAGCAGCTTATTTTGGAGTAGGCAATCTTGCAAAATATTAAATTTACATTTGGCAGTTGTGATTTTTTTTAAGTAGAGGTTATATCGTATTAAGTTCAGACTTTCTCTCTGTATGAGGATTTCCACCATATAATGATTCCAATGCTTTGGTGTAAATATCTGTGAGTTTCTTTCTGTTTGCATTTTCTGATCCAAACAGAGTAGCGCAAATTCCTCCCATTTCCAAAAATGTCGATAAGCTGCCGATTTACTTTTGCATCCCTTTTCATAAGCACATGTTACATCGATTTAATATCACAAAAACGACTCATAGGAATCATATTGCTTTTTCAATTTCAAATATAAATTTGTTTATTTGTTGTGTTGTAGTGGCATTGCATTATCGAAGAAATATAATCTTCAGCGTCATATTTTAGGGTTTAATGCTACTTTTAATATTAAGTATCCTCTAAAATCTGAATATTATTAACGAAAATTACCAACAGTAATCTCAGTAAATAAAAAATAATTCAAGCTCTACTAATCTTGTATAATTATTATTAAATTATACTATCACTATTAGGTAATTTTGTAAAAAACATTGTGTTGTTTTTTACTTAAGACAGTAAACTCTTGTTACTGCAATGTAGTTATAAGTTTCGTTTGTACCAAACCTTAATCCATATATTAATATTATTGATAAAAATAAAATACGTGAATTATTGAGTGGGAGGGGTCCGCTGTATTGTTTTGTCCGGACCCTGGCTCAGCTGATGGCGGACCTGCCCAGCTGGTACAGAAGTATCAGTTAGCAATGCAGTATCCGGGATATCGGTACCCGCCAGCGACCTTGGATATTACTCTGTCCTAGTTAAGCGCTGTTACATGATACTTCTGTAACAGCTATTTCTCATTTTCAAAAATAATTTCATGTTATAATTGTTGCATATGATAACATAAAAATGCTTGTTAGTATTTTATTATAATTTTTTTTTATTGTTATTATAATTTTTATTCCATCATTGATGTTTGTTAATAATTGAATGCTATAATGTTGGTAATATGAATATGTATTAAATGTGACGTACATTTATAGAATGCGTGGACTTGAAAATGGGCAATGTATGACCTGAAATGTTTTGTGCAGTTACATGAATAAATAATAATCAAGTTTGAAAGGGTTATTTATCTTCCTGAAAGTTAAATAACGAATAACATTCGACACACTCTTCGATAAGAAATCGATTTCTATATTGTGAAGAATATCAACATTAAATTTCAGTTTGCTAGGCCTTATTATTATTATTTATACAGTGACGCTACATCATTCGACGCTACGACCATTGAAGTTGGAGCATGGCCTGCTTCAGCATCGACCGCGTTATCTCTGTAGAGTGTTGCTGCCTTCCAACTGCGGACATTCAATATGGTCCAGGCGTCCGAAGCTACGTAGTCCTCCTCCGAAGTCGTCCTGCTCTTCTCACACCAAAGATTCGCTCCCTGAAGACTTTGGCTTGGATTTCGTCCTGTTCCATCCTAATTACATGTCCGCCTCAGTCTCGCTAACTTTATAAACTGTACTATGTCAAGCTCCTTATAAAGTAGTTTCAATTCGTTGTTGGGTCTCCATTCACTAAGACCGGACCGTGTATCCTCCTAAGGACTCTCCTTTCGAATTTCAGCAGAGAGATTTTGTGTGCTTGGTTCTGGATCCAGTTTTATGAGGCATATGTCAGAACTGGTCGGATGAGAGTTTTTTACAATCTGACCTTAGAGGATTTAGACAGGAGACCACCCCTTAGATGCTTCTGTAGACCAAATTAGCAGTGATTAGTGGTTATAATCCGCTTCACGACTTCTACCCCAATATCATTTTGCTGGTTTACCAGAGATCCAAGGTACACAAATTCCTTAACTCTCTCCACGCTCTGCCCGTCAACTTGGATATGGTTTTCAAGGTTCATTTGTTGAGGGTTTATGCACATATACTTCGTTTTGTTGTTGTTGACGATAAGTCCCATCCTTGCAACATCATTTTTCAGTGCGATAAATGCTTCCTTGACTGCTGCTGACGACCTGCCAGCAATGTCGTCTGCATATCCAAGGAGTTGCTCGCAGAAGTTAACGAGTGTACCAGTTGTCTGGATCCCAGAGTCTAACCGCCTTTTCCAGAACGAGGTTGAAGACCAGGCATGCCAATCCATCTCCCTGCCGAATTCCTGTCTTAGTGGGGAAGCATCTTAAGAGTTCACCACTAATCCAGATGAAGGATATGTTTTCCTCTATAGTCATTATTATTAGGCGCACTAGCTTTGGTGGAAGATTCAGCTCAAGGATTTTTCAATGTCTTCCAGAATCTCATTCTCTCATTGCCTTTTTTTTCTCCTTCGAAGATGAACTTCCTCACACCACAGAGCTCGCTGTTCCTCCGTGGCTCTTCTTGCTCATCGACCCTTTACCATTCTTTATTAGGCATCATTCTTCCTGTCGTTCATGATCTTACACTTCTCTTCAAACCACGGGTTGCGCCCCAGTTTCACCTTCGTGCCCAGTACTTCCGATGCAGTTGTTGTCAGAGCTCTATGACACTGATCCCATTTTCTATCGACATCCTCTTCAGCATAAATTCATCTTAGTTTTTGTCCGAGTTGTGAGGAAAACCTGGAACAGTATTCAGCATTCTTCAGCTTGGAGGTATTTTATTGTATAGCCTTGATTGTATGCCGATTTCTGAAAGGCGAGATTTTGGCTCTGATTTTCGCCACAACCATGAAGTGGTCTGAATCAGCATTAGCACCCCTGTAGGTTCTAACATCGAGGAGTGAAGACCTTTGCCTCTTGCTTATAAGATGACTTCTCATCTGGGTGGGAGAAAAATCCTCCCACCTTCAGTTGCTTATTCTTCATATATTCACAATTTTTCTGACTACTGTGATAAGGGTAAATATCATCCTTGATCCGATATAACGATCAGGATCGGATTAGATAAGGCAATGATGGATAAGGGTTTTGGTTGCACTAATTTTCTGATGGTAAGAGTTTTGTGAAAAGCAGTTTAAAAGTCTGCCAGATTAAGTTGGTTTTATATTCCAGTCAGTGGATACGGTCCTGGTACATTGGTAAAATTAGAAGAAAAGAAAACCTCAAAACCAAAATCCATCCCCTAATATAAATTCCCAATCTTATAACCCTACCTCCTCTACACTCTCTGAACATGTTCTATTACCCTAAATCATTCTTTCAATTTTGATAACACATCCATCCTATGTGATGGATTACAGTTCCTGATTTAAGTCAACTCACGATTACACTAGTCTACAAAAATGAACCATTTTTCTTTCACAAAAATAAAAATAACAATTTCTAGAAGTATTTTTAATGTTGAATTAAAATATCATTTCAGTTTTTCCCTATCGGGAAGGAGTTTTGTTTGATATTCATTTGAATTTTTTATAAACCACTCATTCTGACTTACCTAGAAAATGGTAGATAGTGGCTTTCGGGCATATTTTGTATCTGGAACATCTCTCTTCTTGGTCCAAAAGTAGTCAGCCAGCATATTAGAACTCCACTTGCCTTGGTACCTCTTTTCCATTGTAGAAAGTTGCTGATGAAAACGCTCACCACTGACAGCCCCAAGGGTTTCTGGAAACAAGTTAAGTGAGGGTGCAAGAAGTGAATTTTTAAAGACATGTTGCGTCCCATAGCTTTATGAGAATGCAGAAGATCAGCGACTATGTCAATGTAACTTTCTGCTTTATGGTTTCCAAGAAAATTTCAATACATATTATGGAAATACTGCTAGGCTGTGTTTTCCAGTGGATTTAACAATCCTTCAAAATGTTCATCATCCAAATGGATGATGGATTTTAGTACTTGAAATCGAAATTCAACAAAGTCAGTGATGCTAAATTGAAAGAAGGGATTTATATAGGGTCACAAATATGGTCATTAATGTGACCCTATATAAATCTCTTCTTTCAATTTAGCATCACTGACTTTGTTGAATTTCGATTTCAAGTACTAAAATCCATCAGAAAGTTTATCCATAGCTTTGACAACATTTTCATTACTCCTAATTTAATATGCAATGGAGGTAAATTTATTTTTTTAAGATTCACTAAAGGGACATGTGACACATTTTCTGGCCGGGGATAAGAGATTCGCATTTAGGCCATGATTTTCTAACGTAGTGAGACTTCCTATCATCGCTGTCCCATTCACACAAAAACAGAAAAATTTGATGAACACAAGTTGCAAACCAGGCAATAAAGCAATGACCTTTAAATCACCATAGATATACCATTTATATTTTTCATATTGGACTTTCTCTAAAACTAGTTTCATATTTTCATATGTCTCTTTCACATCAGCAGCTATTGATGGAAGTTCATTGCCGATATATAGTAGCACAGCCTTCAAACTAACTAGTGGGGTCTATGAAGAATCGCCACTTATCTGGCCGATGTTGATGCCAAAGAGTTTCCATAACAACAGATATTACAAAACAATACCATTTTCTTCAGAGAAGCTGTCTTTTAAATCACTATGGCGGCTACGATAACTATATATTCTTACATCTTTCTGAAGTAGATTCCAACCTTTGAGTCTGGTAGGTAAAACTTCAGGTTGCTGTTTAGACAAGTTTAAGCCCCAAATTAAGGTCTTGTAGATTGGGGAAGTATGGTTCTGATGAACAGCTACTGGCTTCATATGTAGTATCATTTATATTTTCATCTGAAGCATTTTCAGTTTGAGCTAGGCCAGAATCAGAGTCATCACTTAAGGTCATACCTGCTTATACTGGTACAGAGAACTCTTCATTGTGTTAGACAGTTCTCATTGCAGATGGAAAGTTTGGATAGTTAACTGTATATATTGTTTTAGATGTGATTCCTTTAATATTTGTTAAACAAAAATAACAATCAGTTAAATGATCCTTCGGTTCCCTCCAAATCATAGGCATTGCAAATGCCATACAATGTGTACCATTTTCCACCCAGTCAACAGTCTTCACAGCATACAAGTATATTTGGGGCCCAGCTCTTATCAAAATCACCAACTTGACATCCAAAGTAATGTTCATAACACTTTTTTGCAAGTGGCTTGAAATTTTGCCTCTGATACTTGAAGGTCAGCTGACCACAAATATAGCATAAATTATCTGCATGATTTACACACTTTCTTGGTATGATGAAAAAACAAAACACTACAACACAACATACACAATGCACTTCTAAACTGAAAGGAAGGTTATATAAAAGGTTCATTAAAAGGTTCCTATGACACAAAGAAAGGTTACATTAAAAGGTTTCTATGATACTTAGGTCAAAGAGAACGCTAAAATCAGATTTTAAAAGGTGGTTGTCACTGGAAAACTATACCTGACAGAAAAATTCACTAGTCACTAATCAGATTTCTTGTGAAGAAAATCTTGTTGACCAGTGTTATCAACAGGTTGATTATAACTGATAATTATCCAAGATATATGTTAGCCGCTGCAACATAAATGAAAAAAATATTTTTTTATAAGTATATGCAGGAACGGTAAAACCATGCACTTGAGTAATTATGCCTTTGGCATCCAAAAAGATACAGAAAGCTCTTTTCCACCTAATCCACTGGTTTCCTACATCGGGCTGATTAATATTTAACATTGACAGTCCCTTATTTGAAAAAAGTAACTTCGGGTGGCATGGCATCAAAGAAATTTGTTGACAGTTGCTTGTCAAATGGAAAGCTTTGCTAAGTGTGTACCGTGAACCTCGAACTTGTCAGCAAGTGGTGCAGAACCACCTAGTGAAATTTCATCAGATATGTTTTAATTTTTAGGTAATTAATTATTTGTGGATATTTTATTATTTTTATAATGTAGTTCATGATTTATATTAAGGAAGAAGTTGGTCATGAGGTGCAATCAAAAACTAACATTTAAATAAGTAATACTTTTTTATTTTGTGCCTTTTAGGCCATCATCAGGGCTAAAAGAAAAAACCAAATAACAACATTGAAAACGACAGAGTCAGTACCAGTAACAGTAAAAAATGATAAAAACAGAAATTACAAGTAAGATAGAAAGAAGTATGAGGTATAAAAAGAAAAAGATGAAACTAGAGTACGTAATACAAGTGACTAATGAAAAAAATAGCAATGTAAAAATTAATAGAAATTAAAATAATGCATTATTCACACAGGGAATAGTAAAATATATGAAACCTACTGAAACGAATTAATAGGCTTCATATATTTTACTTAAATATACTTATATATTTTAGGGTTAGTTTTTGACCGCACCTCCCGACCAACTTCTTCCTTAAGTATATCTACGGTCAACCAAAACTCATTCCTTCATGATTTATAATTTTTTGTAGCAAACATGATATGGAAGAAAGAGCAAGTCAGATTAGTAAACGAATCCGACTAATAAGCGATTCTAAAATGTAAATTTTAAACAATCCAGGAATGTATCAACTTTGAATTGAAATTGAAAATTCAACTAGTGAAACTGTAAATAAAGTAAGATCCAACAATGGGGCAGAAGTTTTTAACAATGGTGTATTGTAGCTAACTACAATTTAGTATCCTTTGTGAGGAAACTCTTTAGACCTGGGGCCTTTGATGAACTAAGACTAGAGTGCACTAAACAGAATTTTTATATAGTGGTTCTTCAGGAAGTACGATGGTTAGGAGTGGGCATGATTAAGAAAAAGGACTACACGTTATACTATAGTAATAGTAAAGATCGCCATGAGTTTGGTTGTGCATTCCTAGTGAAAACAAGATACAGTAATGCAGTATTGGATTTCCAGACGATAGACAAATCGTATCTGTAAAATAAGACTGCATGGGAGCCTATTTAATATCTGCATCATTAACGTACATGCGCCATCAGAAGATAAAGATGACAGCACAAAGAAAGGATTCTACACAAAGCTGGAGAGGGTGTATGGCTCATGTCCCTGATACGACATTAAGATCATAGCAGGCAATTTTAGCGCTAAAATCGGGAAAGAAGAAGTTTATAAGCCTACAATAGGAATGCATAGCTTACATAACATTACCAATGATAATGGAGAAAGACTGATTCAGTTCGCAGCCTCCAAGATGTCTACAATAATGAGCACTGTATTCCCACATAAGAATATCCATAAATAGATATGGCGAATGCCTGATGGGAGAAATTCAAATCAAATAGATCATATCTGTATTGATAATAGGCATCGCAGTTGTACGGGGGATGTCAGAAGCTTCAGGGGACCTTGCATTGATTCAGATCATTATCCAGAAGTAATAAAATTTATACAAAGAATAAGGACAGTAAAGGTATCTCACTATCTACCTAAGAAAAAGTGAAATAGAGAAAAGCTTAAGAATGAAGGGATGCTCCAGAGTCTGTAAAATTTAAGGCACATTTAGTTGCAGTAGGATGTTCTCAGCGACCTGGACAAGATTTTAATGATACTGTGTTCAAAACAACTTGTGTTCGAAGCCTTTTAGCATTTTCTACTTCTAAAGGTTTGCAACTAAACCATTACGATATAGAAACAGCGTTTCTCTTTGGGAAATTGGGTGAAACCATCTACATGTGCCAATCACCTGGATATCAGCAAAGCAAAAGTAAAAACTTATATTGTAAATTAAATCAAGCTTTGTGTGGCCTTAGACAAAGTGGTCATGTATGGTTTCAAACCTTTAGTTTCCATTTAAGGAGTATAGGATTTACCCAATTTAAATCAGATCCATGTGTTTTTTGCTTAAAACAAAAAAAAAACAAAAAAACATTTGTTCCTTGGATTCATGTTGATGGTATAATTGCTGTATTTTCAAGTCAAGTCATTCTATATGAAGGTATTGAGAAAAATTAAGAAAAATTTGTTCTTAGTAAAAGTTGTTAGACCAATAATGTCCTAGAAATGGATATACCATAATCAGAATGAAATGTTTATTTATGTTAATTAATCAAACCAATATTGTTAGAGTTTATAAACAAATATGGTATGAAAAATTGTAACCCAATTAAGACTCCTTTAGATTTTGACAAAGATTTTGATAGATTTCAGTACTCCCAGTTTCTGACCCCAAGTTCTATCAAGAAATAATTGGCTATAATATATATGTTATGATTAAAGCCAGGCAAGACCTGGCTTATCCAATAAGCATGCTTTCAAGATATTCTCGGAAACCAAGACTAATTCATTTGAATGCATTAAAAAGGTTATTGCGATATTTAGCTGGCACAATCAATTCCAATTTGAGGTATTCCAGAAGATCCTTGAACCTTAAGTGTTATGCAGATGCTGTTCGGAAGCATGAAGTTTCAGGAAAGCGTTTAATTACCGGCAATTTGTATATCTTTGGACGAAATTTAATCACTCTTGTATCCAGAAACCAGAGGACTACACCTTTATCAATATGTGATGCGGTTACTGATGCCGTTAAGGAGGGATTCTTCATAGATTTTTTTTTCTGTATGAGTTGTTTTCTTTTGGTAACGAATCCATTGACCTCAGGCCTACGCCAGTATGGTGTGACAATCAAGTTGCCATCACCGTGGCAAAGGATAGTACAAGCTCAAGCAGAACAATGCAGATGATTAAAATGAAATGTTTTCTGAATGAAAAGTTAAAGGACTGACCAAGATTTTATCTTTTGGAAAATTAAATTTTTGTTTCAATAATATAAATGAAGCTTGATTTTTTTTCGATAAACTGTATCTATTTATTTTTATAAAAAGTGTAATATTTTTGATAATTTAAAGTTCTGGGGTGTGTGTAGGGATAATCTAAATTATGAGCTGTGCAATGGGGAAGTGTGTAAGGGGCAATGCTGTGTAGGTGGAACATTATTGTGTAGTACAACTTTGTGCATGAGAATAAAAGTATATAACAAAGTGCACTCTGCATTATTTATGCTGATACATCTTCCAATTTGCCTCATTGAACTGGTTTTGTGGTGTTAATTCAACTAGCTAAAAGTTTGAATGATGATCATTCGTTCCCCAGCCCATAATCAATTATTTTAATGATAGGATTAATGGAATGATCCGAAAATCATCATTCGGTTATGCTCACCCATTGATTGGACTTTTAGCACTACTTTTTCACTGCTACAATAGTGTCACAGTAGCAGTTGGAGCTGTGACAGATTTTTACTGGACCGCCACTCCCTTAAGTACTGTACATCCAACACCATATGTTATGCAATCCATTATTAACCCTGGCATCAAGGTACAACACTACTGAAGTTTCATGGTAGCCTGCAATCTTGTTAAACGCAACAAGCCTTTTTCAGATGGCGAGTTTATTTAGTAGTGTATGGTAGAGTGTAGAAACATGTAGTGTCGTGATGTGAGAATCCAATTTGAAATCACTTCATTGTCAAGAAGGACTATCGTGTGGCGCATTGACTCAATTAGTGACTAACTCACTGAACAGCTGAAGACTGCTGAGCAAAGATTTTGTTTGGTTTTCTTGGCTATCTGGATGATAGTACAGATAAGGAAGACAGTACACAATTGCCCAACAATGTGAGGTGGTTGAGCCTGGGTAAAGTGACTCTTATTTCTCGACAGAAAGGAGATATCTCAGGATTTTGTTACAAAAAAAGGATGTGAGGAAAGATGATGCTTGCAGCTCATTTATTTGAGAAATAAAATTAACTGAATGTGACATTGCAGGGAAAAAGGTTGTTTGTACATTAAATATGCAAGCATGTAAAATCATTCAAAGCAAGACTAGGTCTATTTGCAAGGCAGGCTGGAGAAGATAATTTTTTGTCATTTCCTTTATTATGGAAAAAGATCTGAAAAAAGTATTAGGAAAGTATTATAAAGTATCATAGAAAAGTAGTATTGAAAGTATTAAGAAACAAATCTGAAAGTGTTTCTGCCAAGATAAGGGTTTATTTTCAGAGTTTGAAGGTCACAAGATGATTTAAGGATTTAAAGAAAATTGATCTTAAATTCAATTAGTTCTCATATCCCATCACTGCTGATATTGACACAATACCTGAGGAACTGGAGCTTCAACTTATTGACATGGAGTTAGATCTCACACTGTGAAAAAAAATGTTTATTTAATGCTCTGTCATTAGTCGACTTTTACAAATCTTTGTCTCCTGTAAAATTTCCATGTATGAAGAAATTAACGAAAATGTATTCTCTAAATTTGGATCTACATATATTTTTGTGCTTGAAAGTTATTCTTGCTTGAGATCAACAAGAGTAAATGCAGATGCTCTTTGACAGATGTTAACTTGCAGGCTGTGATGAGAATCTCACTTCCTGATTCAAAAAAAAGTTAGAAAAGTATGATAGGTTACATTTGCCTCATTAAACTGATTCTAAAATAATTATTAAATGTTCTTGCAGATATAGATAATATGAAATGAAGATAATAAAGAAATTGAATAGAACTTACACTATTTTATTAATTTGTATTTGTTATTTTTTATCGTACAATTTATACCTTTTCTAAAAAGCATTAACTAATGAATGCATTAATTTTAAAAGGTGTGAACCTACGCTTCCAAAAGCAATCCCCGAGCCAAAACAATTGCCCATCCTTGGTTTAGATTATACATAGTTTAACAAGAATCTTAATACTGATTTTTGCCAATAAGTGCTATGTACTATAGCTATAATTATTATGTGGTAATAATTATTCTATAAAATAAAAACAATCTTTCAATAGTATCCTAATAATAGGCTTTGTCTCTTTTTTGAATATTATCTCTCATTAATTAATTATATATACTGTTTTATGCTGCTGTATTAATTCAATGTTACTGGTAAAAAAATATATTATTATTAATATTACCCTGCTCTATGGTCCTCTGAAAACCAAGGCCTACTCAACATAAAATATATATATTTATATTCTAACATAAGATAGAAGAATGCATTGCTGTAATATCCTAGGATACAATCTATATTTATATTCTAACATAAGAAAGAAGATGCATTGCTTAGTATATCCTATAATATCTTAGAAAACGATACGATAATCCTGTTTGTCAAGAATTGATAATACCATTACCTGAACTCATCAATTGTAGATAAATGTTACATAAAGCATTTAACATATTTGCTGAATGTATCATGGGTGGATTTCATCAAACATGATAATTTGCATGTCCCAGAGTTAAAATAAAGTCGTTTACGAGTTGCTTTGATTTTAAGGAAATGAAAAAATACTATTGGAATATGAGAAGAAGTACATTTTAAGCAGTAGCTAATGATTCTGACTTTTTTTTATTGGAAAATAAAGATTATTAAATTTCAAAAATTGTCACAAGTGTTACGTCTCCTACTATTTCTGAATTCTTTCAAAATGATACTATTTTAGATTAATCGCTTGAAATGAATAATTGAATAATATACCACCTTGTAATTAAAAAAACTTCTGATTTCGGCTTGTTAAAGTTTTTTATGGCAACACTTGTGACAGTTAATTTAGACTAAATATTTTTGTTACGAATGAAAAATACTGGAGAACAGTGTTTTTATTTTTGTTTTGTTTTTTCCAAAAAATTGTCTAAAGTGGATTACTACTAGAAACACAGTGTTTTTCATTTTGAATGTTTGTTTTTTTTATTGTTTGTTGAACTATTATCCCATTTTATTTATTCTTTAATTTCTTTTTTATTTAGGGGTGAAGGTGATTAGCCTAATGGGGTAAATGGGCAGCCGTTGTAGTATTTTATTCACTTCCATTTTCTGATTACCGAATTACATTCAAAACGAAAAAACACTGTGTTTGCAGTAGTATCCCACTATAGAAATTTTTTTGGGAAAAAGAAAAACAATTCCAAGTTACGAGATAACAAAACCAGGACAACAACAAAAAAAAAAGTAGGTACTCATATTGCTGTAGGTATCTAACTTTTTTGACCTACCTACCTGCTACCTATCTGCTAACTAAAATTGTATAAACCTATTTTAACATTATTTCATAAATAATATATGCTGGCATAAAAACTATGTTGTACGAACTTAACAGACATCCCCGACTGGGTGGGTTTCTTAAAAGTAGATCCTTGGATGGAACTCCATCCTCCCACGAAGCAAAATCCTGGGTACACCACTGTTCAAAATCTCTTCGAAATAAGACTAGCTTCACAAAGTTGGTTATATCGTTGGAAAGCTGTTGAAACTAAGCAATTTTTTTTAATTCTCCAAGCTAGAAAATTCATTCCGTGAGATTCAACTGGGTAATTCTGAAAATTATTCTGTTTTATTTGTTTACTTTGCTTTGGCTGCTGTAATCGCCTGACGGAGCAATATTTTTCTGCAAATCGGTACCCATCTTTTAGGAAATTTTCATAGATTACAAAAATGGTGCCAGAAGTTGAGAACGTTTAGTTACAGTAGAGAAATTTGGAACGTGGTTTTCTTGAAAAATGTGATTTTTGGTACTGAATTAGATTTTTTTTAAGACTATCCCTCTCTCAATTATTGACATTTCCTCCTGAGACTCCCTATATAGCCTCGGGTTCGGCCAATTTAATTTGCTTTATTTCTCTGAAAACCCAAAGGTTGCATGGGTATAACCCAACATTTTTTTTTTTTTTCAAATTTATATGAATTTATCATATTTAAAATTGATTCTTGATTTATTACTAAAACTTTTTGGAGAGGTTCAACATACTAAGTCCTCTAAGAATAGACTACTTGTTCACTTTCTTTATAACTATTATTGAGTACCTTTGTATTATTCTAAATTTGGTTAATAAAGTTTAATGTTGGTGCACCTAGTTTTAACATTTTAAATTACCTATTGTTTTAACCTTGCAAACATCTAAAAGACTAAGACAATTTTTACTAAGGAGATTTTATCTGTGTATTTACTTTTTATTCCTGGATGACTAAGTATAATTTATAACTCACATTTCCATTGATCCGCTGTTTATGATAGCTGAACTATTCTGATGCTTTACAGTATGTTTGATGTCGGTGGACAAAGAGATGAGCGTAGGAAGTGGATCCAATGTTTCAATGATGTTACTGCCATTATATTTGTCACAGCATGTTCATCCTATAACATGGTGCTGAGGGAAGACCCTACCCAGAACCGGCTTAGGGAAAGCTTGGACCTATTTAGAAGCATATGGAACAATAGGTGAGTATATGTCCAAAGTATCAAATAATTTTTATTATAAACATTGTAGATCATAATAATAATAATAATTTCAGCCTTAGTGAACTAATTTATGTTAAGATACTAATACTCAGTGAAAAATCATTATCTAATTAAACAGATTAATTATTAATATAAGTATATTAGCTATATGTAATAATACTGTAGCCTTTTTACAAGTCCTTAATTTGTGGACTTCCTGTAAATGAAAGGAGTCTTAACTTTCCAGAGGGACCAGCCATGTTAGAAAGTAATGCAGCTTAATATATTATTTGTTATTAATAAATCTATATTATGAATAATGTATGTTACTTCTTGGTACAGTTATGGCCGATGAATTTACCTACCCAGGCCATGGTCAATCTTTAGTTTTACTTGTATTTTTTTTTCAGAAATAGAAAGTTTTGATTGAAAAATAATACAAGCTGCCACAAATAAGGGCAATAGATAGTAGAGTTATAAGAATCCATTCATACCAAATGTACAATTTACTTGTATTAAATAAAAAGTTTTCTCCTCTCTTACCAAGTTTTAATGCCTTTATTGAATCTAGAATTTCCTCAGGAATTAAACCATTGCTGGGGACTATACTACTTCTCCAAACACACAAACACACACACTCACTCCCTCACACACTCACTCACTCACTAATATTGGTAATAATAATATTCAGTTGTAATAATAATAACACTAATATTTAATAATAATATTCAAGGAATATAGATATTGCACCTGCAGACAGCTGATCAAATGACGTCACAATTTTCAATCCAAAGCCAAAGAAAAAATACTTGCAAATCTAAAGCTCACATTTTCTGTCATTTCGTCAATTCGCCGCACTGCCGGATTTCGAGACAGAGCTGTCTTGCCTACTAGTTTTGAAATTTTCAGATCGTATGTATGTTTTGCAAAGATTTTCCACCTGCGCTTGATGACATGCTCTCTGTTCTATGGCATGGTCCTATGTATGACTTTCACTCAGTATTGCACTAAAATTCCTCTCTGAAGACTATAATAGTACTTAATAACTATATTAATCATACGTATCTATCTACTTTAAAACAGAGAAAAAAAAGGAATTGTAATTGTAATTGTAATTGAGAAGAAGTGAATAAATTGGTATAAAAAAAGGAGGGTGGGGAAGCTGGAATATACATGCCTGCTTAGGCGTAAAGGTGGCCCTACACGATCGGTTTTGCCGGCCGTCCAAGAGAGCCGACGATTTGGAACGATGGCATTAAAACTGCTCGTGTAGGACTACATCGTTCTTACACGTCGGTGTTTTCCGAAGAAATGAACTAATTACCTTATCTATAGAGCTTTCTACATATATAATTCTCTTCCTCAGGCATTAACTACATTTTCAAGATCTATAAAATATTATTTGAAAAAAAAAATTCAAAAAATTTAAATTAACAATATATTTTTTTTCCGAAATTTATCGTGTTTACAAAAATTATAAATTTCTCCAATGGAAAAAAAGAAAAGAAAAATAAGATGGCATAGGGCATATTTTAGGCAGATCTATACAACAATGATTGATCGCATTTGATAGATCAATTTTGATTTCGGCATTTTTGTTCCATTTACCTTCTACCACTGAAAAAAATTAAAACCAAATGTTACCAATTTTTAGGTTCCTTTTTTTTTTTTTTTTTTTTTTTTTTTCTGATTTATTTTACATGATCGAATTTATATCGCAATTGTTATAAAATTTATAGAATATAAAATATAGCACATTTAAAAAATATAGTAAGTGTAATTAAACAACTAGTTTATTTTAATTTTGTTTTGGTCTATTATTTTGTCTAAAGCCAACAAAAACTTTTATTGTCTCTGAATAAAAGTGCATACGTAACTGAATACATTATCAAAACTATGTTGAATAGATTGAAAAGCCTGTTTATTTTCGATTTGTAACAATTCATAATAAACACTTTTGGGAGAAGATAACAAAAGTTAAAGATATATAAACAGTGTAAATAAAATTTGCAATTATTTTATTCTCATTCCAGTTTCATTCCCCTTCTTACTGACAATAAGACATGCTACTAGAGACCTATCCGAAGAAAAAAAAAATTGTTTTAAGTATTAGGTTTTATTTTTAGTTTTATTGCACCTACTATATTTTAGAAATATGGTAATGTCTGAAAAATTATTTTTTCACAATGATAGAGAGTACATGGTACTAAAATACCATGATACAATTTGATCGATCAAATACGATCAATCAGTGTCATAGAGATCAGAAGATCTGAAACCCTATTTTTAAACATTATATATATTTGTAGGCCATTAAAAAGCCCAAAATATGCTTCAAGTTATCTTATTTGTCTTTTATTTTTTCCATTAGAGAAATTTATAGTTTTTGTAAACATGATTAATTTCGAAAAAAATAAACAAATAGTATAGGTATTGTTAATTTAAATTTTTTTGTATTTTTTTTCTTAAAATAATAATGATTTATTAATTTTATAGATGTAGTACATGCTTGAGTAAGGCAATTATATTCGTAAAATGCTCTGTAGAGAAGGGTATTAGTTCATTTCTTCCCCTTTGGATGGCCTTTAAAAGGCCCAGAGACATTTCAATCTCACTAATAAAGTACATCCAAAAAGTACAAAATGAAAAAATAAGTTTTCGTTTGTCTTCAGTTAATCAATAATTATAGAATTTTGGCCACACAAACGACAATTTTTCCTGCTGTGCTGCTATTTAGTGCATTATATTGACTTACAAGAGAAAACACATTTTTTGGTGCCTAGGATTTTGTAACTGATTTTAGCTATGTTTGGGGCGCTGAATTTAAATATGAAAACAGTTTTTTTCTTTCAGCTCTACTTTTTAAGATAAGTGTGAAAAAATAAGTAAAACCGCTTGCTTGACTCAAGCCACTTCTTTCCCGCTTAATGAGGCTTCTTTCTTTCTTCTTTTGATGAGCTTCTTTCCCACTTCGTCACTAGGAATCCCATCCTTCATTTCAATGCTTCAACTAAAGTTGAGGTCAGTTTGTGAGTTTTAGCCGTGCAGGGTGGATCGAAGTTGATAAAAAATTAGTTTATGCTCTGTAAAAACACCCCTTCTGTACTATGAGATGAAACACTCGAAATTTAAAATAAAACAAAAAATGCGTGGATTTTTTAAACTTAATACTGAATTTGAAGCCAGCGAAAAAAAAAAAAAAATGTTAAGTTGTTTTCTTTATATTTGATAAGCAAATAATCCTTTTGAGATACTATGCAAGGCCGTCTTGTCCATATAGACAAAGTAGGCGGCCGCCTAGTGTGGAAGTATTGAGGGGTGGTAAAATCTTAAGGATCGTTTCCTGGAGCTACCGTTGTCGTTTGGTTTTGTCTACTGAAACTGTGTAGAGACAAACAGTTTTTGTCACCATTGGCACATGGAAATGAACGGAGGAGTACACACTATTTGGTTGTTTTGCAGGAATAGTACGTATGTGCCAGAGCCGGATCTAGGTGGGGGGGGGGGGGAGGTGGCACTTGCCCAGGGCGGCAGAATTTTGAAGGCGTCAAATTTCAAACATAATTTTATTTTTCGGTTAAGCGAAAAATAGTTGCTTCCGCCTTTTGATTGATTTGATCTTAATTCAGTCAATGAAATTAGTTAATGCTATTAGATAATGCTATTAATTTATATATATATATATATATATATATATATATATATATATATATATATATATATATATATATATATATATAACCAATAATACTGTTGTTGACAGTATTAATTTGCAACATTAATTCTTGCCCCCTCTGGCAAAAATCCTTGTTTCGGCGCTAGTCACCTCTATCAAATGAAACATCGAAATATGTTTCAGCACAAGATCGGTTGACGAATATCGTGTGAACAACACCAAAATTCGTTCTGAGAATTGTAATTAGTAAGGATCCTAATTTTCTATATAGGCAAATTATTTTTTTTTTTTTGAAACGTCATTAATCAGTTATATTTTATTTTATTTAACGATGAAACAAATGGTAACAATGGGATGATGTGATGACAACGGGAGGGGCGAGCTTAGTTTGGTTTAGGTTGAAGAAGGGGGCGGTAAGATTATGGGGTTCTGACATTTTAGATTGCAGGAGAAGTCGGTAAGATTATGGGGCGCAGACATTTTATTTCTACTAGAGCGCCAGAAAACCTACAGCGAACCCTGATGATATGTCTATATTTTAATCTTTAGAAGATTATTTGTTCAATGCGTAGATAATAATGAAGAGAGAGATCTTCCTTCAAATGTTTTTTTTAATCATAAAATAGTATAATCTAGGGTTGGAATATCGCAACGCGATATATCGATATATCGGATTTGAAAAACCGATATATTATATCGATATCCTAACACCCGATATATCGAGATATCGATATTTTGCACCGATATATCGGTGATATTGATATTTTAATTTTTATTATTTTATTTTAATTAGAAATTTCCTTTATTCTTTATCATATTTTTAATTTTATCCATGAGCTGTACTTAACATTACAGCTTAATTATTTAATCAATCTAAGACTCTGTCTCTGAGCTGTTGTAACTTCCTTACTGTTAGAACTCATTGGCGTCACTAACGGTCAGTTGCTTGTTGTTCATTGTTGTTGTTGTTGTTAGTGTGGTGATACAAGTGAAAATAGAAACTAAAATGTCGCCGCCAAAAAGTGAAGTATGGAAACATTTTAAATCGAGAGACAGTAAAAGTGCAGAGTGCAAATATTGTCACAAAATATTTCGGACTTCGGGAAACACATCAAACCTACGGTCACACCTCAAAGCTTTGTATAATTGAAAAATATTTGGTGAATAATGAAATATGAAAAAAAATTTACCAAAATGTCACGCAACAAGAATGGATATAATTTGGATCGATTTTTTAAAATTAAAAATACGTGTAAAATATTTTTGAATTTTGATTAATCAACATATCCAAGCAATGTTAATGTGAATAGATATGTGAATAGATAATTAATGTCAATAGATAATTGAACTGAATCAATAAATAGACAGAATGTAATTTACAAAATAAAATGGAAATAATACAATGAAAAGTATTATGGAGGGGAAATGTTCCAAAATTTGAAAACAAGATTAAAGCAGCATAAGACAAATTCCAAATATCCTAATAATAATAAAGAAGTGCTCAATTTCAAAATCGATATGAAATTGAAAATCATTACATAGACATAATAAATAAAATAGATATATAATGAAAGAACTAATAATTGTAATGAAAATAGTAAATTTAAAATAAAAATAAGATCTAGAAGAATTATTAAAAGGAAATAGGACACTACCATAAGTATTGCTAGATAGTGAAGACACAGGCCAGAATATTCAAGAATAGGAATCGAGGCACATTAGGTAGATGCTAACTAGTTTTAAATTTTATTGTGTTTCAACATTTCACAGTGTGGTCATATGTATAGTAAATCATAGGTCTACTCGCAATTGTACTTTATTATGAAATAGGGTCCAGGTTTTTCCTCCTTATCCTTCAAATAAACTTAAGAGTTTAAGATTACCAAAACAAAAAATAATCTGGATCAATCATCCACCAAATTGAAATAAAATAGACAATACTATAAATGTAAATAAATTGTTGCATATAATCATTGGTTAAAATATAGCACATGTTAATTTATAAATATAATGGGGTAAATATGAGAATAAACAATATTTAGTTGCCAAACAATAATTAGTAGATAAGATTGAAACACATATACTGTTAATTAATCCTATGTAAAGACAAACAGGTAATAATATAAATGGTGATTGTACTGAAATATATATCAGATGAATTACATGTTTTTAGATAAATGTTTTGAGAATGCTCAATGCATGCATGGAAACTTTATAAAATACAATTATTTTTTAGAAAAATTTGTAGAATTATATAATATATGAAATATGGCAAAAAGCCTTCAAGATAAAAATGTATTATAATACTTATTTTTTTTACCAAAATATTATTCTTTTCTATCTTTTTTTATAATGATTCATGAATAATAAAAAATATTGTTCCATAAATAATATTTATATTATTTCATAACCTTCTCATAAATTTCATAACGTTATACTTATTTAATGCACGGCTTCTTTGCTTTTTCATCCATTTCCTTTCGATATATCGATATTTTTCTACCGATTATCGGTGGATATCGATATTTGGTTTTGCGATATATCGATATATCGAATATCGATATTTTTCTTTCGATATTCCAACCCTAGTATAATCCCTTACCCTATGTTGAGGGAATTCTAGTGCACCACATCTATAATTATTACTTGCTGGTAAGTTATGATTTTATGTTGACTAGCTGTTGCCTACGGCTTCGCACGCGAATATTTCATTTCTGACATTTCATTTTAATTTATAGACGTTTATTATTATGCATATAATAATTGTAGTACGCATGGTGTGTGCGTGAGGCAAGCTCCGCTTCTGCCACTCTAGTGAGCATCTAACACATACTTGGACTGAAAATAGAACCTTTAATCAAAACATACTTTTTTTAAACTTTCAAATGAAACACTGGAGCTATTATATCGTGCCTGCCATGAAGCTTTTGTCGGTCTTTTAAGGATATTGAGATCATTTAAAAATAATAAAGTAATTAAATTACCAGATATAATTTATATATGTACATAAGTTACCACGTATGAATTTTAGACCATTTAGGTTAGATGCCTACGTGATAAACAAATCACTATGATCGTATGTCATAGCATCCTAAATCCTGTCATAATATAACGGTGTCATCAGTAAATCAGCATGGCAACACAAATATCTTTACAATATCCGAAACGTTACCATACATCCCCCTTACTCATGACATGTTTGAGATGAACATAGTTTTTTAGTTCGCAGCTTGCTCTGGTTGAACCTAATAAAGCTAAGCCATTCTGTCTCTATCTATATACGTTTATGGTAAGGATAACTATAATGCTTATAATTCATAGTGTTTAACATTATGTTTGCGTGATGCAAGCCCCGTTTCTGCCACTCCACAGTATGCATGTAACAACTACTTGGATCGAAAATGGAACCTTTAGTCAAAACCCGTATCATTTTTTTAACATTCAAATGAAACACTCGAGATTTTGTATCGTGTCTGTCATTAGGCTTTTGTCTGCCTTTTAAGGCCTTTCCAATTTCAGAACATTTCGGTTACATGTAAACGTGATAAAAAAATCAGGACGAACCTATGTCATCGCATCCTGAGTTATCTCATGCATATAACGGGACCCTCCAGTAAAACAGGATGGCAGCACGAACATCTTTCCAGTATTCAAAGTGTTATCACTTTTACACACAGCTTGCTCTGGTTGAATCTTATAAAATTTAGCCATTCTGTCTCTATCTTGGCGTAGATATTAACCAAGAACTGGTTTAAAATACTACGATACAGAAAGATGTAATTAATACTAACGTTTTAACTTTTAAACACAGTCGTTGTATAGCGTCGTAACACATTTGCAATATTAATGCAATTTTTCTCATCTGCGATCACTTTTTAATCACTTGGAATACGATTTTTTCTATATTTTGTTTATGTCTTATTGCACATCTACAACACAAGGGGGGCCACCATTAAAAATTTGAGCTTCGTAGGTTTTGTCGTTTTTGAGATACAGTGGTTACTAAATCAGTCAGAAGTGAGTGATATATTTCTATTCTACCGATGATTTAATTAGTTTCCTTTGAAATGAGCATCTCTGTGTGTACGTGAAATGTATAGTTTTCGAATTATTTAAATGAAAAAAAAATTGAATGAGTTTCCATGGGAACCTCCGCTTGAAATATGGATACAATGCCCAATATGCTTTTATATATTGTTTTTATATATCTAGTATTTTAGCTAATACTGGTCCGGTTTAGATGATTTTGTTTTTGTTTTGTAGAGAATTTAATTATCTTTCAAATGAATACCTATAGTTTTCAGGAGATGTATAGTTTTCGAGTTATTCGGAAAACTAATTGTTGTTTAGGCTTTAGAAATAATTTTTTTCAATCACTTAGATTACGATTTTTTTAAAATCCCAGTGTAATTGCACATCTAGATCATAAGGAAAACCACACTTAAACATTTCAGCTTCTTAGGCATTGTCGTTTTTGAGAAAGAGTGATGACTAATAGATGGTAACTTGCTTTTATAGATACAAAAGTTAAATAAATATATATATATATATATATTTATTTTGGAAGAAGATTAATTAATGGTACTATGCCTATTACCTTCGCGCAAGTGCAAGCAATGAGTTGACGAAGTTTCATTGTAATTTAATGAACAGTATGGCAACGCATAAAATACGAACAAACAAACCCACATTAATTTTTATATATTAGATAATACATTAGTTATAGAAATAATTAAATCAATTATTAAATTATTTAACTTAACACTTCTTTTAAAATTGAGGAGTTTTATATCAAAAGTCCATAAATCCACTTTTGGAAAATAATTACAAAAATAAAAAAAAAAAAGTATTTGGGCACCATCTCATAAGATAAGGCAAATTTTTCTTGAAAATGTTGATTTGTAACATCTATTTGACAGGGGAAATTTAAGATTTATAATAAACTGAATAATTGTTAGGTGTAGAATAGTAATTTGTCAAAAAAAGTCTTTGTTTTTGTAAAGTGGATATATTAACTTTTGTTAGAAAACTCCTCAATTATAAATTTATATAAACAGTTTTCCTATTTGTTCTGTTATCCATATGATTATTTCTTCATAATTTATAATTTGTATACCAATTTGAAATCAAAAAATAAAATTCAATGATAAATTTTTATTATTTGCAGCATATATTTTTTTCGATTTAAGGTTCATTCTTGGGTTATCGAGCGTGCAAATTATGAAAATCCTATTGATTTTAAGATTGCGCGCTTACATATCGATTTTTTTTACATATCGGATATCCTCGATATTGAGATCCATCATTATGTTATTGAAGGTACATATTATGAAAATGCTGTCGATTTTAAGATTGCGCGCTTAAGTATCCATTTATTTTAACCTTACGGATATAATCGATATTGAGGTTCATTATTATGTTATTGAAGGTGCTTATTATGAAAACTCTATCGATTTTAAGATTGCGCACTTACACATTGAATTATTTTAACATTTTGGGTATCTTCGATTATTGGGTTATCGTAGATTTTTTTTTTTTAAACTTCTAATGATTTTAAGACCTCGAGCTTGAGTGTAGATTTAGTTTAACTTTTCCGATTTCTTAGATATTCAGTTCCATTATTATTAATTTCTATATTATAGGATATAGGCTAGAAAGTTCTTAGATATTCAGTTCCATTATTATTAATTTCTATATTATAGGATATAGGCTAGAAAGTTCTTTTCTACCATTTTATTGATGTGTGTATTTGGATTAAGCAATATCAACAGTAAATTTAAATGCGCATGTGCATTAAAAATTCTATAGTAAATTCCCAATTTGTGTCCTTAATAAACTGATAAAAGATCCATGTACCGAAGAATTCGTTAAAAGTTATAATTAATGGAATGATTATTAGCAAACTAATTTACGCTCCCGATATGGACGAAAATGCACCTCCGATGCCACAATTAATCGGCCTCAACATCGAAGAAATCTAAAAAGCTGAAATAGTACGTGAGCGCGCAATCTTAAAATCGATAGTCTTGTTATAAAAAGGTCCTTTAATAACCCATTAGGCGACATCAATATCAAGTATATCCGAATTGTTATAGTAAATCGATAGTTGACCGCGCGATCTTAAAATCGATAGTTCTTTCACTATTAGCACCTACGATAATCCAATAATTGACCTCAATATCGATGATATCCGAATTGTTAAGAAGGATATTGGGAGTCTAACTCCAGTACCAAAGAATAAAAAATTAACTCCACTGGCATTGCTGAATATGATTTTATACAGAGGTTGTATCGCAACCACTTATCGGATGCAGAAATAAAATATTTTCCACAATATCTTTATATTTGAAAGATGTTTTGAAATACAACGCATCTCCCCCTTCCAGACTTGCTAAATAAAACAATATTTAGTACTAAAGGCGCCACCTGAAACTAATAGATCGATATCTCCTCCAATAACAACTACAGAATCGTGTTCAGAAGGCATCGGAACGGTTGCCTGTTGTCTTCTGTTGCCCGCTTGGTGACCATTTGCGCTTGCTCAAATTTCTTCTGAAGCAGTGAAATGAATCACGATTTGTTTTTTTTTATTAGATAAAAATTTATTCTTCGGACAAGATTGTTCCTTGGAACGACGAGCTCTGTCAGTGCTTTTCGTACTTCTTTTATTTTCGTGAGTGGGGTAACCATCGAAGACTAGCACAGCATTTTGATCAGAAGTCGCTGTTTGTACATAGGTCTTGCAGGTCACATATTTCTTTAAAATATCAGAAAATATTCACTCCGATTCCAGTTTACTCGGTAGCCTCCATCTACTACATCAACTTTGCTCTTTCCCATTTTATTTGACAAGGGCGTTTTATGAAACGAAAATATTTTTAATTAACAGTATTATAAAATGTATTAATGCCAGATTAAATGATAGTATTTATTAACAGTATTAAAATGAAGTACGTTATTTAGATATAATATACCTAAATGATGCATTAATTGTGTATTCGAATCCTGCGGTAATGCACCAGACGTTGAATTTAATATGGAAGAAGACGAGTTTAACGATATACTGCCTATTGCTCAAAATGATGAATTATATACTTCAATCACATCTAGGCCAGAAATACAAAAATATGATGAATTTTTAACTTAAAATTTTCTATATATCATTGAAATAAAATTTAAGATCTATTATCAAATTGTATTTTGTTGAAATATAAGTATTTGTAAATGCGTTGAAATTTTTTTTTATTTTTCAAAAAGTTTTCATTCCTCCAGAATTTATATAGATAATGATTTGAAAATGATATCATGTTCAGGAATACTAATGTCAACAGAGTGATATGCTCAGTTATCATTCCACTTTCACAAAAATTGTTATTTCAATATTTCTTGGCGTCTGTTGGAAATGATTAAAAATATTTTGTAGGAATTTCGAAGTTATTAGTTGGTTATTATGCTTTTCAGACTAAACTGCGCTAGAAAATAGTTATTAATGCGAAACCACTGGCATCTAACTTTTTTTTTTTTTTTTTTTCCAGATTTTTGACAATGTAGACGGCCCCGTATCTCAGTAGCTATTCCGAATTTTTAAACATGTTACGTATAAAACTTGTAGGAAATGTAAAGCTCTTTAAAACTGGTAAAGACAACGTTTGCCCTAAAGTTCAGTGGAAGCGAGTCGCTGAGGAAAAACTGAAATCATTTTTAAGATGGCGGAAAACGCACAAGGGGTGGGAGGTCGTATACTTGCATTTTTTACGAGGGGATTAATATATACAACAATACCTGAAAATCAAAAATGCTCCATCTTTTGTAAGCCAAAATGCTAACTCTGTTGGGCTACATAGAGGGAGCTTGCACGGATAATATTTTGGCCTATACCCACTGGCGAAACTTCCGGAAATGTTAAAAAAATTATTTCTTTACATGTTTTCTTAGTGGTATTGATAGTATTGACGTGTGGCTAAGATAAATAAATACTGGAACATTTAAACTAATCTTAATTTTTAAATTTTCAAATAATCTAGTGATTACATCAATTAGTAGGTGAATAGAGCATAACATCTGTTATACTACTATCTATTATAAAATCTAATATCTATTATATACTAATATATGTACTATACTTCATACGCGAGTAGTGGATACACTAAGGTTATAGGTAAATTATCATAGTGTCATAGTTTTATTGTTATAAGACGATTATTTCCTGTCTCTAAGACATCAAGTTAGTATTTACAATATCCTCGTCTAGTTGGATAGATAGTGTTGGAATATAAATAATATTTTTGATCAAGTAATTCATTTTACCAAATCATCCTGTTCCAATAATGTTCCGTAACTCTAATTGCAGCAGCACCAATATACAGCTATCTCATTGGTCCTTTACCATGTGTAGTGTACGAGGAGAAGTCAGTGGAAACTAATAAGTCACGTACTTATTTTGTAGAAAACTTGGTGATTGTGACACCAGAAGCAAGACTGTCAGTTAGTTGATTGCTTAATTAAATTGTTTTAGATAATATTGTTAATTGTATCTTCGATGAATTTTAGTTGTATCGTCGTGCAGAGTTGAAAGCTAATCATTCACTCATCTAATATTGTTATGTTTAATTAATTTCTTTATGGTTCTTATTTGATCATGATAACTCAATCTGAATCAGAATTTCCATGGGATCTACAATCAAATCGTGATGATAGGAAACTCACAGGTGCTCACTTGTCTCAACATCTTCGTTGATTACACATGTAAGAGACATGTCCTCTATCCAAGTATATCGTACAATGAAAGGATTAGGAGATAGAAAATTAATGGTTCTAAGTCCATTCTTTACACTATCTTAAAAATATATACAGGATTAAAAGTTCAAAGTAGATATTTAACCTTGGCACGATCGAATTTATTTACACATCCTTTTTTCAGGTAGACAAATGCATACATTTTGAAGGTTACAACATTTAAAAAAAATGTTCTGTTGTTATATGGTGTATTAAAATATTCCTGAAGAACGAATAGATTGTTTTTCTAAATTTAAGTGTTGTTAGCAAAGTCTTTTAGATATAGTTGTTAATGAAGTTGTTCAAACGGTTTGTCTGAGATCGTATTTATTTGATCTTTCATTTAACATTTATATCTTGTATCATCCATGTTGGGAGAATTATCATGAATTTCAAATGTTTGGATGATAGTGTACGTTTGTACAAGCTTTTTTTTCTTGTAAATTTTTATATTAAGAATAATATTATTTCGAACTGGTTCTACTCTTGTTTGGAATTAGTTTTTCTAATAATGTTATCAGGGGTATATCTTTTGTTAAAAGGTTTACATTTTACTACCTCTTTATTTTTCGATTGATCGTATATTATGTGATGACGACTCTTATTATCGCATTCTCGTAGTGAGTGAGTTTGGATTTTCAGAAAAATGGTTTCTGACTTGTTGTGTCTTTAAAGGCTTCTATGATAAGATGATTTGAATCGGTTACAAAATTTCTTTTTTTCGAATTCAAATCCGTTTCATTAATATAGTCTAAAATGACCCCCGTTTGTCGTAAGTATAGATGTAAAATCAGGATTTAAAATGATTTATAATTTAGTTATTTAATATGATGGCGAATAGTTTTTTTTTTTTTTCAATACCAGGTGAATGAGGCAAATGTGATGGAAAAGTACTGTTCCTACTTAGTCAATCAAATTTAAGGTATCGTTAATTATTTATTGTCAGTGGCTTTGGCCATGCTTAATTTATTTTTTAGTTCAATTCCTTCAACTTCTGCCCATGCTATCAAAACGCGGCCTAGACATCTAAATGGATAGATAAAGAATGTCGTTAATTGTTCACACAATTAAAGACTGCCTCTAGGTGATCATAGGTGAAAAATAAGATCATACAATCAAGATCATATCATATACCTGTAGGTTCAAAAGGTATCCTTTAAAAATTCATAGTCGTTTTGGATCCATTTCGGTTCGATTCCTCGTCAATTTGGAACCTTGATATTAAAGTATTCGGTTCTTTTATCAGCGTGTTTTGCAGTCTCAATTGTTATCTCCAGCTCTTTCCGATGCTATAACAACAACTTATTCATATAATTTTTACAGTATGTCGATCTCGGCACAGTGTGGTTGGTTCTCTTGGGGTTTCATGAGTTTCTAGCTTTGTGGACCATTTTGCCTGTTTGTTATAGATTTGTGTTCTGTACAGCAGCACTGTTTGTTTAAGTCAACATCGATGATTATCCGCCTAAACGTTCTACCTCATGACGCTTCAGTTTTAGTATTATTTGCATCAACTCTCTTGAATATTGTGCTTTGTTCCCTTGACTGCAAACAAAAACCCTTTTCAAACGATGCTTCTCCTTCACTTAAGCCTGCTACACTAGATCCATTTCGATTTGATGGCGTCTCAATTTTTATTGGAGCAAGTATTTGCTTCATTTGTCAACGTGTTAATGCAATAGCAGTGACTGATAATTCCAGCTCATTTTGATGCCAAAAGCCGTATACTCATTCATATATATTTTTTACAGTATGCCGATTTCACCACTATCATACACATTTTTCTTCTTCTACTGTCATTAGGTTTTAATCACCATTACGAAGGAGTTATTAAAATCTTATTTAAGAGTTAATAACAGCTTATTTCATTATTAACATCTTCTATGAACTTAGAACTTCTAAAAATAATCTTAGGCGACTTTAATGCTAAGATTGGGAAAGAAGATGTTTTCATCCCAACCATAGGATGGAACAGCAGGCATGATGAGTGTAGTCACAATGAAATAAGATTAGTCGATTTCGCGATAAACCAAAACCTGAGAATCATCAGTACATATTTCGCCTCCAAAGCGATCCATAAATAAAACTGTAGTAGACCTAGGCCAAGCAGAAGTAGAAATGGCTGGTATGATAAAGAGTGTGAGATGGCACTGCGCGAAAGAAACGCAGCAAGAATAAAGATGCTCAATCGAAGAACGAGGAGAATTGCGGAGGAGGATACACAGAAAAAGAAAATAACAAGATCATTGTGTCGAAAAAAAAAGAGATGCGGGGCGTAACGAGGTTGGAAGAAATACCAGAGAATTTCTCGGCCAAAGAGAAAAAAAAGTTTTATAAGGTGATTAGACATTTCAAATCAAAGGCTTGAAATTTAATTCCAAAATTTTCACGTGAAACTTGTCTTACCAATTTTTATTTCTGTAATAAAAACTTTATAATAATTTACCAAAGAAAAAATGTTTCTTGAATTTTAATATCACACTTATACATGTAAATTTTGAAACGGTTGTTGAGATTATGGAAAATGTAAGACAATTCGTTAAAGGTCAATCAACACAAATATTAAAAAGTTTTAAAATTATTATTTCTATGCCGTATCTATCTTTAATTTTACATTAGTATATCCACCAGTTTGTTGTGATACATTATGCATTCTTAATTAAATGAGAACTACCCTAAATCTGCACGTTTTTAGCATGCTTTTTAAGCACGTTTAAAGCTAGTTACTGTTTGTTTAACAAATTTTATTTGATTTGACATATGAAATAGAGTAAGGGGAAGTATTGCGACCGTGAAAAATTTCGAATTCGAATTTTCAACGGAAATACACGTTTTAAGGTCTCCTGAGTCCAAATAACCTTGTCTCGCAAAAAGGTCTGTGTGCATGTGAACAGCCTAGCTCAAAAACGAAAGTCGTACGAAACTGAAATTTTGTGTTTAATGTAGGTATATTCATGGAATGTTACCGCAACCTTTAAGTCAAAATCGACTAACCGGAAGTGTCACTTCATATCATCGATTTTACACTTTTTTACAATTTTCTCAAAAACGGCTCTAATGATTTTGATGAAACTGGCCTAGAGACTTCTCCGTAAAGCCCTTTAACTTTTCATATATTTAGTACATCACCGAGGGTATGCAGGAAAAAAGTTATGAATGATATGAATTTTGTATTAAAAGAATATTTTATTTGCGCACTAGTTTGTAAGATTTTATGGGTTGTGATGGAATATACAGGGTGTACAACATATGAACAAGGAAACTTCAGGGGCTAATTTTGCACCTCAAGAGCAACTAAAAAGGCGATATGAACCATGAATTTCAGGTGTCACGGTTTTTGTTGAATAGGAAGCGACCACTCTAAATTTATTTAAGGTAATTTAGTTCTAATAGCACCATATTAAAGTAGACAAAATTCTCTTTATAAAGTATGGTCTGGCTTAACTAAATCCATTGCACGGGACATTTCGACGGTACCAATAGCAAAATGTTTTATTTTATTTTTAAAATTTCACTTTAATTGTCAATGTTTTTCTCAGCCCCCTGCTGGGATACAGATACTCCACATTCAGAAAAACTTCCCCTTTTATTAACCTTTTATTTCGTATAAATGAAGTTGAGGTTTCTTCTGGGATTGGTCTAGAATTGCCACCTGATTTGCCAAAAAGTGTGGTGTGGAATTCAGGTTTCCCCGATATAGAAGTGTTTTTAGAGTAAAATTTATTAAATTCACTTTGTTTCTAGTCAATGAAATAACACGGTAATGCAGAATAAAAAGTTTCTTTGTTAATTAAAAAATTTTACCGAAAAAATATCTGGTATTAATCCAAAACAATTCTAGAATTAAATATGAAATGAAACTCTCCAAAGACTCCATGAAATCCTTTTTTATAATGAAGAATTAATAATTATGTATAATGGTGTATATTTGTAATTTTAATTATATATTATAAATTTCTAGGTTAAAAAATATATTGTTTTGTAATTATATCTTTAAAATGTTAATAAATCTGTGATTTTCTAACTTTTATTTTAAGTTTTATTTATTTTTTGTGTATAAAGGTTTTTTTATAATGAAGAGAAATAAAGTAATAAAAAAATGGAACTAAAACGACAGAAAAGAGTATGGGGGAGGGGCTCTGAGTGTATGGCTTAGTTGTGGAGAAGGGGTGGAGGTTGAATGAGAGGAAAGCTAAAATGTCCTCGAGAGGAGCAAGGAACAAAGTTGATAACTGATTGGAAGAAGAACCAATGTGGGGTGATTGGTCCAAGGTCATTGCTCCTGCAGCCTCAGGCTGATACAGAAGGAGAATGGAGCAACGCTGTAACTGGCATACTCGTACAATGTGCCTGGCCCAAGTTCGCAATCAGAATTCATTGCAAGCACCATGTCCTCACAAATCCCTCTGAGCAAGTTCTCTTTTTCTTTATAAGTAAGAAAATTGGATCTTGTTCCTATCTTTGCTAGTGTTAGAGCTTGCGCTTCTACCTCCATGTGCAATGGTATTAAGTTCAATAGAACTTCCCTAGCAGCAGTGGGAGTGGTGCTCATGGTACCAGGTATGACAGCCTTTGTAGCCTTTTAAACAAAGTTCTTGGTTTGCTAGGTGTGGCCTTATGACGGCATATATAACTATTGGTCTAATCGCTGTTGTCTACAAACGAAGAACCATTTTAGGATTTAAACCCAAGGATTTGCTTACAGCTCATTGACATGCCCAAAGTCATCAAAGCTCCTTCGATTTGTTTTTTCTTGGCCATTTCAGTATGCTGTCAAGGGTAATCCGTAAGTGTTTAACTTCACTACCAATGTTAGCCAGAGCTCCATCTAAGCTTGTATGTCTGATTATTATTTTCCACCTGTTAGTGAAAATACAGAGATTTAAGACCATTAGCCTGACACCATTCAGTCAGGAGACCCATGGTTTCTTTGAGCAGTCCAAAGATTGTCTCTGGAAATTTGTCCCCAATTAATTCAGCGATGTCATCAGCATGCCCCTGTGTTGTTTAGCTTTATCAACAGATACTCAAAACCAAACATCACAGGAGAGTAGATAACACACCTCCCTGTGACACCCTCCTACAGGCTTTATCCACAGTTTGGTATGTCCCAATACAGATTTCAGTATTGATTTCTTCAGCATTTCATTGATCCAACCGGAAACTAGAGGTCCGCCACCTTTCCTCTCCAAGACTTGCCATAGGACCGTTGGGGTTCGGTCAAATGCACCTTCTATATCAACGAAGATGCCTGCCATGGTCTGCTTATAAGCTAAAAATTTCTCAATCCTGGAAACCAAGTGATGAAGAAGATTTCACAGGATTGATCTGCTTGGTAAGCCAATTGAGCGCCATGAAGCGGTATTTTTCCTCATAGGTTATCTGCAATATATCTGTCAATCAGTTTTTCCCGAACTTTAATCAAGAATGTTGTAACATATAGGTCTATAAACCTTGAGATGTTTGGAATATAGCCAACTGTAAAATTTCTTCTTAGTAGCACTAAGAGGTAGGGTTTTGTCACTAGTAGCTCTTTCTATAGTAGGGCTATCAACATTTCATCGATATAAGTTATTTTAAATAGCGCAAAGGAATTTATTGTCTATTTAAATCTTCTCAGAATTAACAATTTTGTTAGCATATATTCATTTATCTCTGTTACTTATGTTACTGTCGATAACCAGTGTTATTGTGATCTCATCCAATAGTTCGCTGAATGAAAAGTTTGCGCATGCCAGAGCTCCCAGGGTTCCCACATCAGATTCGGTGAAACCCCCTTCCGCCCTGACTGCACCTAGGTCCAACTGCTTGGATAAGATCATGTTTATCCTAAACGTGGAGGAGGTGACTTTGATATCACCACAAAATTTCTTCGACGTCCCTCTTTTTGCCCTTCGAAAGGTTTTATTGTATTCATTTAGTGAACTCTTGTAGGTGTTCCATCTGCCTGTTCTTTTTGCTGAGTTGATAAGCCTGATAGATTCCTAGATTCCTCAACTTGCCGAGTCCATCGTTCCACCCGGTAACATTCCCGTTGGATCTAACAGTATAGACCCTGTTGTTCTCAGTGTATGACTTCATTATTTCCTCAGTTAGCGATATGTTAAGGCATTCCAAATTCCGTGAATGATGCCATACCCCGATTTCATCAATTCGGGTTCCTTGGGTTGATGAACGAGAAATTAAGAAATATTTGCGTAGTGGTGTTATAATTACAGTAAAAATGTAACTTTTTAATTTTTTCCAATACAAAAATACAAAAAAAAAAATAATGTGTTTGTTTTCGCAGATGATTTTTAAATTAAAAACTACATCTAGGCTATAAATAAAACAGCTACAAGACATCCTATCATGTCCAAAAACTTCTGTACCTTTTTTAAAGTCGATTTTTTGCTATAATTTACTTTAATACAAAATCAATCAAAATTAGTTTTTCATAGTTACATAACTTAAGTAGTTTATATTTTAGCAGAAAATTTGTACTCACTGGTAAATAAACACATAATTAGAGAAAATACAAGGATTTATTGTTTTTGTTTTGACTTTGAATCATTAGTGTAAACAATCGAGGCTTATCTTTAGGATCAAATGCCACTAACTAGTCTAGTTTGAATATGAGCGATTTCCATTTCAATATTAAATATTCAAAATTTGAATTTGTTCGTGCTAAAGTCGCTTTTTGAGCCACTGTGCGCCAGTTCGAATCGGACCTCAACAGTTCTTGAAGACCTTGGGGTTCCAGCGCTACAGGACTACCGCATGCCACCCATAATCTTGATTATTATTTCTAACGGATGCGTTGAGATATGGCACCGGTGCTAGCGGCACAACTCAACGGCAATGTTTGGGCAAGCCTGTTACCGATGGTGCTGCTAGGACTTCGCTCGGGTTCACGGGATGCCAACGTCACCAGCGCTTCGGAGATGACCTTCGGACAACCTCTACGGATGCCATACCCCGATCCGATAAACTAAGAATCCTTGGTTTAATGGTCATTAGCTCCTTTTTATGGCGCGACCATGCCAATCTACTTGTAGGCCTGGTTCACAATGCCATGCGTTCTGTTTCAAGTTGAAGTTTAGAAGAGGATTCCTTCTTTGCTAATTCTCCCTGTGATGTGGTATTTTGATTCGGTCTACATCGACATATCTGACTCTGAAGAAGGCAGAAACTGTCAACACAGTTATATGGTTCATTTTCTGTGCCAAAATGGACGCCCATATTGCTTCACTTTTAAATGAGTTAGGCTGGTTGGAAATCAAAGAATGCGCCTTGAATGTGCCTTGCGAGAAAAATTCTCGATTCCCTAGTTCCTGAAGATCTACGACAAGATTTTGTAGAGGTACACAGTGAGAGGTTGCAGGGCGTATTATAGTTGCTAGTATGCAGGACTGAGGTTTTAAGTAACGGTTTCCACGCTTCTGCAGCCAGAGAGATCGACCACCTTCCGATAGAGATCAGATTTGTATCCTCCATCCACAAGGCTTGCCTTCAACGATTCCTGGGTGTGGACCAGACGAGTGCACCTTGAAGCATTCAGTATACATTTAGCTATTCCCTTTTCCTGTCCTAATCTTCCTTCATTTTATTTATTCATTTTTTTATTTTAGAATTTCGCACTCATCAATCTATGCGGGGAATATTTTATTTCCGAATTTCGCATTCCACAGTCTAGGGTGGGAATATTCTCCTACCCAGACTAAGTGAGTTAATAGTTAGGAGGTTCGATTTATGAAATATGTAAAAACATTCTGACAATGATGGCTGTCCCTAGTAACACGGCCTTCTGTCCTTCCAGGAAATAGTCAGCAAGTTCCAATTCTTCCCAGCTTCTAATCGTCTCCTCTGGGACCAATCCATAACTGGAAATGATAAAGGGCAAAACTTTGCCTTCTTTTAGGCGGTATAGTTGCTTCAATTATTTACAGAGTTGTTAATATTTTTTTATCTTCTCTCCAACCACTTGATGCATATTGTCATCACTGGGAACTCCTATTTCAATTATAGTAGCCGTCTTTTCCACTTTTCTTAGATCGAGAATATTCGGTTTATTGTTTAGCAATATAAGGAATGTGATTATAGGCTGATCCCAATAAATACTAGTTGCTTTATCAGTGAGAATAGACAGCGGAATACAACGGTAGTAAGGCTTTGATATCTCTGTAATATTGTAACTTTTGTCAAGACTTTGATGAATTACTTTTGCCAAGTTATTGTGCCTTTCTAGATATTCCTTTCCTGCTTATATCGCACAGCCCGTTGTTATGTCCTGAATGGACTCTATCGCCAAATTATAAAATCCGCATTTATCATTAATCTTTTGTTTCAACATAAGCTTGCGGTATGAGTTAGTTGCCACTATTTGTTCCTGTATAGCAAGCAGAAAAGCCATTCAACCGGGGCAGAAAAATTAACTCCCGTTGAATTCAGAGCATTGCAAAATCTACCGTGTAGCTGCTTCCTGCTCCAGTCACTCATCAGTTCCTCACTGGTTATAGAATTTTTTGGTTCAGCTGCAAGATTTAATGCAGTCACATTTTTACCCATTGTCATAATGGTACCCATTACTCGCGAGTCGCTATTGACAATATAATTCCTCAACTGTATCTCCTGATCTCGTTAGCTTTTGAAAAGGCTTTTGAGTCCTATTTGTCCTCTTTTCCTGGTCATCGTAACTCTAACTAAACGATCCAGCGCTTGCAAGTTATTCTTCGTCCACTTCAACACTCCAAACAAGTACGTTAAGGCAGGAATATCCCACGTGTTTATCGCTTCTATAATATTACCCGATGAAAGATATGTTTTCTGGAGAATTTCGACTTTGCAAAATCCTTCACAAACATTTCACGAGTATCATCCTTGAATTTCAACAGCTCATTTACACCCTAGATATTTATAGGAGTCTATATATATATATATATATATATATATATATATATATATATATATATATATATATATATATATATATTGTAAATTTATAGGAGGACCCACCCTTCCTCACGCGATTCCTAATAGGCTTTCTGGGCCTAATAGCTTCAACTGGTATGAACTCGGAGACCCTCGGAACTCGGCACCTATAAATATATAGGTCATATATAATACGTATGTATATGAGGTATAGATACGGGCATCCGTTCTGATTTAATAACAAGGCAGGATCTATCGGAGCCTGTATCAATGTTAAAACCGACTATTTTTGTTATAAGGACCTCTCGAAGGACCTCTGTTCTCGCCAAAAATAGTATTATTCGTAGCGCGTTACAATATATGTATACATAAGGACCTCTCGAAGGACCTCTATCCTCGTCAAAAATAGTGTTATTTGTAGAGCGTTACAATATATGTATACATTCAACCCTCCTCCTCCTCCCCCTTACCCGACCACCCTTCCTCACGTCATTCCTAATAGACTTTCTGGGCCTAATATCTTCAACGGGTATGAACTCGGGGAGTGTTAAAAACAGTGGCTTTTCGTAGCGCGATAATAATACTATTAATAATACAAATAATACTATTTTTGGCGAGGATAGAGGTCCTTCGAGAGGTCCTTATGTATACATATATTGTAACGCTCTACAAATAATATTACTTTTGGCGAGGATAGAGGTCCTTATAACAAAAATAGTCGGGTTTAACATTGATACAGGCTCCGATAGATCCTGCCTTGTTAGTAAATCGGAACGGACTATGTTAGCGAGTAGAGGGAGTTTATACATATATTGTAACGCTCTACCAAATAATACTATTTTTGTCGAGGATAGAGGTCCTTCGAGAGGTCCTTATAACAAAAATATTCGGTTTTTAAAGGCTTGGCTACGAAAAGCCATTGTTTTTAACAATCTCCGAGTTCATACCCGTTGAAGCTATTAGGCCCAGGAAGCCTATTGGGAATCGCGAGAGGAAGGGTGGGTCGTGTAAGGGGGAGGAGGAGGAGGTTTGAATGTATACATATATTGTAACGCTCTACAAATAATACTATTTTTGGCGAGGATAGAGGCCCTTCGAGAGGTGCTTATGTATACATATATTGTAACGCTCTACAAATAATACTATTTTTGACGAGGATAGAGGTCCTTATAACAAAAATAGTCGGTTTTTAAAGGCTTGGCTAGATCCTGCCTTTTTATTAAATCGGACCGGACTATGTTAGTGAGTAGAGAGACATCAGAATAAACGCTACAATAGTCTATTTTAATAGTCGACTGCTCGAGTCTAATAGTCGACGAGTGTTACCAATAGGCAACAAACAGTAAAAAAAAGTTTTTCTCATATATGCATTATAATGAGATATTTGCGTATATGGGTATGAAGTTTTAATATATACATTGTTACTTATTTTTAGTTTAAAACACCCACCCGTCCAATTATATCATACTCTCTAAAATGTTTTTGTAGTCTATTTGCTTCCAAGTTTCCAAGTTGCTGGTAGTAGGGAACTTCAATTTTTTAGCATAACGCAATCTTTATAAATAGCTTAAAATTTAGACCCGCTACGAAAAGCCGCTGTTTTTAACAATCTCCGAGTTCATACCCGTTGAAGCTATTAGGCCCAGAAAGCCTATTAGGAATCGCGAAGGCCTATTAGGAAGGGTGGGTTGGGTAAGGGGGAGGAGGAGGGTTGAATTTATACATATATTGTATCGCTCTACAAATAATACTATTTTTGACGAGGATAGAGGTCCTTATGTATTAGATTCCTTGAACTGCTTTATTATATCCTTGTTTGCTAGTTCAATGTTTTCAGCTTCTTTCAGTTTGCCCTTATGTTGCACATTTATTGACTATTGCACATTTTACTCACCCTAGAGTCATATTTATGTCTCTGCTGAATCTTCCTACCTGCTCTAAGAAATTTCTCAGATCTTTCTCATTTCTTGAAAATAACTTTATATCATCCATTTAAAAGGCTTGAGTAACTTGCATCTCATCTTATAGGAAATTTCTTTTGCTCGAATCAGCTAAAGTTGACTCAGAGGATTTAATGCTAGGCAAAACCATAAACGGCTCAGTGAATCACCTTGAAATATCCCTCTCCTTTTGGTAGTCCACCTGTTTTTTTCTCCTGGCAGTTAAATACATATCTTATATCTCCCCATTAACCTCTTTATCAGATCGATGATCTTATGGTTGATCTTGTATATTTCAAGAATTTCGATCACCCAGTTATGTGGCACAGTCATAAGCTTTTTGGAAGACAATCCAAGCAGCATTGAAATTCCTTTTATTTTTAGAAACTTGCGCACCCATGAAAGAGTCGATTATCAAGAGCTCCTTACATTCTTTAGAATTAGTTTTACATCCCTGTTGTTGATCTGCCATGATCTTGTTTTCGGTAATATGATCATTCATTTTCTTGGCGATAATTGATATCAGGATTTTATAAAGATTGTTCAAGCACGTAATTGTTCTAAAATCTTTTGGTCCAGTTTGTTTATATTCTTTTAGGATCATCTGAGCGATTCCTAGGTAGAAATCATCAGGAGGAATTTGGATATTATTGAGTACTTTACAGTAGCATGTAGCAAGGACCTTATGCACACTGCTAAAGCTCTTGATTCAATAATTACAGATCTTGTCAGGACCTGGTGCTTTCCAATTTTTTATCCGTTTTAATGTCAAAGCTACGTCTTCCTCAGGAAAATCGGAAATATTAATAGCGGGTATACTCTCAGCCTTTCTTATGATGCTCTCAAGCCAAAATGCTCTATCGTTATAATTTTTTGGTTGCTCCCATATATCCGTCCAAAAGACTCTTATTATAGTATATCTTCCCGGATAATTTTATTACTGCATGGAGCACTGTGTTTTGTAGAACACTCTCATTCGATCGGAATAATCCGTTTTGTTTCTTCCTACATTTCGCTTCGGTATACTTTTTTTACAGATTAGCATAAACAGCTAATTTTTACTTTATTTTATCAAGGTGTGAGATTAGCTTCTTAATCATGTCACATTCATCAATGGTGCCAATATTTAAAACAATTATTTCGTCTATTTTGGTCTTTAATTTCACTGAACATTTTTCAGGGTTGTTTAAATAATTTGTTATAATTCCAATATTGCGACGTAGTACTTCTATTTTATTTGTAAGTCTTCTCTTCCATGGTGGCAATTTTTCCTTGCATTTGAGGTCTCGATTCTTTTTTGATGCATTACTTTAATCAGTTTTAGCATTTTTGACACTACTCTTCCTCCAATATAAATCCAGTGTTTTACTTCATCCAAATCTGGGTCATCAGCGACAAATTGCGCTATTTCATCGTTGACTAATTTATCAGTATTTTTAGTATTTACGCAATGCGGATCTCTTGGAAGTATCGGTCTATATTCCAACGGCAAGGCTTCAAATTTACAGATTTCAGCCGATAGCAGATTACGAATTTGATTCATGTCTTTCAGGGTTATATTATTTTTCCCTCCCTCGCTCCAATTCTGTTGGGTTTCAATATCATGCTCCACTGTCCCATTTATATGCATAGGCTCCTGGTTTTGGCTTTTTAAGATTTATCCCTACATTTAGCTCTACATCAGACTTTCGTGCCAGAATCTGACTAACCTGATATTTAATTCGTTAGGCGGAAACCGTGAGTAGGGGGAATAGTATAGATAATAAGCACGGATGGCTGCTTTATTCATATCGCGTGTCCATCTCATACGCTGAGGCCTATTTTTCTGGCGGTTGGATTGTCTTCTTCGTACGGGAGGCCAATCAGTCTCCAAGCTCGAATCAGATGTTGATTGTGATCCTGAGATTGTCGAACTTATGGTTCCATACGGCATCGGGGCACTGCTCGCACTGCCTGCCGATGTCCATTCCCTAAATCTGGATTCGTCTGAGGCAATTCTTCTATTGCGTAGCTCCATTTTAGTGGGTAGTTTGCATTTTATATCTGCTGCCAGGTCATCCTGAGGGGTAATAATAATAATACACAATAATAAGGGGTAATAATACACAGGGTGTGTATTCGTAGTGACCTTGGCGTTCGTATAAATGGGATAGTGTAGTGTCTTGAGTGTGAGCTTGTGGGTGATGTACTGTACTTAGGAACCCGGTGGATCGCAAAACCTCTGCAACTGCACCGATCAGTTGCATCTTGCGGGATTATTTTATTTATTTTTGTTTTCCTTTATATAATTATTTTCTCTTTTTTTATTTAATAATATATATATTTGAATTGTAAATTATTATTAAGTGAGAAATGATTGTTAGAAGTTAATTTTTAAGTTTATATTTTTGGATGTAAGAAAGGCCCATAGGCCGTAAGACAATAAAATAATCTCTCTCTCTCTCTCTCTCTCTCTCTCTCTCTCTCTCTCTCTCTCTCTCTCTCTCTCTCTCTCTCTCTCTCCCTCCCTCTCTTATTATTAAGTGAGAAATGATTGTTAGAAGTTAATTTTTAAGTTTATATTTTTGTATGTAAGAAAGGCCCATAGGCCGTAAGACAATAAAATAATCTCTCTCTCTCTCTTAAAGAAGTAAAAATACTTCTTTCAAACTAGAAACCGGAGTTAAAAATATTGGTTTTGTTGTTTACCTATTGATAGTTTGGTAAATGATGCTTAGCTCCGTTCTTTTCTCTTTTCATTCACATTGTTTTTCTGAAACCTATTTAACTCATTTATTGACCGCACCGCCAACCAAGATTCTCCTTCGTTAAAGAGTTTAGCTTTAACATTCAATTAATTATTAGTTATAAGTTTTAATAACTATTAGTTTTAACATTCACTTATTTGATTTTTATGTTCAGGTGGCTACGAACAATCTCAGTAATCCTGTTTTTAAACAAGCAGGACCTACTTGCAGAAAAAATCAAGGCTGGTAAGTCTCGGTTGGAGGATTATTTTGAAGAATTTGCTGGCTATCAGACACCAGGTGATGCGGCTCCTCCATCGTCAGCTGAGGACCCATCTGTAGTCAGGGCTAAGTACTTCATACGCGATGAATTTCTGGTAAATATGCATATGTATAAACTTATATTTATATATCATTTCCTTCTACATTTAGTAACTTTTCTGAAACAATAAAAGTTACTGGATTTGAACTACTTTTATTGTTACAAGGACTTTTCTTCCAGCACTTTAATGATTATACTTTATAATTAGATAAGTAAACATTTATCTTTTAATAGTAATTTTCTAAACTAGTGCCTCATGTAGTTTTTAGCTTTTTCATTCTTTTGAACAGGGGTTGAAATAACTCTTATTTTTCTCTCCTAGTGAATAAAAGTCAAGATGTGATTTTTATATTTTGCATCTGAAAATAAAAGTCATATCATGACTTCTTTTTTTGACCTTGAAAAATAAAAGTCATGATTTGATTTTAATATTATAAATAAAAATAAAAAAGTCAATGTTAAAATTTTATTATTTGACATGAATATAAAGATTGTTGAAATATTTTGGATATTGGGGTCCATTATTAGGTTACCGAGAGTGCTGATTATAAAAAACTATCGATTTTAATAACGCGACATCAGGTATCGATTTATTTTAGCATTTCGGATATCATCGATATTGAGGACCATTATTACGTTACAAAGGGTGCCCATCACATAAAAAAAACTATCGATTTTAATAACGCGACATCAGGTATCGATTTATTTTAACATTTCGGATATCATCGATATTGAGGACCATTATTACGTTACAAAGGGTGCCCATCACATAAAAAAAACTATCGATTTTAATAACGCGACATCAGGTATCTATTTATTTTAACATTAGGGATATCATCGATATTGAGGTACAATATTAGGTTATCAAGGGTGCTGATCATAAAAAAAATTATCGATTTTAATATAGCGATATATTAATATATCGATTTATATCAATATTTCGGATTTCCTTGATATTGAGGACCATTATTAGGTTTTCGAAGGTGCGGAGTATGAAAAAAAGTATCGATATTAAATTCACATTTTAACATTTCAAGATTTCCTTGCTATTGAGGTCCATTATGAGGTTATCGAAGATGATGATTAATTAATTATTTGAATTACCTATACAGAATTAATTAGTAAGAATGAATAGAAAATTTTGTTAGTTATAAGCCAACTAGCACACACTCACTCGACAAAGTTGCACCTCCGATACACCAATAATGGACCTCAGTATAAAGACAATCCGAATTGTAAAACAAAATAAATACGTAAACGCGCGATTTTAAAATAGATACTTTTTTCATAATCAGCACTTATGGTACCCTAATAATGGACCTCAATATCAATGAAATCTGAAATGTTAAAATAAAACGATTCGTGTGCGAGCGATTTTAAAATCGATGCTTTTTTCATACTCAGTACCTTCGATAGCCTAATAATGGACCTCATTATCAATTAAATCCGAAATATTAAAATAAATAAATATGTAAACGCGCGAATTTAAAAACGATACTTTTTTCATACTCAGCTCCTTCGATAACTAAATATTGGACCTCAATATCAGTGAAATCCGAAATATTAAAATTAATCGATACGTGAGCCCGCGATTTTAAAATCGATACTTTTTTCATACTCAGCACCTTTGATAACCTAATAATGGACTTCAGTATCAAGGAAATCCGAAATGTTAAGATAAATCGATATGTGAAATCCCGATCTTAAAATCGATTGTTTTTCAGAATAAGCATCCTCCTAATTTAATAATGGACTACAGCAACCATCCTTTTCTAATTTCTAGATAAACTGTTTAAATTAGTAGAACAACCATAGAGCAAACAAAAAAATGTTTATTGTGTGAAGAACAAACTATTGTATATATCAAGAACATTCCTATTTTACAAAATTTATATCCTGGAACATTTCTTAAATTTAAATGCATACCATGCTTCAATAATGAGATGGATTTTTTAATGAATATTAAAAATAAATGTAATTTTGTCTTCTGTAATTTAATGTTTGTTCTGCCTTTTATCATCTCCAGTGAACATATATTTGCTCATATCATTTACCATGAGGTCTATCAACAATACAGCTCTTTGTAGGCCAAGAAAGGCGCATATTTAATCTTAAAAGTATTTGTTTTCACATCCAAGTATTCAGCGTATCCAAGCAGCTTGACAAATCTAAAAAAAAGTTGTGCCAGTTGTTTGTATGCCTGAATATTTGATTACCTTCTCTATATCTGGACTTACATGACCCATTTTCTTGTCTATCTGAACCATCGGTTTGAATTACAAAAAGGGGTCGGTTTGGCATGAAAACCAATACTCTCCTACACCATTGGGTTTTTCATCCATCTGCAGCGTCTATCCACAATCTGTTTACCCGATCATATTTCAGTTGTAACTAGGATTTGCGAAAGGAAGTAACAAAATCCATAATTGTTATTTATCTATTATTATCATCATCTTGAAATTGGTCTCTTGATCAGTTAAGAACAATAAATGTTCAAAATACCAGAGATGCGGTTGGTAGATATTCTCGTACCCTGCTCCTGATTTTTTAGAAGCATTAATTTTTTTTAATTCCTTCCTAATACAGACATGCAGCGAATTAATTTTCTTTTTAAATAAATATATCGGCACAGTGGCATCCACTAGCTGAATTTTACTAAGAAGCACTTGAAAGTTTATTTATTTTTTTCTTTATCCGAATAATCTCTCAATTTGATTTTCCAAATGTACACCTGAATGAACTCCAAAAGAAACTGTTTATCCTTTGTGGTTCTCATTTTCGTTGTGGCAGTAGTGGGGGTTCAAAATTAAACTTTCCAATATCTTTTAACTAAATGATCGTATGGAAAAATTAATTTTCCCCACGGTACTGGACACACTTGCGTGTCCAATGCCCTTAATATTCTGCTTACAAGGTTCGATGACCAGTCCTGATTTCCTTGCACAGTCTGAAGTCATGAGTGAAAATTGACTTCCACTATCTGTTATAATTCTTACTGTCTGATAGGCTCCTTGTGCATAAATCTGTTCAACTGCAGTCCCCAGAATAACTTCTTCCTATCTTCATACACTTCTTAAAGTGGGACCACTACCATCTTGAATCGAAGGTTGAGAAATCTGTGCCTGAGGTTGATTCAACCAGGAATGATGCCCTCCATTGCACATCGAACATTATCATAGAGAGGTGCATTGGCTTGTAAGATGCTTGCTTGAAAGACAATTTGGACATCCTGCCCAGTTCTTGAGGAAATTAATCTTTACAGAAGGAAATGCTTTTCTAAATTACCTGCATTGGTACAGAGTGTGTGAAACATTGCACAGCATAAAAGAGCAGGAAAATTCCGTTTTCTATAACTAAATAAAATAAAATTGATTTATTCAAATATTTTGTCCAAAAACCAAATAAAAGTAATGAAGATATTCCTTCTTCAATATATACATACAATTTACGTTGCCTTTTAACTATTGGCTACAACATTTGTTTTTCATAGCACAACAATGTTCTATTAGTGTTGAAAACTGAAAACTTTATACTTTTATCATTCTTTCGAAAGAGGAGGGAAAGGGTACTCCGAGAAGTTCTTAGAGATTTGAAGTTTCCAGTAAACTGTTCGATTCTGGGTACTTCTATGAGGTGCATGGTCCTTCAAAACTGATAAGAAAACCGATCATGTAAGTCCAGTTTAAGGCTAAATAAAAAAGGAGACAGGCTAAGACATCACCCTGCTCTCAGGCACTTATTTGAATGAATAAATGAATGAAAATTACTTTTATTTTGTTCTGGAATGTTTAGTCCTTTTAGAACCACATTAGGGATTCGGTTGTTTCTAAGCCTGACAACTTTACTTACCCATTTCAACTGCGGCGATTATATTACTTCAATTATATTAATAGGATGCATGGTCCACAATTTCACATTGTATAGTCTCCTAAATTCCCCAGTAGACTCATCCTAAACATACATTTTGTTTTTCCAAATTTATTTTGAGAACCAATTCTTTAGCAGCTTTTATCAATATTGTTGTATTTAATTTAATAGTTTCCGCATCTTCACCTGACAGTACCAAATCATTAGCATACCCAACCACTCAGTGTTAAATCTTTTTCGGTACGAATTACCTTTCTAATGACATATTTTAGTGCAAAATTAAATAATACTGGGGACAGAGAATCACCTTCTTTTTAAACCTGAATTAACCTCAAACTTCTCAGTATAATATTTACAAATCGGAACTTTATCCATGTTTTGAAGGTGGGCATCCTCACTAGAATAACTAATTTCTTTTGTATCCTCTGCTCAATCTGAATATTATTAAGTTTCTGGCAGTCAATTGAATATACCTTTTTGAAATTGGCATAAAGGTGATAAATTACGTTGTATTATAATTTTTTTTTTTTTGTAATATTTGCCATCAGGAAAGTATTGGTCAATAGTTGAATGGTTTCGTTTAAAAACACATGATAATCTCCGATAATTTCCTCATTGTATTCTGTGATTTGACTAGTTGGAAGGAGTGAGATCCCTCTATAGTTGTTACTATCTGATCTCTGTCCATCTGTTACAGATTCTAAATGTTTACGCGATCTGTTAATGCTCTTGTACATGTGACACATTATTTTCATTTCTATTAGTTTTATCTTGTCTTTAAGATATTCACATTTTTTTTATTTTTGAAAAATTTAAGTGTTTCATTCTTTGAGCCTCGGAAGTAGGTAATATAAATAATAATAATAAAAAATATCAAGATTCGTGCCAGGAGCTTCGGCAACTTTATAGAATGAAGAATATAAATGTATACCCGTTTGTAGTATCCAGCAATAGCCTCATCCCAGGTAATACCATCCACTCAGTTTAGAATTTAAAAAGATCTGAAAAAGTATTGGAAGAAGGACAGAAAGCATTTCTCCTTAGTACAAGAAGTATCATCCTACAATTTTTAAATATATATTTAATATTTCAGCCTAACTCTTAACTTTGGTCCTGGTACTTAAGTGAATATTTCTGGCGATAGCCAAGAAAATATAAAATTCTAAAATAATAATAATATTCCCAGTAATGACTGAAGAAGTTCAAAATTCTGAAATATTAAAATAATAAATTTATTTGTGAATGACACTTTCCCTTTGCTCTATAACTTTATATTTTTAAAAACAACATTTTTATAACATAGGTTATGACGTTTCGAAGTACTTCTTCGTCATCAGGATATATACTTTCTACAACATCAACTATTAAATACACAAATATTAATACCTCAATTTACAATATATTTAGTTACTATTTTAAATAATATTTTATTACCTTTAAATTACATGATTCTCTCCCTATATATATGTAATTTTACTTCATCTGAAATATTAATTATAATTATCTAAATATTAATCGACAAGCACTTTTTTTGTTGTGCTGATTACTTCGCCTATATACATAGTAGGAGCAAAATAGATATATCATTGGATAGGTATTGTCGAGTAGAGTTGTACAAAAATTTCTCATATGTTGTTGTTAAGGCAGGTAAAATCTGTGTGTCTTCATGTCTGTCTGTTAAACAATTCATAATTACACTTGTATATATTTAATCTCTTGAAAGGGACGACTGATTTTTTTTTTTGTTTTGTAGGGTTTTGGCCTCTGATGCCTGTGCACCAATTCGAGCACCTTTTGCGCAATAGCAGCTGCAATTCAGCTAAAAAAACACGTTTTTCTATCGACTGTAGCACCATATCCACAAAAAATGCGCTATCAATTTTTATGAAACTTCCCTAAAAATTGTTAACTATCCATATATATATATATATATATATATATATATATATATATATATATATATATATATATATATATATATATATATATAAAGGGAGTCCTAGCAGACAACAATCATCCCCTGTAGATTCCAGAGTATTTGGAATAATGGCTCGGTGTGTCTTTGTTATGAATTATCTTTTTATGACATTACTGAGCTCATAACTTTCTCCAGTTCTTCTGCAGCGCACCTAACTCTGGAATTTCAAATTAAATATTTTTTTTTTATTTTTTTATTCGGATTCTGATAGGAAATTAAATTTTAAGATAAATTCATATCATGTTTTTATATGAATTTGCACCCCGAGGGCGATAATTGCAAAAACACGGTTTGTATACAAAGTTCCAAATTTCTCTGAAGGAACAATTTTTTAGAAAACTATTGAAGTAAATATTGTAGAGAATTAAAACCACTTTGAAATGAGTCTATTTTCATTCCATAACGTTAAGTGTTACAGTGGAAATAATAAATAAAAAAACAGCAGAAAGTGCCAAACATCAAAAGAAAAGTGTGTTTTGGGCAAGCTTCCGATTATATGTTTTATTAATGCCTTTTTTTTTTTTTATCCAATAATAATAAATACAAATAAGAATAGTAATCTTATAAATATTTAAACATTATTGCTGTTTTTTAAATTCATAAGAAGTAACTTTTTTCATTGAATGTAAAAAAAAAAAATAAAATGATAATGATACCTTTCATGAGTTATTTGAGAAAATGTTTTGTCAGAAATATCAATTTCTGTTGTTTGTAACGCTTAAAAACACATTTTTTTAAACATCACAAGAATAAAATGCATTGATAAAACAAATAACTGGAAGCTTGTCCAAAACACTCTTTTTTTTTACGTTTGACACTTTCTACAGTTCTCTTATTTATTATTGCCATAAAAAAAATCTTATTCTTTATTTATTTTAGAATTTATTCTTATCAGAATCCGTAAAAAAAAACAAAAAAAAAAACACCCCATTCCATTTGAAATTCCTGTGTTAGGTGCGCTGTAGAAGGACTGGAGAAGGTTTCGACTGCCTTATCATGTCAATTATAATTATAATATCATATTTGCTGACCTGTTATGTAAATAACAGGTGCCAATAAAATGTTGAAGTTTATAAAATAACATATAAACTAGATATTTGACAGATCTTTTTTTTTTTTTTTTTTTTTCAAGAACAAATAAACTATTTAATTATTTTTTCTTGACTTTTACGATTGAGGCCCTGACATGGAAAAGACTAAGTAAAAAAATTTTGAATTTCCGTTTTTTCATGGAAAAAACAGCTATCAGGCTAATGGTGTGGAGAAAACAGCAAGTCAATCGCCTGAATAGTTTATTTCCTAGGAGCGACACAAGACACTTTTCATATACTACGTGATACTTGGACTGGAGAAGGTATTAAGTCACACACACCTCAGAAGGCGGCTTACAATATCCATGCTTGTTGGCGTTGTTAATATTTATGTTGTCATTCTGTTCTTTCAGTGAAGTTTTATTCATGAAAATGCTTCCTACAAAATTGTAAGAAATGATTATCATTTTTCTAAAAAAAAAACTGCATTATTTGTTCCAAGTGTCACTGTTAGTTCTTTCTTATTTTTAGGCTGCATGTAAAGCTGGTTCCACACTGTTTAACAAAACTCTCATTTTATGACAATTATGTAATAAAACTTTCTAAGATTTTGTTATATAACAAGTACAACTTTGTTATTAAAAAAAAAACAAGAGAAATTTAATTTTATAACTAAGTTACAACAGGGTAAGTCAGTAGATGTATGATCAGTTCTCATAATGGCGGGGAGTGAGGAAGATTTAGTGCTTGCGGCAGCTGCATGTATTATTTTGGCAAGTTATCGTCAAAAAGCAAACCTTAAACTAAGCCACTGGATGAGACCCTCATTACAAGCTCTGTAGCAACTGTACAGCGAGACTTTTGAGGGATCATTAGAGAGATGAATATGGCCCATTAAATGAAGATATGGGATCAGATGGAATCTTAAAAAAAATTGCAAGAATGAAGAATTGTGACTGAAAAATGTCCAGGTAAAAAATCTGAGTTCATGCCCCCATAACTGTAAAGTGGACAGTCTTTCAATTAAAACAAAAAATGTCATCCATACAGCCTCTAGAAAAAATCCCAGTCATCAGCGGACCTAAAAAAAATATGAATTACTAGATTTGATAAAGTTTTTGGATAAGAAATATCAATTTTACCATGAACTTTGTGCATGATCTGGATTGTAATATTACGTAAATGTATAATTTTTTTTTTTAACTGAACATGATACAAGCTGCCACACTCAAGGGCAATGAGTATTAGAGCTGAAGTACCCATTCACACTATATGTACAAACTATATACACAATACAATAAATATAAAGAAAAATAAATTGATAAAATAAAAGGACACTGGAGATAAATAAATGTACAATGTTAACAAAAGAAGAAAGAATTAAATAAAATAAAATAAAAAATTCTAGATTACATTCATACATATATACATATTTATAACGAGCCATGCCCTGCCCTCCGCTTGTGGATGACAAGGCAAGACTCAAAGAGGTCCCAGCGCTTCTCTCTGAGCCACATCACTGGATTATAGCCAGTGGATACTGAGTGAGAGCACTAGGGCCACAGTCGCTCAGGACTTGAGTGGAGGATCTGGCCATTGCCAGGACTCCAATAGCATATTTACAGAAGGTCTCGTGGCCACTGCCGCTTCAACCTACGAGGAGGATTATAGGGATGGCTTGAGCTGGATAGGGATTGTTCTAAGGGATTAGGATGGCAGGTAAGATTCTGGTGAAAGTTTGAAAATTTGGATGGAATAAGGTCAAGTACAAATGGGATGTTTAGGTCATGATGTAAGGTCTTGTTTGAAACATAATAAGGAGCATTGACTATTGTTCAAAGGACTTAGGACTGGAAGGATTGGATACGTTTGATGTTTGAAGATTTTGCTGTCCCCCACAGTTCAAGTCCACAGGTTCAAATAGGTTTCAGTATGGTCTTGTAAATTAATAGTTTGTTGTCTATTGAAAAATGTGATGTTCTGTTCAATAGCCTTTTAACTGGCCATATCTTCGGTTGAGTTCTTATCTCTTAAGCCTGGTATGTGGATTCCATGTCAGTCTTTTGTCTAGAAAGAGACCAAGATACCGGACTGTGTCGGAGGTGGGAAGTGGAATGGAATTGAAATGAACTGGAGGACAGGGTCTATGGCGGAGTGTGAAGGGGACATTTTTACATTTGGATTCATTGACCTTAATGAGCCAATGGTTGCACCACTGTTCAATCGAGGGGAGGTGTTTTTGGAGGTTAAAGGATGCTGTTTCAGGGTCTGGGTGAGAAGATTGGATGGCTGTATCATCAGCAAATGTTGCTAGAAAGGTATCGGGGTTTGTGGGAATCTCCGCAATGTATAGGATATAGAGGATAGGACCTAAGACGCTGCCTTATGGAACTCCAGCTTTGATTGGGTAAAAATAGGAATATTCAGTGCCACAGCGATCTCTAAAGGTTCGGTTAGAGGTGTGGAATCGGAGGATTAAGTATAAGGATAGGGGTAGATGGATTTTCAGTTTGAAAAGTAAGCCATCATGTCACACCCAGTCGAAAGCTTGCGCTATGCCCAGAAAGGCACTAGTGCAATATTGCTTGCTTTCAAGTGCAAAGGATATATGGTCCACAACCCGAAGACCTTGTTGGACCGTGGAATGTCTAGGGTGGAATCCGAACTGGTGCGAAGGGATTTTTTGGGATTCGAGGAAGGGTAGGATGCGTTTGAGAAGTATTTTTTCAAATACTTTTGAAAGGATTGGAAGCAGGCTTATTGGTCTACAGGATGAGGTATTATTGACAGGTTCGCCTGGTTTAAGAAAAAGGATGATTGTAGAGTGTTTCCATATTAGGGGAAAGTGGGTTGTGCGAAGGATGCGGTTGTATAGGTAGTTTAGGAATATAATTGCTTTTTTTGGAAGCTGTCGCAGGATTTGGGATGTGAGGAGATCGTGACCAGGGGATTTTCGGGATTTTAATCTATTTATAAGGAATTTGGCCTCAGAAGGGTTAACAACTTTAGGAGGTGGAGAGATTGGGATCTGTGAGAAGAGGAATTCTTTTACTTCAGCTGTATGGGTGGGGTGGTGTTCAGGATGGTGAGTGAATATGTTGGATAGATGTCTGGCAATTCCTCTGTTCAATTCTCATCTGACGAAGCCCAGGAGACATCATCACATCGGAGGGGATGGGAAATATAGTGGTATTTAAGGATTTTTTTGGTTACTTTTCAGAGGGAGTTATCAGTAGCAGATAATGAGGAAAGGTAGGAATTGTAGGATTGGGATCTATGGGTTGCTAGTTTCTTTTTAACCAGCCTGGAATAATAATTATATGATTTCCGATCGTCAGGATGCCTGGTTCTTTACCAGAGGGTTCTAGAACGTCTTTTGATTGGGATAAGTTCTTGAAGTTCTTGGGGTAAAGGATTCTTGTGGTCTTCAGTGGAAGAAGGAGGTTGGGATGCTGACCAAACTGCTTGTTGGATCAGGGTGGTATAGGAATTTACAGCTTCATCTAAGTCTTGAGGGGTTTTTAGGGAAACTCTGAGGTCTATTTTATGGTTTATGATCTGACGGAAGCGGTTCCAGTTAACTGGGCCTCTGATGAATGAAAGCAGAGATGATTTTGGAATAAGTGATAAGGAAAGGGTTAGGATTAGAGGGCTATGGTCTGAGGAAAGGCCATCTAGCCATTGTACGGAACAATTTAGTGGCCCTAGATGTTTGTGCATAAAGAAGTCTAGGAGATCGGGGTTGCAGTTGGGATCAGTTGGCTAGTATGTAGGAGTATCGGGAGAATATTACAGGAATGGAATATTATATTACAGGAATGGGATATTATATTGGATATTACAGGAATATTACAGGAATGGGATATTACAGGAATGGGAATTAAGTGCAGACAGCAATGCTCGCCCTCAGGAGTTTGTGGTTCTGGCTCCCTACTGATGATGCTTGGCATTCAAGTCTGCGCCTATAAGGAATCAATGGTTCTAAGTAGTTCAGGAAGGAATTGGCCTGCGATTCAGAAAATTGTGTTTTTGGTGGAGAATATGCTGCAACAAATGTTAATGGAAAAAGTGAGATTTGGATTGATACGGCTGTGATCTGAAGGAAGTTGTGATTTGTTAAGAGGACCTTTTGATGGGAGAAGGATTGATGAATGATGGCTGCGGTGCCAGCGCACGCAGTTCCATCGGGATGATCAGTTCGATAGATTTGGTAGCCAGGAATGTAGAACTGTTGGTAAGTCGGGTTTCAGTTGTCAGTGCTAAGTCAATGTCTTTGTCTTGTAGTAAGACTGTCAGTTCGTTAATATGGTTTCGAAAACCATTCGCATTTCAAAGGAGGTTGGATAAGGGTTTAATGGAATTCATTTAAGGGTTTCCTGAGAAAGGGATGAAATGGGATACAAGATTGGTGATGAGTGATATTAGCGGGTTGACAATGGATTTGAGTTTGAAGAGGAAGGATGTCAACATACTGGTGAGATCAGTAGCAACTGGAGGGGGAGGAATATGGAAAATTTGGTGTTGAAAGGCTTGTTGAGGATTTGGTAAGTTTTATGACACTGAACTGTGCTCCTTTTGGCGCAGGGTTTTTCAAGCTTAATGATAGTATAATAAAGACTTTTCAATTCATATATTTTTTCGACCTCTTGTGTAGGTTCCAGCTCTACGAAAAATAGAGATAGGGCTATTTTTCTACTTTCCTCGGGATTATCTTTCAAAACGTTAGTCACCTGGTGGACCTTGAAGTCTAGAGCCGTAAGTTCTTCTTGAATGACTTCAGCTGGTGTTGAGGGGTGTATGTTTCTGATTACCACTCTAAGATATCGCTCTTGGCAGAGTTGATAAGTGTGGAAGTCTGCCTTGGTTTCAGTTAAATATTTGACTATTTTTCGGTAGATATCGGCTGTGTCAGGCGATATCTTAGTGTCGCTACTTCTACTTAAACAGGATTAGCTCTCAGGAGTCGTTATTTTATTCAACTGAGCACAAAGTAGTTAACATTTTTTTATGTTTTTAACAAAAATTGGAGAGGGCCGGGGTTCCCTAGGTCTAGGTGCAGCTTCCATTATGTCATTATCTTTCAGCTGTATAGCCTGAAAAGGATTAAGGATGAAGAAGGGTGATTCGTCGTAAGTTATTTGTGATGATTTGCCGGTCATTGATTTGGATTCCTCAGCCGAATTTGGTGTTACTGGCGGGGTTTGTCTCTTACTACGACACGGCCTTTGTTGCTTCGGAGGGGTTGAACGAGGTGTTGAGCCTGCAGATCTCGATCTCTTAAAAGTTGTTTTGCTTGACATTACTTGATGAAAATATTTCATTTTTCATAGTAGGAGTGAATATAATAAAAAATAAAATAAACAAACAAAAAAAAAATAAATAAAGAAAGAAAATGAAAGCAAAAATTAAAAGATGTCTCTGCGTGAACTTGACCTTGGAGCACAAGGAAGACTTGAACATACCCCCAAACTGTACTCAGGGCACTAACGTGAGAGCTGGAGGCGTGGAGGGGATAAATATGGCTGGCTATCCAGATTACACATTCTACACTGTCCTTCACCGATACAGTAAATAAACTAGGCTTACTGCGGGATTACACAGGTATTAACTGATGCTTCTCAGCTACAGTTACTTGTGGTCATCAATTAAATTAATTCACTCCGATATCTTCTGTAATAATGGGAAGAAAACAGAGAGACGATGTAGAGCATGGGTACTCAAAACTATGCGCAGGCGCAGACTGAAATGTATAAATAGTCTCGATTTTTTGTTGTATTTTTTAAAATAAAATCTTGTTTTATTCATTGTTAGAACAGTTTTTGCTTCTCCTGTAAAGTTTATTTTTTTATGTACTGTCTTTCCCATGTCAACGCCTTAATTATAATATGAAAAAATTGTTTTCCCTCACCTGTATTTCATAGCTTGAGGTTCCAGCCCTTCATTCTTCATGGCTCGTAGAATCCTCTTTAGCAGGTCTACTCCCGTTCTCCAGTCTTGTTTTTAAACAACCGCGTGGCAAGATGTAGCAAGCTCCTATCTAAACTTTTATCTGACTATTTCTGATCAATCCTGAGACCAATTGGTACTAATTTTCTCTCAGATATACTCAGACAGCACCCTAACAATTTAATGACCAAAGTATTTTCCTTTTCCTTGCTTAACCTACAAAAAGGACTAACTAATGCACACTGACCTCTACCAACAACCACACCACTCATGTAGTGGTCAACTACCTATAGGACCTGTTGGGTATTTAATTAACAACATTTATTATTATTATTATTTTTATTTCATACAATCTTGGCTATTGGCAGAAATATTCACCTATCCGGACCAAAGTCAAGGGTTAGGCTCAAATTTTAAACTATATTTAAGAACTTCCTGACGATGCTTGCTGTACTGAGGAGAACTGCTTTCTGCCCTTCTTCCAGTACTTTTTCACGCAGCTTCAAATTCTCAACTGATCTGATGGTATCATCTGGGATGAGCCCATTGCTTGATATTATTATCGGATATACCTTTATATGCTCCAACCTATAAAGTTGCCGTAGGTCCTGGTATAACTCTTGATATTTTCTAATCTTTTCTGATACTGTTTTGTCGATATCATCGGTTGGAACAGCAATATCGATGACATAGCCACTTTTTACATTTTGATCTATTAAGACTATGTCCGGTTTATTATTTACAATTCTGTGATCTGTAATGATGGAACGATCCCAGTATAAAGTTATGTTTTCATCAGACAGTATCGGTTTCGGCTCATATCGATAATAAGGAGTCTGGTCAGCAATCATGTTATAAAATAAGGCCACTGCTTGGTGGATAATCTTGGCCAGGTCATTGTGCCTCATAAGGTATTCTTTACCTGCCAACGCTTGACACCCAGATGATATATGCTGGATAGACTCAAGTGCACTCTTACACAGGCGACATCGGTCATTGATGTCTTCACCACATATGTATTTTCTGTAAGCATTAGTGGAAACTAACTGATTCTGAATGGCTAAAATGAACCCTTCCGTTTCAGGAAATAAATATCCTTTTTTAAGCCAGACGGTAGAAGCATCCCAGTTTATTCCTGATTGTAATAGAGAATGGTAAAAGCGACCATGTAGCGATTTATTTTTCCAATTTTCGATCAGAATTTCTTTGGTTGGAGCCTCTTTATGCTACGGTGAAATTAAATTCAAAGCTGTGTATCCATTGTCCAATGTTCTTAATGCTGAGCACAAAGGAGAGTTATATTGTAGATAGCTGTATTTTAAGTTATTTTCTTGCTCTCTGCAGTTCCTTAACAGACAAACAAGTCCCCTTCCTGCTTGCTTTCATGGCAAGTACATCCTTTCAATTGAAGATTTGGCATGTCGTTTTCTAGCTGAGGTAAAAAGGACTCTTACTAAATGATTCATTTCTTCAAGTTCCGCGTTAGACCACTTTAGAACGCCAAAAGTATAAGTCAGTACTGGAATAGTCCATGTATTAATTGCTTTAATTAAGTTACCAGCTGACATGTACGTTTTGAGGAGTTTTCCAATCCGTCTTTTAAACTCTTCTTTAAAATTATATTTATTATTCTTCTTGAATTTCAATAGTTGGCCAAAACCTAAATATTTATAAGAGTCTGACTCGCTTAGTTGTTTAATTGCTGCGTTATTAATGAGCTCCACATCTGCTTTATTCATAATCTCTCCCCATTTATTAGGAATGACAGCACACTAATGTATTCGTAGAGACTTACCTATATCATAACTCAATGACTCTACCATCTGGATCATGTTCTTTTTCACTTTTAGAGTACAATTTTAAATCATCCATATATAGAGCATGAAACATTACGGTTCCACCATTGTCAAGTCTGTAACCCATCCCAGAATCATTCAGGAATTCACTTAGTGGGTTTATTGCCATACAAAACAACTGAATTGTACGCCTTTTGATAATCTGTCCAGGCAATAGAGGCATTTAGTTTTTTCTTTGATATTTGGGATGCTATGAACGAATCTATAAGTAACAGCTCCTTACACCTCTTGGCATCTTTCTTACATACTAATTGCTCTTTTGTGATAATATTATACTTGTTGTCATGCTCTGTTATTTTACAACTGATCATAGATATTAATAACTTATAAACCCCATTTAAGCAGTTGATAGGCCTATAACTTTTAGGTTCAAGATGATCCTTGGCTGATTTAGGGATTGAGTAAGTTATTCTTCTACAGAAATCTTCAGGTGGAATAATGTTATTGGCTAATAATTTTTTGTAATAAGAAGCGAATACTGAATGCGTACTAGTAAAATATTTTAGCCAGTAATTCTGAATTTGGTCAGGGCCAGGTGATTTCCAATTTTTCATTCTTTTAACTGTTTGTTGGATGTCATCTTGGTTTATTGAAATTTCATCCATTGGCGAAACTGAGCCTGTGTTTTTCTTTACTATGTCTATCCAGCAACTGTTAAAATTACTTACTGGAGCTTCCCATATCGTCGACCAGAAATCCTCCGATTCTTTCTCATTGACACGAAAAGCATTAATTTTTGGTTGATGATTCAATGACTTATAGACGTCCTTCTGCTTTGATAAAAACTTCGAATTCTGCCTTCATCTATTTTCAGCGTCAGTATACCTTCTTAACCTATCAGCATATACTGCCAATTTTCGCTTAACCCCATCTAAGTATATGTTTAATTTGTCATTTAATTCTGACTTCTGTATATCTCCTGTATGTAGGACTATAATTTCGTCCACCTTTTTCTTTAGTTTAAATGTAGCTGTAGTTAGGTTTCTTAAATAACTTGTCAATATTCGAATTTCTTTGCGGATCTCTTCAATTTTATTCTTTAGTCTTCTTCTACAGGGTGCTATTTTTTTACTCCCTTCCTGTTTCTGTATTCGAGTTTCTACTGATGAAAACTCATTGATTAGACCTAATCTGTTAGCCACTGACCTCGCTCCAACATATATCCAATGACGGATATCATTTAAGTATTTTAAAAAATCAGGTCGACTGCTTGGACAGTATCTAATGTTTCCTTATTATATGGCACTTTTGAAATCATAGGTCTATTTTCTAACGGAATACCTTCAAATTTCATGTGTTCTGTTAGCAATAACATTCTGATTCTATCATTACTATTTTGCATATCTATACTGTCCTCTTTAAATTCAGTTTCTTGGAGGTTATTCAAAACACTCACCTCTATCTGCTGAGTTACTACATCTTGAATAGGAGCAAGACTATTACCCAGTTCCTGCTTTATATCAGTTAATTCCGCATCTGAAAGAAACTTTCATTCAATGATTTGCTTGACCTGATCTGCCAGTCTTTGTCCGGCTACGGAAATCTGGGGAAAAACCTCATTCCAGTATCCAACAATCTTGCTGCGATAGCCTGTTTTATTAGTTCCTATGTTTGTAGCCAGGTAGTAAGCTCGGATGGCTGCTCTATTCATTTCTCGAGTCCATCTCAAAGTCTGTGCTTGAATCTCTAACGATTAGGACCTCTACTTCGTGCACGAGGCATAACAGCTTGCAAGCTCGAAGCAGAGTTAGTGATTAGTCCTTGAAGATCTAGTCTTGCGGTTCCGTGCGACATCGGAGCGCCGCTCACACTACCTGCCGATGAAGTGGGATGTTGATCCAAACCCTCTAGAGTAGCCCTAACTCTAGATTCGTCTGAGGCAATTTTGCGACTTCTTAACTCCATGTTATTGGGTGGGTTGCATTTTATACCTCCTGCCAGGTCTTCTTAGGGAATGTAACCCTAAGGTGAATGCTGGAGATGTGCTTGTGTCAGTGTTTGTGAGTAGCGTTCTGTATGATGATATAGTCAGGACCCGGGGTATCGTTAAACCCCAGCAGTTACGCATTTCACTGCCCATTCCAGAAGTGCGCTCCATTCCTTTCTTTTTTCTGCAATCACTTTCGCCTCTTGCCAAACCACATTTAACATTAAAATAAAGAGTTTTTAGTTTGTTTTCTCTGTTTACCCTTAAAACAGATTACTGTTATATGCAAGAAAGGAGATTGATGTAGTGTGGCCATATATTGAAAGAGGATGGCTGATTGATTATAGATGGACAAAAAGTCTCATCAGTTGTTTTCGCAGAACGTAGGAATTTGAGAAGACTGAATGAGGAAAGGATGAATGCACTATGTGAAGGAAGATATGATTAAAAGAGGACTGAGAGAGTAAGACAAGTTTGATTGAGAAGTTTGGAAATTCAGAATTATGCAATTGGGCATTTATTTGTAAATGAACCTATTATACTTTGTACTATTTTAAAGAAAGCTCACTCATTACTCTTTTTTACATATTTTTTTTTAAACATTTTATACCTACTAGAATTACCTTTCCTATATTGGTTATTGTCTTACCATGATTTAATTATTTATTTATCTGAAAGAATTATTCAATATTCTGCCATAAAGAATATTTTAACCATTGGAGTCACTATTTCATTTTAGACTATTATATTTTTCAGAGGATCTCCACAGCGTCAGGAGACGGTAAGCATTACTGCTATCCTCATTTCACCTGTGCAGTTGACACAGAGAACATAAGACGCGTCTTCAATGACTGCCGTGATATAATCCAGCGGATGCACCTTCGGCAGTATGAGCTTCTCTAAGGATTGTTTGTCTGATAGATAAATAATTTGGGGACTCAAAATCCCCTCCTTCCCCCCAAAAAAATCTCGCTCGATGCAACAAATTAATAAGAAAACTATAAACGCTACAAAAAATCTTTATAAGAAATCATCAGGAAAAGTGCAACAAAGTACATTATGATTATATAAATGTATGTATGTATTCTGGATGTTTGTTTTTGTGAATATGAATCTTGAGCATGCATGCAAATATGTGTGCCTGTGTGCTGTGTGTGTGTGTGTGTGTGTGTGTGTGTGTGTGTGTGTGTGTGTGTGTGTGTGTGTGTGTGCGTGCGTGTGTGCGCGTGTGTGCGCGTGTGCATCCTTCTGTGTGTGCGTGAATGCGTTCTTGTTTGTGTGAGAAAGAGTGTGTGTTTGTGTGTGTGCACCTGCACACGTGCGTACCCACTTGTCCACACATACATGTGTGTGTATTTATATAAGTATGTTTGTAAGCCTATCTTGTGAGTGCGTGTGTATGTGCAATGTTGTGTGTATGCGTGTTTACAAGCATTTTTTTTCTTTTTTGTGTGTTTGTGTGTGTGTGGGAGCGAGGTTTTGTATATATATATATATATATATATATATATATATATATATATATATATATATATATATATATATATATATATATATATATATATATATATGCGCATTCATATATACACATACACACACACACAAAAGAGAGTGAATGTGTATCTGTGTACGTATACATATATGTATATCTGTGTAAGTAAACAAGGCAAGAGCTACAATACCCATGAAATGTATAAAAAAAAAAATTTAAAAATAATAATAAATTAAACTAAAAACTTAAAATTCAAAGATATAATTAAAAATATATAATTAAAATTATTGTACAGAGTTCTCATCACTGTATTAAGTATATTTACAGAATATGTATAAACTCATGTTTAAATATTGTTTGTTATTTATTTTTTATTTATATTATTTACATTGTTGATTTGATACTTATCCTTTTCATGTCCTCATATCCTTTTTTTAATTTACACTGCTTTAATTTCTTTTGGTTTGGCTTAAAGCCAGTTGATGATAGTATCTCTAATAACTGAAGTCATTGTCAGGTCCATATATTAGTGATAACATATTGTATTTAATTATTAGCCCAACGTCAAAGAATATTAACACGAATATTTTGCAAAATTAATGCCTCTAACCACTTACCAGGCTTTTTTTTTAAGTATATATTCTAGAAATTGAAAAATATCTTGTTTTTTATATAAGAACAAAAAATGTTTTTATTTGATGTTTTTATTTGATTGATAAAAAAAAAATTCAGAAAACTATACTAACAAGTTTGTGGATATTTAATTTTTTTTTGCTTTTTAAAATTCTAAATGTAGCAGCAAAAAGAAATTTCAGAATTTATGAAGTCTGGGGTTTAAATTATTAATTATTACCTGCATCAATTTTTTTTTTAAATAGAGGAGTTACGAGGTTTACTAATGACTAAATGACCTGTCAAGTACCATATATATGTTGTTCGTTGAAATGATCATGTATAATCAGTGACAGCAATTTTCTAGTAATACTTTGTGTGATTAAGATGTGGTTTCATGGTGAAATTAAAAATTTTTTGTTAGTTCATATATGTGAATGCTTTCAGTGGCCTGACATGTGTGGTATATTGTATATTTATCACAGGAATCTTGTGGAAACTACATTTTTTTTTTTTAAGTTGGTACAAATGCATTAAAAGGAAGTGTGTAGTCGACTAATGTTATTTTAAAGAGAGGAATTTTTATTCTATAATTTCATTGCTGTTGTATTTTTTTATAGTTTTCTGTCTGTTTTAATGACAATTTTAAATAGAGTTATTTAAATAAGTTTAAATGCTAAATCTATTTATTTTTTTTCAATGAAGCAGCATTCTATTATCTAGCACTGTCCTTCCATGATTAAATGTGATTATTTTTAATTTAGAAAGTAAGCCAATATAGGTTTACTTAGGCAGGAGCTCTAGCTGTATGTCTCAAGACAAAAAAAAAAAAAAAAAAAATGATAAAGGCTACTAATTTTTTATTTTATTTTATATTATTTGAAATCTTTTTATTGCTTTTGGTTACTCATTTGAATTGTTCTGCCTTAAGATTTTATACCGCTATTTATTAATATTCTTAATCTTGAAGGAAAGTTTGTGCAGTTCTGGAACCTAAGATATGATATGAAGAAGTACAAAGGCATACAACCATCTCTGTTGACATGCATTTTATGATTATTTAAGCTGCATTCTTGAAGGATCAGATCATTTTTGACAAAGGAAGTATGAATGAATGAGGGTTTATTGGAATGATTGCATTATGGTTGAATTATGGTATGAGTAATGTATCAAATTGAAATATTGTTTTAATAAAAAATGGTACAATATTATATTTGCCACATCCAAGTTCTGTGGCTTTAATGGTCCTTGCCGATCTACTGTGTTCAGTTTTAATTTAGTTTTTGATGGTGTGTCAGTGTTTTTTTCTAGATTTTTGTTATATAGAGGTTTCATGTATTTTATTTTCGATGGATATAAACCCTGAAACATTTCAGAGCACAATATGCAGTATCTTTCTGATTCTTTTGGAAGACAATTTATTATGATTTAATTTTTTTTTAAGGCTTGTTTATTTCAAGATATTTGATGTTCCTAAAAGTTTTACAAATACCCTAATCAACTATTAAGGCACTATAGTTGGAGTACCAGCTGTATTATTAGATGTTTTAACCACTTCTATTTTTTAAATGCTTTATGTTTTCTCTACTTTTTTTAAATTATTTAAATGTGAGATCTAATCCTATTTTATTTATTTCCTCTAAATTTTTTAGTGATCAGTAAATTTTTCAACTTATGGATTAATCATTTTATGAATGATGTGTTATCCTTTTGTGTTTAAATTATTTTAATGTATTTCTAAGCATCAAATTTCTGTATTAATATTTTTTCATACCAATATATGATTTTAGCGATTGCCCACATATTCAACTAATGCTACAGTATTTCTTAACAGTTGTCATGACTATCATCAAGTTGGCAAGATGCTTGTATCTTTATCGCCAAATATGTTCAATATAGTTAGCAATTAGTTCTCTTTCCTGATATTAAAAAATATATCAGTTTAAATGTCTTGATAATAAAGTTTTCTTTTAGGGTTTTAAAAAACATAGGATTCAAGGCACTACAAAAAATCCCACAATATAATTTTTTCAAATAAAACTGAACTCTTCAGAGAAGGTATGTTTCTCTGGATAATCATTGACATGCAGAGGAAACAGACTTATTAAAGTCTTCTAGAACATTATTATTCAGATATTGACAGATGAAATGTTAGGATAGTTCCGTGGTCTGTTCTATTTATAAAAAGAGATTATAGAGACATCTTTGTATCTCTTCTGTGCCTAGCTGATATAATTTTTTACTAACTACTCTCTTTATCGATAAACATATTGGTTCGTATGCTCTGCAACTGACCAGAATTTTGCCTCCAAAAAAATCTTTTGTGAGGTTATGGGTTATGGATGTAAGTTTAAAGCTCGCTATTTGTTTGTTGATATCTAGGAGAGGAGAGATATAATAGCATCTATCAGAAGAAGTCCCATGAGGCTTTTAGGGAACTCAAATTTATAAAAAGCTGATTCAAATGATGAGATTCACTATGAAGATTCCTTCAGGCATGCCAAAGGTTGGTGGTGGAGATAATGCAGTGACTTAGCTTTAATTATTCTCTTAAATTAGACTGGAATAATATTTTAGGGGTTCGAGAATTCAAGCAGGTGAAGCAGCTTTTGTTCAGATTAGTTCTAAGGAATTCTTTAACATTGATTAAATATTCTTCCATTATGTAACTCATTAATTTTTAGGATTAGTGACAGTAGCAAGAAAACTTCGACTAGAGGGGAATATAGAGAAGACAGAGTGCATGCTCTCAGAACCACTTGACCTGGGGAGAGAAATGCCATAGGGGTGTCCACTTTGGAAGAAGTTTTCCAATTGCTTTACGTACATTGATGAATGACACAAGTTATGCTGTTGTTGCTTGAATTTGAATTGAATAATTGAAGCTGTTGAAGTTGAATTGAATAAAGGATTTTGACTGACGTTGGTTAGTTTTAGTTGCCATGTTTTATCTAAACACTCTATGATCCATCTTTCCAAATGAATAATTCGGCCAAAACCCTTTATGGTTCAGAAATATGGACCATATTTTAAACCACTGAGAGGTCCTTGCAGTTTTTTGAAAGAAATATTAATGAGGAACTATATGGAAACAGTTAATCTGGGAGCCAATATGTAAAATGTCCACTTATTATTATCAACTAAAACTTTTTGGAGAGCTTGAAATACAAAATCCTACTTCAATAGATTAAAAATTAATTATTTACCGAAGTATACTAAGTTACTGACTTGTTAGTCCATTTATATCGATTGATATGTTTTCATCGACCAGTATATCTTGTTCTGATTTATATATTAGTTGTTCATTTTATTTCTACAAATTATTTCCTATATTCAGTACTGTTTCAATATATTTTTTTGTTTCTCTTTTAGCCAGTTAACTTTCGTAATTATATGAGCTGAATTTTTCATTGTGGCCCTGTTCGATTAATTTTTCTTTAAAATATTATGTTTAAAATTGTGAGGCCATGTTGCATGCTTAAGTTATTGCTTTGATGAAATAACAGTCCTGTCCATGTCGTAGTTGAGTTTAGTTTAAATTATTTTCATTCTAGTGCGAAGGAAGGATTATAAAGAACAGGAATGAGCAAAGGAAAGAGATGTTAACTGCCAAGACGTCATTTGAAACAAGAGGATCATCAAGGAAATAATAGAAGAGGGGGGAGGGGTTTTAGTGTAATTATGAAGAATATTCTTGTGTTTAAAATGATGGGGGGATCATTAATGGTGTTGAAATGTTTATGAAAATTCAAAGTTTTTGTTGAACACTTTCCTTATACTCTTAATACTTTTCCCATTGATAAACTTCTGGTATTTAAATGAATATTAAAACCAATAATGAATTTACTACTTGGATGAGGTATATTGTTGTAATTAGTGAAGAGATTAAGAAAACTGGAATGTGAAATTGTTTCATTACTGGCTTGAAGATTTCTAGATATTTGTGGGTATATGAACAATAATCAATAAGCTGTTGAAGGATAAAGTGCTTTTTAATCTATATTTATTCTGCAAATGTTTTTATCCCACAGCAGCTTTCCAACATCTATTATTGCATACATGTACTTAAAGATGTTTATTATTATTACAAATTTTTAATGCAAAAACAAATATATTTTTTATATTATTAATATAAATTATTATCAACACTGAAACTAAGGAATAATTGAAATATATATATTATATTTCAATTCTTGTGTCTGTGTGATTGTATATAAAAATTATAAATTGGTAACTATATCAACAAAAATTAATATTTTGAAAGATAAAATGAAGTGAATGAAATGAAATAATTATGGCTAATCATTGATTGATTTGAAGAAAAATATTAATAACTGGGTAAAAGATTATAGGTCTTTTATTTTTTACTTCAATTATCTCATGATAAATTTTATTAGTTAATATTGTTAATTCTATCATAATATGGTATCAAAGGATCTTTGTTTTTGTCAAAGGTTTCTGAGGTGGCTCGACTGGTACATGTACAGACAATCTTTGTGTGAGATAATTTTAAATATCTTTAATTTTAAGGTCAGAAAATAATTTATACTAATCCTCCAGTTCTCTTCAATTAAACAGATTCAAAGAAAATCTCGCCTATATGCAGAAAGTTCCGTATAGAATGGTATTTTGCTTACGGAATATCAAAATATGGAACACAGGTGATCATCTCAGTTCATGGTGCAAATCCTTCCATTGCCATTTAATAAATGGCTAATTTCAAAATCACATTTATGTCAAAGGCCAATGTTAGGGTCAAATCACAAATGAAAGCAGTTACATAATTTTCTCAAGATCTATCCTTTTGGAAGTACACTTATCATTCATTGTTTATTAAAAATTTTAATTATATGATCCAGAAAAATAAAACATGAAACGCTGATTTTTCACTCCTTGGTGCTGTCACTACACAGAGGAATCACACTATATTTAACTTGCTAGCTAACTCCGTAACTGTATTATTTGACAACATATTGGCAACCTGGAATCATTTAGCACCAATCCTGGAAAGAGGGCTTTGGATGGAGTTGGAGGCTGCTTGGAGAGAGCCACTGATTCAACAGTTATACAAGGAAATGATATTAACACCCTACCGCAATTGGTAGAAGTGCTGCAGGAAAACACCAGAGACATGATACTTTTTATGGTCGACGACGAAGATATCACAGCAATCACGCACGTTCTTCCCCACTCAGTTCCTTCATTCAAAGGTACCATGTATGTAAATCAGGTTGTTTTTCAGTACAGCCTTAATGAACTCATAATGCGGAAATTCGGCTGCTTTGATTGCAGAAAGCATCTTGCGGGTATTCATTACTTTTCTGATGACATCTCTGAGCACCTGGTTTCATCATAACAAATAAAGAATGTGGGATGTAACATTCTGTGGGGACTAACAGCAGGGAACCAGCAACTGTTCAAAAATATTTTTGTCTAGCAACTTCTCCAAGTGATCGAATTCGTGAAATATCGTTCTTTGGTAATAATGTATTGGGTGTTGGCACAAAGACACGTCGCCTTCCAGTTCTTAAACACTTCGACACCGATGCAGAAATCCATTTTTCTGCAGAATGTCAATAATTTCGGATATAAACTGAACTCCCGTCTGGATACGGTTCGGTAAGTGTAGTTATTCTATGATAATCATCAATCTGTTTTTCTTGTGCTTTTTGCACCTTAGTAAATGTAGCCGGGGATCATAAACGGTTAAGTCTGGTCCTAAATTAGCGGGAAATAAATGTCCAAGCTGGTGAAATTCCGATTTTGACATGAGGCACATTTCGATAGACCAACAAAAATCTGTTCAGTGCCACGTTATAGTCTGAAACCGATGATTCCGTAAGAGCTGTCTTCAAACTGTGCTTGATAGAACCTGCAGCATCTGCACCATTAGTCTAGGGTGAAAAATGCGCGCCATATTTGAGCTCAACGCCGTTTTGCAGAAGAAAATCTTTGAATGTTTGGCTATCAAAAGCCGGGTAATTGAATGAAGCAATGCTCTCTGGAAGCCAAAATCGAGCAAACACGTCTCAAAATTCTCATCGTAGTTTCAGTGGTCATGGAATGAGTTGGGAAAGCCTCAAACCATTTTGAGTGAGCGTCAGTGACAACCAAATAGTAACGCCCCTTCAATGGTCCCAGACAATCTATGTGAAGGCGCTGTCAGGGTTTTGATGCCAATTCCCAAGGTACTAAAGCCACATTTGGAGGGATGTCCTTATTTCCATATTACAACACTAGCAGCATTACCGTTCAAAACTTCTACGCACTTCTATAAATTTGGCCATCACAAAAACGACCTTGCCAAGGATTTAATTTTTACCATGCTCATATGAGAGGCCTGAAGCTCTTTAAGTACTTCTAGGACGGAATACCATTCTTTGGTCTAAAAATGGATAGTAATGGACGATTATCATTGACTAAAATGAAGTTCCGTCCAAACAAATAAGTATGAAACCTGCTGATTCCGACCATCCTTATGTAGTTGTGAGTATGACTTATGGTATTCGGCTGGTAAAAGCCAATGACCGTTAAAATTCATTTGGATATTGCTGATAGATCACAGTATCCAATCCAAATTCGGATCCATCCACCATTAGACGAATAGGTTAATCCGGATTGTAATGAGGAAGACTTGGTGTTTTTGAATTAACCTCTTGATTTTACTAAGAGCTTGAGCACATTCATCATTCCACTTCCATAGCCGTCCCTTTTTCAGTAAACGATAGAGTGGAGACAAAGTTGTGGCTGAATTAGGCTACTAAAGTTGCAAGATTTTTCAAAAGAATCTTGCACAGAGCGATACAATAAAAAATATTATTTATTGATCCCAACAATGGTTTTAAATTTGTTGAGAAAAATCATTTAAAATGTGAAGAAAATTAAAAGGTTTTGGGATATACTCGTATTTAAAGTAAAATGTTGCCTATTAAAAATGATTTTTTTAAACTGAAAAATCTTATTAATATAGTACATTAGTAATAATATCATAAAATTATTGTAAAACTTACCTCTGGTTGAAAGGTACACTATAAATAAAGATATAATAATGCACCATTGCGCTGTGCAGTGTTACGAGAACGAAAAACTGTACCCAAATGAAATTGAAAAAACGTTTTCCAACCAGGTCAGGAAGACTGGATTATCCCCTCCCCCCTATAGGTTACTAATATATAATACATTAGAGGAGGAAGATTGAGAATTACTCCTTGGGCCTACTATAAAACAAAAACCTCTCGAGCCCGAGCGTTTCTGAATTCTCCTCTATCAAACTTTGTAATTTTTACTAGTTCACGACATACTAAAAGACATGAGAAGTGACAAAAAACAAAACAAAAACAACAACCATGACTACAGTATAACACTCTGGAGCAGAAAACAAAAATGATAATAGCAAATAAACTATCTATCTAACGGTAAAATACTATTTAATCATAGATAAGTATCTGAAAGAGGTCAAACCGATGTGAAACAAGAAACATGTGGAAGAACAGTCAACGGTATCTATGTCAGCCTTTAAAAGAAAATATGTTATGTATTTAACCTTTTACTCAAGAGATCGTCTTCCCCAAGGTAAACTTACGAATTAGAAAATCACTAATTTTCAGAAGAGCAAAAAAACTGTTATATTCTTCTGTCTATAAGGGCCGATTTCGATTATTTTAAACTTTTTTGTTGGTGTTGTATTTCTTTTATCACATAGTTTCATGTGTAATTATTGTTTTATCTTCATAATAATGCGCATATTTGTTACTATAACACGAAAGCTTCACACAAGACATTTTTTGTAAAAATGCAACAGCGATTTTAGCACTTTCTAATGCCGTAACAGATTCGTAACTTTACTATAGACTGTATCAACCGAAATACTATAAAAAAAATAACAAAAACAAAAAATTGAATTTTTCACATTCGTAAGTTTAACTTGAGACCGATGATAATATCATCATAATATCAAGGATTAAGGCATATATCATGAGGAAAGTGTATTGCAGCCTTGATCTTTAGGAGAATGTTACAGTGTCCAAATAATTATGCAGAATAATTTTAAGTCCTCTTTGTCGGTATGCTTTTGTAAGTTGTTAAGTTAGCAATGTTTTATTTTTTAATATCCCATATAAATATGGAAGATATGTCTAAATTGTTTTCGATTTTTTTAATAGATTCACACACGTTAAAATTTATGTGATTCAACGAACTTGCAGATACAGAGAAAATGAAACGGGAGGCATGAAGAAGAACAGTGCCTTTTCCTAAAATTTTATATATTCAAAGGTTATTCAAATTTGATCTCTTATCCAGCTTCTTTTCATACCTCTAGTATTTCTAACATGATGCATGTCTGAATTAGTCTTTTAGAGGTTCATTGATTGTTCAAATGTGTTATTCAATACGAATTATTGCATTGTCAACGTACCATGGAGCATTTATGATAGCTCCTAAAGTCTTATATTTAAAATTTAGCAATAGTTTTTTTGTGTGTCGATTTTCTGTACCGAAGATTTGTAATACATAGTCTAAACGAGTTAAAGTGAGTGTAAGTATTTAGTTTTAAATTTGAATATGCATCGAGGGATAAACTGATTTCAGAAGGCCTTGATTAGGCCTTTTCACTTTGAAGATGTGGGAAGGTAGGTAGGATGAGACAGGGGATTATCGAAGGGAACTAGTGATGCGGTGTTTAGTAGCAATCAGTTTGTATGAAACAGTTTCTTTCATTAAACAGATACAGTAAACTGTTTCGATCAAGATTAAACAGATAAGTGGGTGGGGAGGACGATACCATTGGAAAAAGACGGAAACACAGAACCTGTTTAGTTAAAAGAGAAACAGCTTCCTGCAACAGCTATGCTACGTCACAACTAGAGGATGAAATAATAGCAATATGCTTATTTGAAACAGTTTATCTGAACGAAAATCTATTTATTAAACAGAAACAGATCTCTGTAACTGGGTCACCGAATCTATCTTATGTCTAAACGTAGTTGACATTTTTGAACAGTTTGAATTTCTCCTCCTACCACAATAACCATCTCTTCTTTGTTTTTATTCACAAATTCAATTATTTTCTTTCATAATATCTTAAGTTTTAAACTGAAATGTTAATTTGACTTTTCATCACCGGCAATTATAAACACAAATTAGTTTATTTATTCATTTTCTAAAACAAAATTGATATGACAATAATTATTATGTAGGTATAATAGGGGTACTCACAATTTGATTAAGCATCCTTTATATGATAAGCATGCTCAATTCAGGATTATGAGGGGCCCAGTCAAAGTAGCCCTAAATATATCTTGCTAAATAGATACAGTGGCAATCATTTAGTAGATTGACACTGCCAATAGCATACAATCAAGTCTGCTGTACAAAGCCTGCTATTTGTATTGTTTTCTGTTGCATGCTATTGATGAAACATGACGCATAGCACAAAGAACATATGAGAGGATTCCCTAATGTAATTTTACAATTAAAATTCAAAATTAGTTTTGGGAAGCTAATAAATCCATTGAACAGTTAGTATTTATTATTACAAACCGAAAATCACAAACAAATAAAATAAACAAAAATACTCAGCATTGAAAATATATTTAAAAATTATTATAAATGTTTTATACGATTCATGACACATCAGCAAATGAGCTCCAATTTGTTATAAAACATTAAATACTTAAAATTAATTTTTTAACAAACTAATGAAACAGTATAAAACATCTTTAAAACGAGAATAATATGCCAATAAATGAAAAGAGAACTAGTTTGCTTGTCATAATTTGAAACAGTTGTGTCTGATACTGTTTTGATACTATCAGAATCAACAGTTACAACTGCTACTCCGAATAAACACTTTTGCCCTCTCCTCACTTTTGACACTCCTTTAAGGAAAACTTAAAGGAACGCCTTCAGAAGTTGCAAAGGGCTAAAGTGGTGCCACTATCGTATCCAGATGGGGGGAATCCCCTCCCTCCTGGAAGGTGAAAAAAAAATTCTTGAATACTATTTTCTATTACATATACAACAAGGATTTTTATTGATATAGTTTAAAACGTAAACAATTAATGTTTTAAAGTACCTAGAGGGAGAGGAGGATTGGAGGGAAGAACTCGGTGCATAAGTGCGCCCCTCTCTCAAAAAATTTCTGGATCGACCACTGGGTGGTGATAACCCAAGGAAACAGCCTCCAGGCCCTGGCGGAGGGAACCTCCTTGACCTCGTGGGATACAAGCTGAGGGGGAACCAGCCCTCATTACTTGTGGAACTAAAAATAAGGAATGTGATAAGAAATTTCAAATGAAACACCCAATATGCTTGAAACAATAGCCAGAGATGACATGGATGAACACCGGAAGAGAATTGTTGTATCTCTAAAAGTTACAAGGACAGAGGTTTATTAGGATAACACTTTATAGCCACAACATTACACTTTAATTGTATTACAATACACATATTGAAAACAACCTTAATCATCACCGGCCATAAGGTTAGCTCCTAGACACACACATAGAATATTGACACGGCAGCGCCCCTAGCGGATTATAACAACTCTCTCCTACAAAATTTTAATCAGATCTGAATATAAAAAAAAAAAAATGAACATTTTAACTTGTCTTTTAATCTACAGACAGCCTAATCAAAGGTTTGAAGCACATAACACTTAATTTAAACACAATTTGAGGAAGTTTGAAGCACACAATCTTGAAGGTTTCGAGGCAGTTGGCGGAGTCGAATTGGCAGAGGCGTCTCAATTCCTGGATAAAGTTTTGGGCTAGAGGTGGATTAGGATCTTGTTCTTCTTCCCTGGGTTGTTCAGACTCACACGCTGGCGTTCGATGACTAGGGTAGTTAAGTAATTGCAGAAGTTGATGTTCTTCTAGGGAGCGCTGCTTTCTTCCCGGCGTCGAACTATGTACTGGTAGAGCCGGTGCGAAGGTCATTGTCTCTTTGGTATGTCAGTTCGAATTAATTGGTTAATTGGCGCTTGTAGATGAATGCATCGTCGAGTTTCACTAGATAATGAAGACGTCCATACTTCTTCAAGATGGTGCCAAAGCGCCATTGAGACTTAAAATTTGCGTAGTATCTCGATTGGACGCGAGTTCCAATTTCGAGCTGTCTTGTGTCCAGAATGATAGTTGATCTTGGATTCTCTTTGTACGGTTTTATGGTGTCTAAGCGAATTCTAATGGTCCTTTTTAGGTATTTCTCAGCTGGGGATTCACCGTCAGCGAGAGGAGTGGCTCGATAAGCCATCATGATCTTCTGCAGTTTTTGATGGAGTGGAAGCGTTACGTTTTCCATAGCCTTCAGTCGATTCTTGAGGGTTTGAACATTTCTTTCGGCCAATCCGTTGGTGGCTGGATGGCAAGGGGCAGAAAATTTCTGCTTTATGCCGTTGGTCGAACATAATTTTTTGAAGTCATCGCTGGTAAATATTGTGGCATTATCGAATACAAGCACCCGAGGGAATCCGTGGTTTGAAAATATTGCCAGAAGGAGCTCAATAGTTTTTGATGTCGTTGGGGCTTCGCTGATGCAACGGATTTCAGACCAGCGTGACTTAGCATCGACAACGATTAGAAAATGTTTACCATTACATGGACCAGCGTAGTCCATGTGCAGTCGATCCCAATTTTCAGTTGGTTCTTCCCAGGAGTGTATGGGAACTTTCGATGGATTTTTCTTGATTTCTGCACATGTCTCGCAAGATCCGTTCACCATGTCACTCTTAATTTTCGAAAGGTTTTCATCCTTGTCTGTCTCTGCAGGGATCGTTTCAGCTGGGATGCTGTTGTTTGAAATTTGGTTGATGGTCGAAGAACAAATCATGTGAACTTCATTACAAAGAACGTAATCTATTGATGACCCTGTCTGTTTTGGGGGGCTTTTGACAAACAGTCGACATTTGTATTCTCCGATCCCGTTTTGAATTTGACTTCATAGTCAAACTGAGATAAGAATGAGGCGTACCTTTGGTAGATTGATGAAGAATCCGAGAAAGTGGTTGATTGTCCTTTACCAGTAGAAATTTTTTGCCATAAATGTACATATAGAAGCGGCTCACCCCAAATACAATTGCAAGTGCCTCCCTATTCAGCTGACTATAATTTTTCTCAGCAGGGGTCAGAGAACGTGAGACAAACGCGACTGGTTTTTCTTCGCAACCGATTTGATGCGAAAGCACAGCTGCGATCCCGGTGGGACTAGCATCACATGTGACGATTGTTGGAAGTTGAGGGTCAAAAGATGTGAGAACTCTGTCGCCGGATATTTCATTTTTCAATTTTAGAAACGCGGCTTCACATCGGTCCGACCAGTATAATTACGATTCTTTTTGGAGAATTTTCCGCAGTGGGTAGGTTAATGTCGAACAGTCAGGAATGAAGTGAGAGTAATATGTTATTAGTCCAAGGAAGCGGCGAACGTCATCAGCGTTTGTCGGACGTAACATTTTTACAATAGCTGCGATTTTCTCCGATGATTTGATTTTTTCTAATGGTGTATCCTAGGTATTTAATTTCAGTTTTGAAAAATTCACACTTCTTTTTGTTCAAGTGAAGGTCGTATTTTCTTAAACGATCCAAACAATTTTGTAGGTGGTTTTGACATTCTTTCATTGTCTTGCCATGGACAACATCATCAAAATATGAAATTGTACCATCGAGTCCTTGAAGGATCTGGTCCAAAATTCTGTTAAATTCACTGGGAGCCGTCTTTATGCCGAATGATAGGTGATTCATGAAATAGGTTCCGCGATGAGTTGAAATCGTTTGGATTGCACGGCTTTGCTGATCCATTTCAATGTGTAGATAGGCTTTGAATAAGTCCAACCGGCAAAAATAAGATGATCCCTGAAGACTGTTCAAGATTTCTTCGATTCTTCTAATTGGATATCGAGCGGTTTGCACTTGAGGATTTACCGTCGTTTTGTAGTCGACACAGAGTCGAACAGTTCCTTCAGGTTTAGGCACGATGACCAATGGGGAACCCCAATCACTATGGTCTATTTTTGTAATGATGCCATCCCTTTCAAGGGAATCCAATTCTGTATCTACCTTTTCCTTCAGTGCATAGGGGACAGCGCGGCTGCGAATAAAAACTACCTTTGAATTCTCCCGAAGATGACTACAATTGATGTTTGGGACACGACCCACCTTTTGTTCAAAAATGGGCTATATTTTTTGAAAATTTCATCGAGGGTTGAAATTGAATTTACTTCCGTGAGGGTTGATGCAAAATTTCTGTCTAGTTCATTAAGATTTATTCCTAGATGTCGAATCCATACTCTGTCCAGCAGTGGGGTATGGCCGTCTGGAATAATGAATATTTTTTCTTTTGAAGTTCAATTTTTGTAGTGGATTCGAATTTTCCCAATTAGGCGAAAGATGTTGTTAGTGTAGGATCGAAAAGCTAAATTTGATTTTTCGAGTGGTATATTGAGTTTGAGGTCATTGGACTGAACAACCTTAATCATAACCGGCCATAAGGTTAACTCCTAGACACACACATGGAGTATTGACACGGCAGCGCCCCTAGCGGATTATAACAAGAATGAAACTGACTCAATTTGATTGTTAATAAGCCAGTAAAATTAATTTATTGTAGATCATATGTTTATTTGAGACAGTTTATCTAAACGAAAACCTGTTTACTAAACAGAATGAGATCCCTGTAAAGGTAGACTTTCGCTAGTACTACCCGCGTTAGCAATTGGCAGATACTGCAGGCAGTTGACTATTGCTTTGACTAAATAGACAGGTGCATATTTCGTAAGCACTGCCCGGCAGCCTATGTATGACGTCATACCAATACTGCTGCTGCCCTGACCGATCCAGAAGGAGTCATACTGCGGCGATTCCCGCTTTTTTTCGTTTAAAGAATTTTCAAAGAAGGGATTTAATGAGAATGACGATGAATGTCTTGTAGAATTTTTAATGAATATCAGCTTCTATATATATGGTATAAATTATTTAGGACTGTAATTCATGATCTAATTTGCTATTAACAAACAAATGAGATTCAAATAAAAAAAAATTGTTAATGATCTCCCATTAATCCTCATCATTAGAAAGTTGAATACAAAAATAGATTCCCCAAATCCGGCAGTTATAAATCTTCCTCCAATTTTTTCATCTACAGGATGACTTGCGATTGGTGGCCTATTCTATTCTATTTTATATTGTTATAACTTGAGGAGATCATAATAAACATTTTTTTAAATAATAGAGCTCGGATTTATGTGACAACTCGAAACCATCTAATTGTGGTTGAACATATGAGAAAATAACACTGTTAAAAACAAAACAAATGCAACCTGTCCGAACCGGAATTTGAAATTGAGATTGTTTTTCTTCATTTTTATTCCCGTACGCGCGGCCACACACTCGCCCCTGAAAGCACACACACTCGCCTAAAGGTTCCTACCTTTAGCAGAACTAAATCAGATTAGATCACAAAATCCATAAAAATATAGTAAATTATCTAACCTACTACAAACTCAATAGATTTTAATGAATATCTTAAATCATACAATGACAACCCCCTCAAAATCCTACTGAGAAGGACAACCGACCTTTAATATTTTCCGGACGAAGTCCAAACTACGGCCACACGAACAACTCCATCTTTACCCACAGAAAATTCCTCAACTTTTTTTTTTTTTTTTTTTCTCCAAACCCCTGGATACTTATATTTGCAGATATATACATTTAATTTGATGTTTTTCCTTTTGCTGAAGCTGGGCAAGGAATTTTTGTGGTATTGGTTTTACATTGTTATTTCTTATTTAATTCTTATTATAACAAAAGTGTTGGGGCACACTTTATTTTTCTGATTGTTTTTCTTTTATACAACTATCTCTTTAATCCTAATCTAATCAACTTAACTAATACCTTAAACTAAATTTAGTGTCCATTTCACATTCTGTTTCCTTCCACTACTTTCTGCCATCTAAGTGGCGGTGGTGCTGGTGTTAGTGTCCTAAATAGTGGGTTTGCTAGATATCCCAGCGAATCCAAGAATTTGATATGCCTCCTTCTGATAAATTCCGGGACCGTTGGTAAATCTAGCAGGGTGTGGAGTTCATGAGCCTTTTTCCTCTTCCACGCCGTTGTCCTTACCATCTTCCGGAGCATCGAGTCTTGAAACCTCTGGAGGAGCCGCTGCGTGCCACCGGTGAGATGTGTGAACAATGGAGCCCCGTATAGCAGTGCCGGCCTGAGTATGCTCTTGTACACTTGCAATTTGAGGCGGAGTGAAAGGGCTGGCGAAGTCAGTAGGTGGTGAAGACGGTAAGATCTTCTCCTGACCGTCCTGGTCTTTTGATATAGATGGGTACTAAGCTTGAGATGCCGATCAAGATTCATACCCAAGTATACTATGGAGTTAGAAGGCGAGATGACGGTGTCTGCCACCTGGAGAGTCCTCGGCAGTGTTGATTTCTTGCCCTGTTGGTGCGAGAACACTACACAGTCCGTTTTTGCTGGATTGACCTGTATGTTGAGGTTTTTCAGCTGTTGAACTATCTCTTTACAGATTTCCTCGGCCTGTTTCAGTGCATGTTTGGTGCTCATACTGGTGCTGTAGATGGCTATATCATCTGCATATGCAGCGACCTTCGCTATTCTGTAGTTTTTGCCAACTACCTCAGCAGTATATATTGAAAACAGCACCGGAGAGAGGACTGCTCCTTGCGGCACTCCGCACTTCAGTGAGATGGTCCGGGATTGCTCATCACAAACTCGCACAGAGATGGTCCTGTTGCCGAGAAAGGAGACAATGACATTGTAGAGCTGTTCCGGGCTAAGAGTTTACGGCATAGAATACCGTGAGACACTGAGTCGAATGCCTTTGTACAGTCGATGGAGATCATAGCCGTTGCCGTGTTCCGATTGAAGCTGGTGTTCACCTCACTTTGTAGCTTCATAAGATGATGTTCCGTACTGAGGTGTGCTTGAAAACCGGTCTGTTCGTAAGGAATTACGGAGTTTTCATCACAGAATTCTCTAAGGTAATTCAGGATGATCTTTTCTTATACCTTACCGAGGTGCGGCAACAGGCTGATTGGTCTATAGTGATCTGCCTCGTTCCCTGGCTTATTCGGCTTGAGGAGTGGAAACAGGATGGCATGCTTCCATTTTTCGGGGAAGTATCTCAGCCTCAAGCACGAATTGTACAGGTTTGTGAGATGAGCAATCCCTTTTCTCGGTAGTTGTTTCAGGAGTATCGTCTGTACCCCCTCATGGCCAGGGGCCCTGTTTCCGTGGGCTCTTCTGAGGATGGCCTTCAGTTTCTTCGGAGTGACGAACATGTAATTGTTCTCCTTAGCCATCTCCGGTATTGAGAGCTGGGTCCCTGTCCGCGTATCTATATCATGCTGATAGTGCCCAACTAGTAGCTCGGCTTGCTCAGCATGATTTAGAAGGCGGTCTCCATCATGTAGGCGGACATTAGAGGTCTTCTTGGTTGCCGCTTTTGTGAGTTTCCAGAATTTCCTGTAATCACCATGCGTGGCCCGTAGCCGTTCGTGCCAGGTCGCAGCCTTCCATTGGCGCATGAGATTTTTAATCTGGGTGGTCACTGCGTTTAGGGCTCTTTTGGTGTTTGGATCTCTGGTGCGGGAATGACGGTTCTTCAGTGTCCGCCTACTTTCTATGAGCGCCATGATGTGGGGTGGGGGTTTCTTTAAGTGGGGAGGCTGTGGATAGTAGGTGGGGATGGCCGTCTGCGCAGACTCGACTAATGCTGCCGTGAAGTCCTCGATGTAGTCAGTTACTTCCTCCACGGTTCGCAGGGTCGGAACTTGCTGCAGCCTATGGCATACCTCGGCTTTGAAACGGCTCCAGTCGGCCTCCTGGTATTTAAATTTCTTCACCGTCGGCTCGGGTCTTATTCCTTGCACATCATAGATCACCGGGCGATGGTCCGACGAGATGAAGTCTGTGACAGTGCACTCAGTGATACGGTGTGGCTGTCTTGTTAACAGGAGATCGATTGTCGACGTAGAGCCATTTCGAAAGTGGCGGAAGGTGTGAGTGGCTGGGTGTACAACTGTAAATGCTGTTTTAACCAGCTGCCTTCCCGCCGGGTTTGCCGTCGTGTTATGCCATAGGCTGTGTCTGGCATTCAGGTCTCCTACCAACCAGTGATTGGTTTTTGTCCCGCATGTGTCGATGAGTTGCCGTAGCTCTCTCAGTGACCCCCTTGGACGCCGGTATATGCCTGTGATGTAGGTAGGCTGGTTCATGAGCACCTGAACGGTGACATGACTGGTCCATGCGTCTCTGGTGTTCATAGGGGGTGGCATCTTCTTCCACGTCGTTCCATGCCGTACCGCTATGAGCACACCTCCATGGGGATCGTGTGAGTCATCTGTAGCTACGGCATATCCTCGAAATCGGGGGGGAGGGGGGGGGCGCTCTTGTATTCTAGTGTCCGTGATGACGGCCACAGTGGGTTCGGTAAGCGCCAGGAGAGCCTCCAGCTCTTCTAGTTTTGTGGCGAGGCCACAACAGTTGAAATTTACAATGCTGTAACCAATCATTTTTGACACTGGCATCCTTGTTTCAGGTCTGTAATGAGTGTTTTCATGAAAGTCCTCATCTCTGAAAACATATGGGTGATGGTTTGATTTATCACTGTCAGCATGAAAGTTTGTGATTGGTCCAGCTGAGGTTGTGGCGCTCCCTCCTCTGCCGGTGGTGGGGATTCCTTGTCTGTTCCAGTCGCTGATGGCGGTTGAGGCTCTGAGGGACGCAATAGAGAAGAGTACGTTGTCGCCGTACTAACAGGTCTGTTTTCTCTAATGTGATTGGTTGTGGCAGTGCTGCTGGTTTGCACTCGTCTGGATGCAGCCTGTTCTTTCCTCTTCTGTTCGGCAATCTTGATAAGTTCTTGCCGGGCTTTGCACTGTCTGTAAGACGCCACATGGTTGCCCTGACAGTTTGTGCATTTAGGCTCACCCTTTCTGGGACAACTGTCGACGCTGTGTCCCCCGCTGCAACGCACACATGCCAAAGCGTACCCGCAATAGTTTTTGGTATGCCCGAACTTCTGGCATCTATAACACTGCGGGGGTGCGTTATCTTTCTTCGGTATGTATTTACAGACCGAGAAGATGCACTTATTGACGTGCCCAATCGCCTGCACGTCCTCAATGGTGACCTTGACAGGTACCGTAATTACTATTGGTGACAGAGGGGTCTTTTTTCCTGTTTCATCTGTCTTCTGCAGCCTCCTCACGTCCACTGCTGCAAGAGGCTTAACAGCCTCTTTTACGTCCTCTATCGGGATGCTGACGTGTAGATTTTTTAGCACAAATCTACTCTGTGTCAGGCCTCTTCTTTGTGCATACGTGTGAAAACGTATGTCCATTAAGCGAAGTCCCCTAAGAACTTCGTTTCGGTCCTTCACATTATCAAGCAGGATGTGTACTCCAGCACGCGTTTGCCTTAACAAGTAGTCTGAGATTTTTAACTTCGTTAAGAATTTTTTGGCCTCCGGAATGGTGTGTTTTGGAGCCAACATGACAGGTGGTATTTGGAGCGGCTTCTGGGAGTCCTGGGTCACAGTCTCGGTATCTGCGTTGGCGAGTACCGCATACCTATTAGAGGTTTCAATCCCGCTGGCCTGTATAGTTTTGGTTTTCTCTTCTTCCTCTGACGCATGGCGCGTGTTTCACGTCCCAGTGGGCTCGAAGAACTAGCTGCTTCTACATATGCTTCGTCCTCAGACCTGGGAAGAGGGGCACTCTGTGCTGTGTCCATCTCGCGCACTTTATTGTCCTATCTCGCGCACTAGTCGGACGAGAGCACCTACGGACGGACCGTAACGAGAGCACCTACGGGCGGTCCGTGTCGGGAGCACTAATGAACGGGCAGTAACCAACGCACATACACTGTCACTCTGGGGAATCTTGCCAGTGCTACGCTGTCCTTACCCAATGGGGTGGCTGCTGAGGTTAGATCCAAGTGATATGCATGGACCTCAGCAGCTCTAGGACGCTAACTAAGCAAGAGGGGAAAAGGTACAAACTGGTTCACTTCACAAGAGGTGGCACTCCTAGAGGTGTTTTCATAAAAAAAAATTCCTCAACGATACCTAACGGCAAATTTAAAGGGGGTGCATTTGGTGTACCAACCACCACCACTGTACCAAATTGTAAGGGTATAGTAGATTTTGTCAATTTTACTCGAACCTGGAGTTCGTGAAGATACTCGTGTTTTCAACGCGTCCAAAAAGAATTAAGTGCATTTGATCATTTGATCAAGTAGCTGGAACCTCAATAGACGATTTTTGGCATAGGGAGTACATCGCGTGCCTGGAGTGACTTTAAGGGGGACAGAGTTAAGAAATGAGAAGGCGTGAGTACAGACGACACTGAAGGATCCGAACTCAAAGACATGAATTCAATAATGCCTCTACTTGAATCAAAACCATGTTTAGCTCCTCATAAGTCAACGTTTGTCGGCCGATAATACTAAACAAATGGGACTTGACAACTTTGATGTTAGCTTCCCAAATACCCCCAAAATGGGGATTGCCGGGAAGGAATAATTTCTATTCAATCTGAAATTCTTCTAATTTACGACTCAGGATTTCTTTATACTCTTTTGATGTGACCAAATTTGACAATGTGTTTAACTCGGCCGTAGCGCCCTCGAAATTGGTACCAGAATCAGATAATATTGTCTCCCTTACATCCAGGAATCGCCGATGAAAATGGCTGGGTCGACAAACCCAGAATAGTGTTAGAACTCCCAAAGGCCAAGGCAGAAAAGATTACCATGGGCTCCGCTTCATGTATATCTTGAAATCCGATTTCCGAATTAATTGTCCTTTCATCTCCAGTCTCCAAAAGCCAAGGCGGTCACAGCCACCTCAACGAATGTGACACCAATTCACTAGGAGAAAGGCCAAGAGACAAACAATCGGCTGGATTTTCTTTCCCGTCTACATGATACCAAGAACCAATTGGGATTTCTTCCTGAATCTTAACAGCCCAGTTGGTCACAAACGTTTTCCATATATCTGGGGGAACGAATCCAACATAAACTTTCGATTTTTCACTAACTAGACTCGTGGGCTTACAATCAGGTTGATCCGCCTTAGCATAGAGTACAGTTCCGTTACCTGCCAGCAAGACATCCGAGAACAGACTTATAGTTACTCTATATACTCACTTATAGTTACTCTTGCTTTCAGATTAATTTCTATGTGCCGCGGAATTTTAACGTTTACCAATCTTGTAAATTCTAACTGAAATTTTTGCCATTGTTGTGATACTAACTCTGAAGGAGATTCATCCGAATCTAACCCTTCTTTCCAAAGCCGCTTCATTAAAGTCTTTGCATAAAGGCGTAACTGGAGCTAATAGGCCTGTTGGGTCAACGACCCGAACGACTGTGGACAACTGCAAATATTATTGTTTGAAGCCCATCGCAAGCCAAGTAGTGACGACGGATTTTTATCAGAAAGTTCCTTCCGCATTTTCGGAGACACTTCATCGGAAAGTGGTGAAGAAATTTCGGTCACTTTGAATCTCTCAAAATCGTGCCTCTTTACGGTCGAGTAAATTATCTCCTCATTATTAACGCCTTGAGGACTTAAGATAGGTGTCAGGGGAGAGGGGATTTCCTCCACTTCTCACAAGGATTTTAGCAAATTTTCAATCGGTGTCCATCTATCTAGAAAGGAGGAAGCCGAATCCAACAGAACAATCTCCGAGTCAGTAACATATATAGCACGATCTACAGGTATGCGAAGAGTTAATGTCTTTGTTTAGAAAAAATTCACTCAGCGGTACAACAGAGCGCCAAATTTGGTTCGGCGCTTTGCATGAAAGAAGCTTTCCCCATCCAAACAAACCCAAACGGACCTTGTATAGTTATGGGTTGATCGAAGGAACCCTGAATTTGACGACCACCCAGAAAATAAGGGCAAAGCTCAGCACCAATAATTCCATCAATCGAGCCAGGTATATAGAAAATAAAATTGTAATCGGCTAGATCATGATTCATTTGAGACATTTCTATCGGGATTGATGGCATTCAATCAACAATTTTGTCGACAAAGAAAGAATAAATGTCAACTTTGACATTCAGATCTCGTCTTGCTGACAATACGAACATTGTTTTGCCATCAACTGCTTTCGGAACACCCCCGAATCCTAAAATCCTCTATTAATGTTTCAACAAGCAGTCCTAATCGTCGACATGTACTCCAAGTCAAGAAGTAGACTGACTTCCTGAATCTATCAACATTAGGATCCTTTAAAATCGTCCCGAACTATCCAGAACGTTTTCTACAGCAGTAGCTAACACTAATGTCCTTTTAAAGGGAGAGGGAAACCCATCTTGGCGATATAATGAGGAAAGACTAGTTCCCGGGTCCGATGTTTGATATGTCGGGGGTTTAGCTTCGTTCAATAAAAAAAAAAAAATCAGTCAATGCAGAAAGTTTTTTCGTGTATTCGATATTATATAAAATTATTTTTAATGATTTTGTTATTATTGAATAAAATGAGTTTGGCACGTCTGTGTTGATATCTTCTTATACATTCTACAATAGTTATTAGATTCTAAAAAGAGTAAGAGAGAAGAAAACCGTAAAGAGCGTTTGTGTGTTCAATCACGCATTTTAGAAAATAGAAATATATTATTAGGAGCATTTAATGAAAGTCTCACCAAACAGACAAAATACGATTATTGAAGGAAGTTGGTGAATATGGCTAATTAATCAGCATTGTACCGACTATGAAACAATGGAATTACATATGTAAGGGATGTTTGGCGGCCTAACGTCAAAAGATTGACGATGATAAGTTAATAAATAGTCTGATGATTTTACAATCGTAAATTTACCTATTGACTTTTTTTTTATTAGGCTCTTCAAGCATTCAACTGTTGGGCAGGCGCGTACGCAGAATTTTAGTTTTGGTTGGATTTAAATTTATTTTCGGGGGGGATTTCAATGTTTTTCGGGGGAGGAATTTAATGAGAAGACAATAATCACTGAATGCCTATAATCGCCGAATAGGGCTTACATTTGAAGGATAAGAATGAAAATTGGATCAAAATTTATTACTCACAATACAACACTTATATGAAAATCCCATTTTTTCAAAATTTTTGAAAGGGGGATATATCACCCTGATTCTCCCCCCTGCGTACGCCACTGCTTTTGGGAACAAGAATACAGGAAAAATAACGCCTCAACTGAAAAGTGGTCCATCACTTCTAAATATCGAAAATAAAAAAAATTATCACAGTCCTCTGATGTTGTAGATTGATTAAGATACATTTGAAGAAAAAAAAAGATTTTTTTATGCGAAAATAGTAAAATCTGAGTCTAAATGAAGATTTCTTCTGTTCAAATAGGTTAATCTACTTAGGGAAACCGTAATTCAAGCTTACAGATTATTATGGATTAAATTCTGGCATCTAAATATGCAAAAATTAAATGTCTGAAAAACCTACGAAAAATGAAAAAAATCAAATCAAATTAATATTGTAATTTTGAAACGTAAAATCATCTTTAAAAAATTACATTTTTATTAACTTTTTTTTGGGCTGAATTAAAAAAAAAACTGAAATGTCAATTACTTAATCCAATTTTGTTCATTAAAATATCCCCCCCCCCCCCAAAAAAAAACACAACGAAAACTGGTTATTTGAATAACCGATTATTTTGAGCATAAAAACCGACCGGTTAAATCAATGGGCGAAAAAAAAAACAACGAAATAATCCATTATCGGTTATTTTTCTAATAACCGCCTGTAGCGTTGGTAACATTGAGTTACTAAGAGTGGAGAGGTATATATAAACTTACGAGATAATAAAGTGTGTTTAAATTTAATGTGTTGTGTATACTTTATTACAGATAGTGCAATTGGGAGTAGAAAAAAAATAAAATAAATGTATTATTCGGATAGACGGGTAAAAAGTCAGAAGGGTTAAAATGGAATCTAATAACATTCCACAAATGAATATTTCAAGAATGAAATGGAAAAGAGGATTTTAATTATATATTGAAGCCAAAGGGATTACAGATTCGTAAAGAACGAAAGCCATCTTCTTAAGAATGGTAGGTATGGAGTTGCAATAGTTATATTTTTCATTATCAAACGATCAATTAGGTTCGAAAGAAGAATTACCCTATAAGGAGGCTGTTAAAATTTTAGATTTTAGAAGAGTAGATTATAGAGTGATAAAAGGTTTACAGCAAACAAAAGAGGGGACAAAAAAAAGAATAGATATGATGTGGTAATGTAGCGATGAGAATAATTTATTTAGAGTTAAAATGAAAGAAAAAAAAATGTTATATTTATTATGTCTAGCATTAAATTGATGAGTCTGCTGTGTGTGTATCAACCCAAGCTATTTGGGCAGCATTGCTGTTAGTAAAGCATTTCTCTCTCTCCACAAAAATTAAAAAAAAACTTTATTTGGTAAAAATACAATACCAAATGCTAGACTAACACTATCGAACTAACTAATTACGGAATCAAAATACTACTGATCTTGGTATTACAAGTGAGGGATTATATATACAGGCTTGGGAGGGGAAAATGGATATTGCTGACATTGCAAATTTATTCTCCATAATTGATAAATTTTATTCTCAGTTCCATAGGTGCCTCTTCCATAACTTCCTCTAATAAATCATACTTTTCTAATAATAAATCATACTTTTCACTAAAATGAAAAATTTTAAACTTAACTAATAGTTCATGGTCTAGTCCTAAAGGCGGGGCTAGGTCTCACTATACATAACCATTGCCTATTTCACTGCCGGTAGGAGTAGTCAAAATGAACTGATCTGAAAATTTTGTATACCTTTAGGTAAGGATTTCGGGTTAGTAAGATTTATTTCGGATCCTGTGTCGACGTGCCAGTCATTGCCGATCCTAATCTGTCTTTGAAGGTTGTCAATCCATTTATAAGTTTGAGGATATGTCGGGCGCAGGTTCCAGCTTGTCTAAGCACAAAGGGTGTTTTAGGCAGTTGCCAATTAGAGTTTTGGGGTTGGCTTTGCTGCCAATTACTTTGTGTTTGATTTTGTTGCAAGTTAGTTTGCGTTCATTTTGTTGCCAACTAGTTTGGGGCTGATTTTGTTGCCAGCTAGATTGCGGCTGATTTTGTCGCCAGCTAGTCTGTGGCTGATTTTGTTGCCAGTTAGTTTGTTGGCTAAAATTATTTTGTTGTCTGTAATCATTTAATCGTTTTTGTTCATAATTGTGATATCGGTCATAGTGTGGTCTTTGTTCCTGATATTTGTTCCCGTTTTGATTTTTGAAGTTTAGTTATTATGTTTAGGGCGACCGTTGTTATGAGTTCTTTGTGTTTGTCCGTTATTTTCGTATGATCTAGGTTGACCTTGTGGGTTTAAATCATCCACAATTACTCTGTAGTTGTTATAAATTGCGTTTTTCACATATATCAGATCTCTTATGATGATATGATTTAGGGCATCTTTTGGAGCAAGAGTAAACATTATTGAAATTTAATTGATAGCATAAGGTAATTAATTTGTTTTGTTTTGATTTAATTTAAAACATGAAATGGTAATAAACTCGAGTGCATAATTAGAAATGTAATTTGATTTGATGATGTTTAAATTGTGCTATTAAAGCTAAACGAATTATAGTTCAGATTGGAAGAAGTATTTGTTTACATTAAACATAAAAGAAGGTTCACGCTCATTGTTTGTTACCCTGAGATCGACTTTGTTATAACATTTCAGTTCACGTCTTTTTGTTGCTAAAGACAGTTCCGTTTTCTGTGTGCTATCGTCAAATTGTCCAGAATCAAAATTACAGTAGTTTTATATATATCATATAAATAATATATATATATATATATATATATATATATATATATATAACATAATATAAATTTATAGTATATATTTTCGATTTGCGGAGTGTTTTTTCGAAACATTTATCGACCATCAGACCTCTGAATATATAGTAATGAACCTCCAAGAAAACCTCTATATATATATATGTATCTATATATATATATATATATATATATATATATATATATATATATATATATATATATATATATATATATATATATATATATATGTATATATAGATATATAGATTTTTTTTTTTTTTTTACATCTTTTCCTTACATGGTAACACCACATAAGGACCGTTTATTATTTTATACATGCTCCATGCCTTAGAGGCATACTCTGTTATATATATTCTGTTATATATATATATATATATATAACATAATATAAATTTATAGTATATATTTTCGATTTGCGGAGTGTTTTTTCGAAACATTTATCGACCATCAGACCTCTGAATATATAGTAATGAACCTCCAAGAAAACCTCTATATATATATATGTATCTATATATATATATATATATATATATATATATATATATATATATATATATATATATATGTATATATAGATATATAGATTTTTTTTTTTTTTTTACATCTTTTCCTTACATGGTAACACCACATAAGGACCGTTTATTATTTTATATATGCTCCATGCCTTAGAGGCATACTACATGAATAGTACGATTTATCAAATTTACATATTCAGTGGTTTAATACAATTCCAGTGTTCAATTGAAATAAAAACAAAACTAAATCAAACAAACAAAAATAAAAATAAATAAAAATGAAGTATAGCCAACAAGAAATCACCTACGCTGCCCATCTTTGGTCAGTGAGTCAAAGTCTATATTTTTTAGAAAGTCTGTCTTGAATTTAGAAAGCAAATTTTGTTCTGTTTCAGGCCATTGTCCATTTCTGAGAATTATACTTTTAATCAAATGAAAACGTTGTTTGTCAAATAATTTACAATCATAAAGTATATGTCTAAAATTTTGGATTTGTCCGTCTTCTTCGCATAAGTCTGTTTGTATAATGTTAAACCGTTTGTGATATTGTTTTGTGTTTCCATGTTCTGTCAGTAGTTGCGTTAGTTTGTAATAATTACTGTGTATAGTTCTGTAATTTTGTGATGTAATATGGGGTATAAATCTGTGTAAGCTAGGTGATTTGGTTGAGTTCACCCATATTTGATCCCATCTTTTAACCAAATCAAATTGTAGATCCCTCTTTATGTATGAAAGCGGTACTTGATGGTATGAGGGCAATAAATCAATTTTTGGTGCTTCTTTAGCGAGGTAATCGGCCCGTTCATTACCCTCAACCCCTGAATGTGCCTTTACCCATTTAAGAGTCACTGATTTCCCTATGTTTTGAAGCTCTATTAAATGTTGTCTAATTTGGTCAGTCAAATGGTCATGAATGTCGGAATTATTTACAGAGTCCAGTAAGATTTTGTTGTCTGTATGTATAGTGATGTGTGTGTTCGTTAGTAGCGGGTCGTTACTGATGTATTCAGTCACTTTTAGCACAGCAAATTTTTCTGCCTGGTTATTTGAGCAATAGGATTCCAATTTGTATTTTTGTTCCACATTGCTTCCATCTGGTGCTTGGAATAACCATGCACATCCAGTATTCTCGCTGTCCTTACTACCGTCTGTGTAAACATCAGTGTTTTCGGTGACCTGAGTAGCACATTGTGATCTAATCCATAAATTTGCTGCTGGGTGTAGCCAAAACATGCAGTCAGTGATTCTGTCCATTTTGTCTAGTGTCATGTCTTTATAACCTGTCTTTCCTTTCCTAATGTTAAATAAGGTCGTACGTTCGTCAATTTTTAGTTGGATTGGCAAAAGTCATGTCAATAGAACTGCGGCCTCATAGGGTACGAAATCCCTTACATATTTTAATTGAAATTAACCTTTGAAGCCTCTGCAACTTCAACAAATTTTTCTTACGTTGTACAGCCGGATGCCAAACATGTACAGCGTAGAGCATCTTAGGAAGTACAGCGCCTTCATAAATTACTTTCAATACTTCCGATCTGAGGCCCCATGTTGCTCTAGCAGCTATTGACAGTCCATTTATAATTCGTAATGTGTCGTTATAAAGATTGTCCAAATGTCTGTTCCAATTTAGTTTTCTGTCAAAGAGTAGACCTAAATATTGTAATGTGTCACATTGAGTTAGTCTTACTGAATTGAGTCGTATATCTAGTTCCGGTACTCTATGTTTTTTGGTAAAAATTATGTATTTAGTCTTCTCCGAATTAAATTTAAGTTTGTTGCGCCGAGTCCAATGTCTAAGCCTTGATAGTGTCAGGTTTGCTATTGTCTGTAAATCGCCAAAATCTCGTCGTTTTATAAGTAATAACAAATCATCAGCGTATGCTAATAATGTAGTATTTTTCTGTAAGTCCGTCTCGAAAACTGTATTTATTAAAATGTTCCATAGTAGGGGTGATAATGCTAACCCTTGAGGAGTTCCCCAAGTTAATTTCTTATCAGTATAATAACAATTTGTCTGAATGGCAAGTTTTCTATCAGTAAAATAATTTTGAATGATTTGGTATAAGTTTTTAGGAGAGTTATAGTTTTTTAGATTAGTCAAGATCGCAGGCCACCAGGCGTTGTCAAAAGCACCAGCAATATCCAATGATACAACTAATAAGTTATTGTTCTGCCGGAGTGCGCTAGTGATATAATCGGCCAGTTCACTGAGAGCGTCGTCAGTTCCTGATTGGGGTCTGAATCCGTACTGGTGTCGGTCAAATATATTATTAGTATTAAGATGATGCATTAACCTGTTTTTTAGTATTTTTTCAAAAATCCTGCTCATTACAGAAAGCATACTCAAAGGTCTAAGTGAATATGAATTAGACTTAGGAATCAAAGTTAATTTACCCACTTTCCAGCTATTTGGAAATTCTTTTCTCACAAATAAGATTTTATACAGTCCAGATAACAATTTTGGAAAAGTGTCAGCCATTTTTTTAATCATACGGGAGTCTACTTTGTCTATTCCAGGAGCTTTTTTGTCATTTAATTTATTAATGATTTGCAATACTTCATAATCTCGAATGTCTACGTCATCGACAGGAACAGGTAGGGTAAGTACGTCTTCTCTCATTCGTCTATGTTCGTCACTGTCAGTGTTTAAATTATCTTCTTTAATTATCGTACTTAAGATATGAGACAATGTTTCTTTGGTGTCAGCTGTAAATCCTACTTCAGTTCGAACAGTCGTCAGTAAGCTATGTGATTTTATTTTATTGGTGGCAAACTTATAAGGCCACTGCCACGCGTTAGATGAATTAGCATATTCCTTCCAGGACTTTAATTTAGATTGTTTAAGTAAAAGTTGATATTCCTGCTTACTTTTTAAATAGTCCATTTTTCTAGATTCTCGTAGTTCAATGTCTATTTTTGTCCGTTGGTAAGTTCTTCTAAGGTGGTTTGTCTGTTTGCGTAAGTCAGTTAGTTCAGGATTCCACCAAGGAACTGATCTGTGTTCCTTTCGATTTTTGAAGTTACCTGATCTTTTAAATGTAATATTACAAGATTTTGTAATCGATTTTGTTATCTTGCTAACTATACTATCAGTGGAGGTATGAGGAAACTCATGAAGAATCAGGTCTTCTATCTCAGTATCCGTCAGTTCCATGTTGCTATTAAGACGTTGAGGTAAAAATTGTTTAACCAATTGATGTCGTAAGTTAGTCAAAAATTTATCCCAGTCACCATTTAGGAAGCCTTTAATTTTTTCTGCTGTCCTGTCATTTCCTTGTAACTGCAACTGGTATGTTAACATGTTATGGTCCGAAAAATTAGTTTCTCTTGAAATTGTCCAATTTCTTACAAGGTTATGTCGAGTCACTATTGTATTTACTAAAGTCAGATCAATATTACTACTGCCTCGCGCACCTTGGAAAGTCATTAGTTCTGAGTTTTTGTTTAATAGAAATAAATCATTCTCAACAATAAAAGATTCCAGCAGTTGACCCCGATCATTAGTTTGTTTGTCGAACCAATATTTAGATCTTGCATTAGAATCCAAGCCGATAATGATATTAAAACTATTGAAATCCTTTAAATTTTTTTCTATCTTTTGTAAGTCTAAAATTATATTCCGGGTGATATCTAAATAAGCACTAATTACAATACATTTTAATTTGCCATATGATAGTTCCACGCATAAATAATCGGAGTCAGAATGTTGCAATATCATACAGGCATCAATATTTTTATTGGCTACTATGACACCAGCTCTGGGATTTTTATCTACTGTTTGAAAAACCTTTGATTGTTGATAACCTACAATTTTATTTAACCTTGTGTAAGGCTCTTGAAGTAATAAAATGTCTATACCTTTTATGTTTATGTATTGTTGTAGCATGTCTGTTGTGTATTTGGAATGATGTGTATTGAGTTGTAAGATGTTTAATTGTCTATACGCCATGAATAAATAAATCGAGTTGTGTATAGTATATGTTGATAGCTGAAATATGGTCGTTGGTACTTACAGTAGAGGAATGCTGTAGTCAGTGTTAGATGCCAATTTCTGTATTTCTGCCAAGTACGATGGGCAGTTTCGGTCAAATACAGAGTGGTTTATTGGACGCTGCTTATGGCTTTTCTTGAACTTGTTGAAGTTTTCGCAGGTGATGCATCTAACTTCTTCAGAAGTACAATCACTCGCCGAATGTTCCCTCCACATCTTGAGCATGCTACTTTTCCTCTGCAATCCTTACTGCTGTGATGGAACTTTAAGCACTTGGCGCATCTTCTTATTCGAAAATAATCTTGAATCGCAACCTTTTGATGGCCCAAGCTAATCCTATTGTACAGTAGTAATTCCCGTGTTGCTGCATCTACTTCTAACACTGCGTGTCGGGTGTTGTTTCTTCGTGTAGTTAGTATAACTACAGGTCTTATTTTATCTTGTTGCAGTGGAATATCATCATTTTGAGCAACGATGCAATCAGTAATATTTTCCAAGGTTATGTCCTCCTCAATATTTTTAACAATAACACGAGGAGTCCTTTTTGTTAATTTATGATATGATATTTTGTTAGAATTTTTTATGTTTTCTTCAATTTTGTTTAGGTCTTTTTCTCGGTCAAGCTGAACTATTAATGCACCATTTTTAGTCTCAATAACCCTCTGGATATATATATATATATATATATATATATATATATATATATATATATATATATATATATAATATATAACATAATATAAATTTATAGTATATATTTTCGATTTACGGAGTGTTTTTTCGAAACATTTATCGACCATCAGACCTGTGAATATATAGTAATGAACCTCCAAGAAAACCTCTCGACTTTGTTATAACAGTTCAGTTCACGTCTTTTTGTTGCCAAAGACAGTTCCGTTTTCTGTGTGCTATCGTCAAATTGTCCAGAATCAAAATTACAGTAGTTTTATATATATCATATAAATAATATATATATATATATATATATATATATATATATATATATATATATATAATATATAACATAATATAAATTTATAGTATATATTTTCGATTTACGGAGTGTTTTTTCGAAACATTTATCGACCATCAGACCTGTGAATATATAGTAATGAACCTCCAAGAAAACCTCTCGACTTTACGAATACGATCGATCTATTAACGAAGTGGCTATCAACTGTAACTCATCTCCATCTTGAATTCAACAGTACCAAGCCCGATCAAACGTCCAGGATTACAATATTCGACTCGAACCTCATTGACGACCAAGGCGCACTGACCAACACATATTAAGGTCGTACAATTTCACAAAATTTATTATTTGGCTAAAGACATTAATGGCAGATTAGACCAATATTGTATTGTGTAAATTTGATCTCACATTTGATTGAACCTAAATTTAAATGGGCATACGAACCAGTCCTTAAATTGTCCCTTTTAACAGTTTCATAATTTACAGTATTCCATGAAAAATTTCAAGTATATTTATGCTTACTTAAAATTTAACTAATTCTGTACAGAAGTAACATTCACGATTTAATCAATAAATTGGCCAGTCGACATATTATTTATTGTTTTAGATTAAGGCTCCATCCGCCATTAGACTAAACACAAATAATTATTGAATCTAACGAGTAGCTACTCAGAAATAAAATAAGAATACTACTCATGATAGTTAAAATTGTTTATTTGATTGTCAGTTGAAATTAGTAATTAAAAATAAAAGGTTTTAGTCATTCTGTTAAAAATAAGGAACGAATAATAGTTTTTTTGCCAAGTACATGTTATAGTTTTTTAAAGAAATTTCACAATAAACAAGTTTTTTAAAGAAATTATTTTCTATTATAATATATACAAAAAAAAAAGTGTTTTTATTTTCAAATGCTTTCAGAAGAATTAATAAATTATTTCATTATTAATGTTGAACAAATGTGTTGAAATGTGCACCAATAAAATTAATTTATTTTGTTTACCGATTTCCTCGTCCCTTTGTTGGTGGTTCTAATAATTATAATATTTATGGATTAATTTTGTCAAAAAAAAAAAAGAAAAAAAAAAAGGAGAGGAAACAAGAATCAGCCCTTATCAGGTTTACGGTTGAGGTAAATACCGCCACTTCCCCTACAGCATCTTTAAGCCTCAGGTAAATACCGCCACTTTCCCTACAGCATCTTTAAGCCCCAGGGGAAGATTTCTAGGCACGTGATCTATTATCTGTCCTTTTTGCGATTTAATTTCCTGTTCTTTATTTTCTATGTCTGTATCCACCATAATTATATTTTGTATGAGAATTTGATACGGCAATATTCTGTTTATGTATTCTATAGGATGTTCGTTCCTATACATTCTAATTTGTGATGCTTCGTGTTGTAAATGTGAGGTAGTCCGTGAGTCTCTTAAGTTATTTATTAAATGTGTTGGTAATTCGCTTATTAAAAATCTCAAAAATTAAAATTATATTAAAAATATAAGTATACGTTGTGCGTCCCCAGTTAATTTTGATAATGCTATTTGTATAAGTTTATTTTCGTTTTTTGCCCTGTTAGAAATTGGCGAATTATAAACATTGTTATAAATAATGTCTAGTGGTTTAGTAAATGCAATTAACTGCGTCGGGTCACCATTGTAATATGGCAGATATCTATAATCTTCTTTGGTTATATTATAATTTTTCATATTATTTGTAGTATTATCAGTATCAGTTGAATCAAAATCTATCTCTTTATTATTAAGTACAATTTCACATAATTTACTAAGCTCGCAATTAGATGTCATTAAATTAAATTACTATAATACTAATATGTAATTATTAATTGCACAATACCTCAAAGCTATGTGAGCTTCTGAGGAGAAGAGAAAGTTTTTTCGAGAACTGGCGTAAAGGTGTTTCAACTCCTCTAAGTAGTAAGTCCTGACCCTGTTGCCAATTTCTTCAGATCAACTTAGTGGCCTTACTATCAGATCTTTTATCAAATAATCCTCTGTTATCTCAAGAGATATTTCTTCACGTTTTCCTGGCATACCAGAATATTTCTTCAATCTTGGAGAACCGCCAGTCTCTGTTCAGGCACCAATTAAATTATCTTCTCCACAAAAATAAAAATAATACTTTATTTGGTAAAAATACAATTAACAAAGGTGTACTAGATGTCGGGATTACAAATGAGGAGGTATATATACAGGTTTGGAAGGGGGAAATGGATATTGCTGACATCACAACTTTATTCTCCATAACTGAACACATTACCGGTGCTAAGGGGAAAGTCGACTTGGATATTTCTATCGATTCGAACATTGTGGAAACAGATCTTTTTGTCATTAAAGAAAAAGGAGAGCCGTTGTTGGGCAAGGAAGTGGCGGAAAGACTTGGTGTGTTGAAGGTCGGGTTAGAAATTTGAAAATAACAAGAATGAATAAACTTATGCTAAAGGTTATGAAGTGGATGTAAATTATTGTATTCCTTGTTTAATTATGGTACGGTCTATGGGGATATGACCACAATTAATTTATTTACGGTGGTTATGCTGTTTTGTTTTTTTACTTTATTAAATCCTAAAATAGATCTGTTGTTTAGGTAGTATAAATAAAACATAGTTGTGAATGAATGATCTAATAAATAGATTACACTTGCAATTATGGCGTTCGGTGACAAATTAAGGCACATTTTAGATTAATTTCGTTAGTAAATTTGATATTGAATGAAAATAAAATACATATTCAATTTTGAGGAGTTTATGGTACCAGTGGACGTATAACGGTTGGTCAGTGATGTTCTCTGCGGTCTGGTGCTATGAATACATTTAGTTTATAGCTTCAGCGTTCACCTTGTTCCTCATCCTAGCTCTCCCCTTTTTTCCCTGCTTGACCTTAGTCCTGACACACTCACTCATGGTCCTGATTTCAAAGATGGCCAACAAAAAGGTTGTCACTTCACCTCAGCTCAGATTGCTCCTGATTAGAACTCTACAGGAATTTTCCTCTTGTCCAGATCTCCTGGATCCTGCTTAAATCCTTCTAGTTCTTTTAGTCCATGCTAGCTGTCCAGAGATGGCAGCAGTGGCACTTCCTTACTTTTAGAGTTTAATTAAAATAAGAATTCTGCCCTTAACAAACCGATCCAACAAAACAACATGTAATGCAGCCATATCGACGAATACCAATCGCCTTAAAAAAAGAAATGGAGGTAAAATTGAAAGGCTTGTTAGACGCAAACATTATTGAGCCAGGGTCCAATTTCGTGGTCATCAAGGTTAGTCCCGATTCCTAAGGAGAACAACGATTTACGCTTATGCTTGGACTTAAGGAGGGAGAATGAAGCAGTATTAAGTGAAAAACACCCCATGCCTACAATTGAAGACTTCTTACCTGCACTGAAGGAGAACCCATGTCTTTCCAAGTTGGACTTGAAAAATGCTTTCCACCATATTGAACTAAACAAAAAATAATGGTAAATTAACAACCTTTCCTACATCAAAAGGTTTTTTTTTTTTTTTTTTTTTTTTTTTTTTTTTTTTTTTTTTTTTTTTTTTAAGAGACTGTGCTTTAGATTAATGACAGCTCCCGAATTATTTTTAAAAAAATATGGATTAAATTCTTCAAGGATGTGATGGATGCTTGAATTTTATTTATGCCATTTTAATTTATGGGAAAACTTTTGAGCAGTACAATATTCGACTAAAGAAAGTAATGGATTTGTTAAAACACAAAGGATTTGAATTAAATGAGAAAAACATGTGAAATACGGATAATGGAAATAGTTTTCTTAGGGCATAAATTAAGGGCTGAAGGAGTTAATAAGATAAAGGCTGTAAAATCATTTAGAACTACCAAAACAGTTGACGAAGTGCATAGTTTTTTAGGTTTGGTTAACTTTATCGGTCGTTTCATTCCTAATTTAGCCACTATTTCAGCAACCTTAAGACTGCTAATAAAGAAAGATCAAAAATTCATTTGGAAAGATTCACAGCAGAAATCATTTAAGGCCTTAAAGGATGTAGTCTGTGATGTGAACTATTATGGGTTATTACAACAATGACGATGCAAGTCCAATTGGTCTTCTTGAAGTTCTAGTGCAAGACAATACTGAGGGAACATGGGTAATCTCCTATGCTTCAAAGAGCTTGTCTGGAATGAGGAAGAGATACTCCCAAACAGAAAAAGAGAGATTAGCGCTAGTTTGGGCTGATGAAAAATTTTCATCCTTACCTGTTTGGTAAATACTTTAAGGTAGTAACGGATCACAAGCCCATAGAAGTTATATTTGGATCGAAGTCAAGATCGTGATCACGTATTGAAAGATGGGTACTCAGGCTTCAATCTTACGATTATGAGGTTATATATAAATCCGGGAAAAATAATATAGCCGATCCCTTATCTAGGCTTTCGCAAGCAGAGGTGGAAATATCATAAGAAGAATTATTGAATATTCGACACCACGCAGTCTTAATCTGCAGGAAATTAAAAAGAAAACTAAGGAGGATGCAGAAATGCAAAATATAAATGAATGTTTACGCTCAGGCAATTGGCTAAGAGATATGAAAAAAATTCAAGTTAGTTAAGTGAATCGAATGGGCTGTTATTGAGAAGAATAAGGATTGTACTTCCTAGCTCACTCAGATCTCGACCATTGGCACTAGCACACGAGGGACATCCAGGAATTGTGGCAATGATGAGAGCACTTATGCTTAAAGTATGGTGGCCTAATATGGATGCTGAAGTAGAGCACACAGTAAAAGCATGCAGGAGATGTCAGCCAGTTTCCGCAGCGCCACTTCCAGAACTGATGAGGAGAAGAGCTTTACTAGAGAAACCATGGCAAGAAATTGGAATTGATTTTAAAGGATCGCTAAAAATGGAGAATATTTAATGATTGTTATTAATTACTACAGCCAATTATATGAAGTAGACATTATGAGAACTGTAACCGCTGAAAAAACGGTGGAAATTTTGAAGTCGATGTTTGCGCGCCACGGAATCCTCATTAGCACCACATCTGACAATAGAAGTCAATTTGGTAGTTCGATATTTCGAGAGTTTTGTGAAAACATGACATTAAACTTATGCACACTCCTCCATACTGGCCTGAACCAAATGGAGAGGCAGAAAGGCAGAATTGGTCGCTGCTGAAGCGATTAAAAATCGCACAAAGTTTAAATTTGGACTAGAAGGAAGAATTATATAAATACCTTTTGCATTATAGGACCATCCCTTATAACTCAGCAGGAGTCCCGCCGGCTGAAGCATTATTTAGCTGATCCTTAAGAACGAAAATTCCACAAATGGAATACCACAATCCACTATTGGATGAAGAGAAGAGAGATAAGGACAGATGGGAAAAGGAAATGAGATAAGAATATCAAAACAAATTAAGAAAGCAATTCCAAGCTCGGTCAAAAAAGGAGACATGGTGTGGAGACGTAGAGATGTGCTTCACAACTCATCTTCGAGATTCCACCCCGAGCCCTACGAAGTAGAGGAAGTTACAGGCTCATTAGTAACGGCAAAAACTATGGAAGGTCCTGAAACCTCTAGATGTAGTATTTTTTTTTAATTAATTGAACTATAATAACAAATGAACCGAGAAAAGAGCCATGGAAAGGAAAAAAGAAGATTTATTCGATGGGGATGGAAGAGAGAACCGGAGGTCTGAGGAAAGGAAACCAACAAAAAAAACCACAATATTTAAAAGATAATGTTTGTTTTTAAATTTTGTTCCAATGTTTAAACAAACTTTTTTTTTTAACTCTCGGCCTATTAACTTTTATAAGTCCTACGTTTGTGTTTAGAACATTTTATTTTGCAAACATACTTCTGATAAATAAATAAAAGTAAGGAATCCCAAAAAGTCGATTTTTCACGTACGTTGGTTATGTGTGGTGGCTACGATAAATTTATTTAAAATGGTTGATTAACGATTCTGTACTTATACAATTTGTTAATTTTTTTTAAAACAAATTTTAATAAAGAAACAACCAATGATGTTTATTTTTGTTATATTATCATAAAATTTCAATAAACAAACTACGAAGTTTATTATTTTATTTTTATTAATTTATGTTATATTATTATAGAAAGAACCTGATATTCATTAAAAAATTCTACAAGACATTCATCGTTATTCTCATTAAATACCTTCTTTGACATTTTGTTAAACGAAAACAAGCGGGAACCGTCGCGGCCGTGGCAGTATAGTAGTGATTACTGTATATCAGAAACAACAAAGCCTATGAAGCTGAAATTTTGCAGTTTCAATAAAAGTAATATAACAGCTGATCTACATTAGTCGTTTTAAATGAGTTTGAATTGCACCCGTTAATGAAAGTTTATTATAGATGCAGACCATATATTTTTTGTGTTAATGTAAACATATTTACATTATTACAAAGTTTACGTATACATTTACAATATTTGCACATTCTGCTTATAGTAATGGTACTTTTTTACGTTTTTTTTGGAAATAAGGACATTATTGCTTCATTGTGGTTTTTTCCATTAGGCTACTGTAACAAAATAGCCTTGGAAAACCATATGACACTTATAGGATTGGTGTCTTTATAAAACTTCATTGTAGACAAAGTTCTTTGTTTGGCCCTGTGGCTGTTAAACTATTAGGAGAACTCCCTCATGCAACTGTCCATGCAGCACAGTCGCCTAGTGCATTCTACCTTGCGTCAAATAGAGTAGTAGCTTAATTTGTTTTCTTCTTTTTTTTATCTGGCATGTGATGCTACTAAAATGTCAAACCCAAGTTTTCGACCTCGGCGACCCTCCGGATCAATGTTAAAAAAAACCAAAACTGCGACACATTTCGCACTTTTTTCAGTTATTGCCCATTTTGACCATGAATGAAAAATTTTACTTATATAATATTACTTCTGTTTTTAAACTAGATAAAAGTGGCTACAACTTGTGAATAAATTGGAATCCATAGATTCAGAAGTCTCTGAGATACAGCTTCTCAAAGTTTGGCAAATTTTCCAGATTTTCCAATTTTTAGCTATTTTTCATGTTTCACCAATTACAATCGACCTTATACCTTCAATAATTTCTCTCAAATGGTACAGTGATGTAAAAGTGTAACATTGGGAAGGGGTGGAAAGGACGGGAAGTGATGGAGGTAGGTTTGGAGGGAGGGAGGTCAGCGGACGATTGGAGACTAGAGAGAAATTTCTTAGTGAGGAGGAGCTGCAGAACTGGTCTTATCGGTGGTGAATACTATTTACTTAATAGAAAAAGAGATAGATATACTGGAAGATGTTCTATGCGAATTTGGTAAATCTAAAATTTTGAAAGTACATGAAACTGGAAAATTCCTAACTCTCGTAACTAAATTCAAGCCCTGGATAATCTGGAAAATAATGGACCAACTGCAAAGCTGTGGGTTAATTATTTTAGAATTGTGACATTGGAGAAACAATTCTTCCAAGCAGGGAGCATGGGAGACTGGGTTTTGCATCTGAACACCATCCGAAAAATACTGATATTATTCCATGCTACAGACCATGTCCTCACCTGCAACTACCACTACCTCAAAAACAAAGGCCGTTACAGCTTTTGTGACTATCATCTTGTCAGCATCTTCTTCAGTCTAAAAAACCTGGATTTTTTTTTTCAGCATCTGGATTAACTATATTTTTTATTTTTATGATTAGATAAAAACTTTCCTTGTGAAAGCTGAGGTTCGGTTTTCTCCTCAAATCGAACACTATTGCATCGAGATATTGGGTGTATCTGGCAGCTCTCAACTGGAATGAGAAGCTTTTGGAAAGAGATGACCATCTTCTGCAACTATCCCTCTTGAGTGAATAGAGACATTGGGAATGAAAAACGCTCACATGCGAAGAAGTTATTCAATTCCTCATCCGATTTTTTCAAAACGTAACCTGTGAAGCAGTAGGAAGGGATCGAAGTCGTTTGTCTTTTGCCAACTGTCGCAGTATGTTCAGCAGAAGAAAGGGACAACATTTTGTTCTTACGTTTGAATTAGATGTTTTAGAAGTTTTCCCCAACTTGTAGCATACCTTCCTCCCAATATCTCTAGTCATGTGATAGTTAAATTCTTCCTCTCCTACAAGTCCTCTGCTTGAGTACCTCATTAAATATAAATTAGGGAATGCAGAGTGCTGTATATACCAGCCGCACAGCTTTTCTATATCAGCTTCGTATTGTGTGATTCGGGATGGTCTCATTTCTACGTGCTATTCAATTATTTTCGTAATAACCCTCTAGTAAGGCCCTCTAACCGGGGCAATCAGTAGCCTGCTTCAGGATACTTAACAGATGCGTTTCCGTCAGTAGTACAATGTCAATAGGTTTTTGATCAAGATCAATTTCCAGTTCCTTTTTATGTCGAAGGTGTCCGTTAGTGTTCCAAAAGAGGACTAACAGGGAGCCCTCACTCAGAGAATTAATGCCCATAAGTAGCCGCTAACGATTGTGTTCTTTGTGATATTTGACTAATTAGGCTGAAAAGGGGCGGATGAGTGCATTAAAATTATTCAACAAATTTGAATGATGAGAAGGTTCAGAGCCAGCTGATTACTGCCTCATTCTCATACCTGACCTTGCATGTGGCTATGGATGAGCTTCAACGTTGGAACGAGGATGTTCATGGTGCTCCATGCTTGAGTATGCACCCGTATAGATTCCGGAGACTGTTTCTGATGAAGGTGGTTTGGCAAAGCTGGAAATCCTCCCAGGTTTGGAGGTTCGGCAGTCACCGGTAGTGGGCGGTTTCTTTGGCTCCATTGACCTCGTAGGTTCTTTGAGGTACTACATCCTCTATAGTTAGCTGTGTGCCCTTTCACATTCAACACATTTGTCTGATGTATCCCTTGTTTTAAGGGACGCTGAGCAATTATGGGCCTCAGCACAATCTACACGACGTGACTGATGATTGCAGTACATTTAATTATGCTTATAGGTTTGGTATCTGAAGCACTGTGATATTTCTTTCTTTTTTTTTTTAACTCTTCCACTTGTATTCTGTTGTAGTAAATGTAGTTTACATAAAATATTTTTCTGTTAATGTAATGTATGAAATTATGCGTCGGATGAGCTCCTAACATTACAAATTGGATTCAGGAATATGGTTGAAATCGAAGGTAAAAAATGAGATCGAGGTAGAAGCTTGGAACTTTTTTCATTAACAGAAAAATATTTTATGTAAACTACATTTACTACAACAGAATACAAGTGGAAGAGTTAAAAAAAAAGAAAGAAATATCACAGTGCTTGGATGAATTGTTTCTCCAATGTCACAATTCTAAAATAATTAACCCACAGCTTTGCAGTTGGTCCATTATTTTCCAGATTATCCAAGGCTTGAATTTAGTTACAAGAGTTAGGAATTTTCCATTTTCATGTACTTTCAAAATTTTAGATTTACCAAATTCGCATAGAACATCTTCCAGTATATCTTCATATATTATATTTTTAGTATATTTCTTTATTTTTAGTCATAAAGACAAATGCTTATTATTTTCAATTACACTGCTTGTACTTTCATCTATTTAGTATAATAATAATATACTGCACAGTTTAGAACGCGTGATTTTGTCTATGTTTGCTGTATACTATATTCAACAGAAAATATAATAACTATACAGACTTGGATCAATATATTCGTTGAATATTAAATGATTCCACCACATTTACGTTTAAAGTGGCCCATTGTCACTCAATTGCTGCTCTGTCTTTGTTTACAGCAGACATTATACAGGGTGTCTAATATAATCGGATCAATTGCTTTTCACGGCCAAACGGATCGAATAATACCAAAGGAAAAAGTTGTTCTATTTCTTTATTTTCACTAACCGCTATTGGTTTTTACGTGCGGTTTACGCGCTGCAAATACTTAGAGTTAGCAAATAACCCCATTATAGGGTTATCGAAGGTAGATAGTAAAATACTATCTATTTTAAGATCGCATGTTGAGGTCAATATTTGGGTTATCAAACGCGTTTATTATGAAAATATTATCTTTAGATCGCTTGCTCATGGATCGATTTATTTTAACATTTTGGATATCCTAGGTATTGAGGTATATTATTTAGTTATCGAAGATGCTTATTATGAAAATACTATCGGTTTTAAGATCGCTTGCTAATTTATCGATTTATTTTAACATTTCGGATACCCTCGGTATTGAGGTACATTATTTAGTTATCGAAGATGCTTATTATGAAAATACTATCGGTTTTAAGATCGCTTGCTAATTTATCGATTTATTTTAACATTTCGGATATTATCGGTATTAAGGTCCATTATTGGGTTATTGAAGATACTTATTATGAAAATACTATAGATTTTAAGATCGCTTGCTCATGGATCGATTTATTTTAGCATTTTGGATACCCTCGGTATTGAGGTATATTATTTAGTTATCGAAGATGCTTATTATGAAAATACTATCGGTTTTAAGATCGCTTGCTAATTTATCGATTTATTTTAACATTTCGGATATTATCGGTATTAAGGTCCATTATTGGGTTATTGAAGATACTTATAATAAAAATACCTATAATTTTAAGATCACTTGCTCACCTATCGATTCATTTTAACATTTCGAATAGTCTAGATATTGAGGTACATTATAGGGTTATCGAAATTGCTTTTTATGAAAATAATATCTTTAAGATGAATAATATTTAAAAGAAGACTGATATGCACCTTGTAAAGGGATGTGAAAAAAGAAAGTCTTCGCGGTATTAAAATTTATTAATGATCAGATTAATGCATAATCAACGTTTCTGGGTTCTTCTCATCATCAGTACCATTCTGCAATGTAATTTGTCATGGTAAATTACAAAAATAAATATTACACTATATGATAACAAAAAAGTGTTAATTAATTTAAATTTACCTTAATATATGGTATATATCCAAATATTAAAACCATGGTGTTTTTTTTATATATATAATCTGTATATAAATACTTAGTAAAATAGCATGTTCTTTTATAAAAACCACCTGCAATATCTGCACAATTTCAATGTTACAAAAAAGAAGGTTCTGTAGGAGATTAACTAAATCTCCAAATCCTATATTTTGTTTACTTTATTTGTTATTATGATTCCACCTCCTTTAAATTATTTTAAAATTTAAATATATATTAAAATTTACTGGACAGCACAACTTAAACAGGACAGCACAAATCCTGCAGTATGCTGATGATATTGGCATAATAGGCAGGAGCTTTGATTCCAAGAGTGTAGCCTAGGATTTGTGCTATCCTGTTAATTACAGTTCCATTGATCTGTATCCCCAACTCCCGAATTGCTCCTTCGAGCAACGTTAAAGAGAGGACATGCTAAGCCACCCCTCTGCCACAGGCTTTTTGAAAGCGATCTAGGATGTCACCTTCAATCCGGACATGGCATCATACCGACTACATTGTAGGCCGTATAAGCCTAACAAGCTTGCTCGGGATTCCCATGTTCTTCATTATCCTGTAGAGTTCCCCTCTGTTGACGCTATCATATGCGGTCTTAAAGTCTACAAATAGGTGGTGAGTTTGGATGTTGTATTCCCGCGTCTTCTCCAGAAGAATTCTCAGGGAAAAAATTTAGTCGGTTGTCGACTTTCCCTTCATGAAACCAGCCTGATATCGACCTATTTCCCTCTCAGCATATGATAGACGCTTTTTAAATATGATTTTGGACAGCACCTTATAGGCGCTGGACAACAGAGTTATTCCGCACTAGTCGCCACACTCCATTACCTCAACCTTCTTATGAACTGGACATATAATGGTATTATTCCACTCAGTAGGGAGTCTTTCGCATTCCCAAATATCCAGTATGATGTTGTGCAGGGCCTTTCCAACTTCCTGTCATCCGTATTTGAAAAGTTCCGCAGAGAGACCATCAGCATCCAGTGCCTAATTGGCCTTCAAATCGTTGATTGAGTCAATAAGATACTCAAGGTCTGGGAGTTCCAGATCGTTAATCGGGCTCACCACCTCCCGAGGGGGAACGGCATCTTCCTCTTCGTTAGTTAGGCGGCTGAAATGGTTCCTACATCTAACAAGGATTTTACTTTTCTTATATAACAGGGTCTCATCCAAATCCCTTGAGTCATGTACGTGTGGTTCGAATGGGTTCCGGTGGTTATTCACTAGCCAGTAGAACTTGCGAATGTCATTTTTGCCACGAGATTTCTTCATGCTTTCAAATCTTTAAGTTTTCCATTTCCTCTTTTTCTTCCAGTGGAGCCGCTTCTCTTCCCGCCGTTTCATTCTATAGTGCTCCGCAGATGCTCGTGGATGGAGTGGTTCTCTATAGTTGACCGGAAGCCTATTTGTGCATTTAAGTCACCCACGACGACAGGTATGTGTGAACATCTATATATGTACAGGTGGGTGTGCATGTGTGTATATATGTTTGTGTGTGTGTGTTGGATATATATGCTTGCTTATTATATTTGTGTGTGTGTGTGTTTATATGTATGTATTTTTATTTCAGTAAATTTTAATATATGTTTAAATTTTAAAATAATTTAAAGGAGGTGGAATCATAATAACAAATAAAGTAAACAAAATATAGGATTTGGAGATTAAGTTAATCTCCTACAGAACCTTCTTTTTTCTTTTTTGTAACATTGAAATTGTGCAGATATTGCAGGTGGTTTTTATAAAAGAACATGTTATTTTACTAAGTACTTATATACAGATTATATATATAAAAAACACCATGGTTTTAATATTTGGATATATACCATATATTAAGGTAAATTTAAATTAATTAACACTTTTTTGTTATCATATAGTGTAAAATTTATTTTTGTAATTTACCATGACAAATTACATTGCAGAATGGTACTGATGATGAGAAGAACCCAGAAACGTTGATTATGCATTAATCTGATCATTAATAAATTTTAATACCGCGAAGACTTTCTTTTTTCACATCCCTTTACAAGGTGCATATCAGTCTTCTTATAAATATTATTCATCTTAAAGATATTATTTTCATAAAAAGCAATTTCGATAACCCTATAATGTACCTCAATATCTAGACTATTCGAAATGTTAATATGAATCGATAGGTGAGCAAGTGATCTTAAAATTGTAGGTATTTTTATTATAAGTATCTTCAATAACCCAATAATGGACCTTAATACCGAGAATATCCGAAATGTTAAATTAAATTGATAAATTAGCAAGATCTCATTAATTTCTTTTAAAAAATCTATAATTGAAGCCTCTTTTTTTTAAGTAGAATGTTTCTTAATTATTTGTTTTATAGATTTTTTTTCAATCCAAGAATTTCTTTCGGTAAATTTGGAAAATCAATGAGCTTCAGTTTCATAGTGCTGTGGTGGGCTTGATAGTTCATCGTTGGTTGCTCAGTCGAATTAGTTGATTCCTAATAAACAGGGTCAGATCCAAGGTGGGAGGGGGCAAAGGGGACACTTGCTCCGGACGGCATAATTCAGAAGGTGACAAATTTAGAACGAAATTTTATTTTTAGGTTAAGCAAATAATATTTTTTCCTGCTTTTTAATAGTTTTGACCTTAATTCAGTCAATTAAATGAATTAATATTATGAGATGATAAAGTTTATTAAGACATATATTACCTAAATTACTGTTGTTGACTTTTATTGAGGGGGAGAGATGAAAGATAAGGCGGCAAATTTAAGCTTGCCCTCCAGGCGAAAATTCTAGTTCCGGTCCTCCTAATAAATTTAGGACATTTTTCATAATTTGAGAAGTGTTTTTTTTAACAGTTGTAATATTTCAGTAATAATCCGTCTGTTAGTATATTCGAATATTTTCGTGATAAATGTTCTCTCGCAATGTGAGGAATTTTGTTGTTTTGTTACAATTTCGTGACATGTGGTTGAATTCCTGGCACAAATAGCACTGGGTTAAAGTTTTTTTACTAATGTATTTTTCCCATTGTATTACAACGCTTTAATAAGATTTAATTTACTTAATTGTTCATTATTGTCTAAAATCACTAACGAGAGAGGTAAGGTAATGTTGGGTAAGTGCGTACTAGATTTTACAAAGTTTAACTTTAAATGAATGTAAAATCATTATTTTTGAAGCTAGAATTTTCCTGTTTTTTAAAATGTTCCTTAAACGATTATGTTTAAATATTACATTTAAGTCCACGTTTCAATCACGTCAATTTTTATGAGATTTATATTTCAATTTGAGCGGCAATCTCTCCGTCATAATTGCTAAGTGGAGCGCCGACTGCAAGATGTCTCTGGAAGAGGCGGTAGTAATATACCCGGCTCCTGTTTCTCCTATTCTCGGTATTGATGATCCGTCCGTGAAAATGTTTTGCCATTCCTGTTCTGGATAATCATCATGTACGGTTTGGAGCGAGGCCTGTTTTAATTCCGCTTCATAGGAGGCGTGTTTTGGCCGTTGATGAAATTTTAAATTGTACGTTGCTTGCGGTAGGTGATCGAAAGAATCTTGGAAAGTTTTAAGCGGTATTACATCAACAGAATGCAGGCCATATTTCTCATATAAGTTGTTATATACTGTGATTGGTACGAATTGAGTTTTTTTACCCTGTTTGTTTCTTGCTGGCAATTGTCCCATTGTTGCTTATAAACTCTTCTAGAACGTTCCCAGAAACAATGAATTTCTTTCAAAGCGAACCTGAAGGGACTCCATTTGTGTCTGAGATTCCATAGCTGCCACTGAAATGGATTTAGCATCTCCAGTTATCAGTCGTAGAGCAGTATTCTGGACCACGTTCACCTTATGTGCAGTTGTGGGGAAGGTGTTGGCTGTCACTTTGCTTCCGTATTCCAGGACTGGCCTGATGTATGTTTTTTATGTTGTCCTTAACACATCCTGGTTAACTCCCCATTTCGTAGCAATGAGTCTTTTCAGTAAACGAATCATTGCTTGTTCGACATGTGGCTTCCAGGTGAGTCGTCGGTCCAGGGTGATTTCCAAGTATTTAAAAATGTTACTTTCTTCCAATTTTTGACCCTTATTGGTCAGGCTTATTATCTGTGCTTTTGTGGAAAGAGTGAGCAATTGTAACGTAGTTGTGGCGATATTTAGTGTCATAGCATTCCGTGTTGTCTATTTTTCAAGATTCAGCAATGCTTTGTTGAGACATTCCTCTAATTTATTCACGTTACTGCTGATAGCCCAGATGAGAAGATCATCTGCGTACAAGAGGGCATCGACTCATTGTTCTTCTTTGATTACGTCTAAGATGTCATTGATCATGATATTGAATAGTAGAATACTTAATAGCACCTTGGGCTAGACCTTCCTTTTGTATGCGGAATTTGGAAGTACTGTGGTTGTGGTGCACTCGAATTAATCTTTGGCATAGAAAAGACTTGATAGGAGTCCAGAGATATTGCACATGGCTAGTTTGTGAATGAGCATGGATCACCAGATGGTATCATATGCTGTTTTTAAATCGACCAAAACCACTAGAGTATACATCTTTCGCTGATATCCATCTTTGACTTTTTATGTAAAGCTAACATCATGGTCCATTGCGCTTCGATGTCTGCGGAAGCCAGCTTGAGCATTATCTAAGATTCCATGTATTTCGAAAACTGGTATAGACGATTGACAACCATCTTCTCTGATACCTTACAACAGTTTGTTAGGGATATGGGTCGGCAGCTTTCAGCTAGATTGGCGTCATAACCATTTTTAAATATGAAGATAATTTCAGCCTTTCGCTATTGTTCCGGAACATTAAGTTGTTCTGCCACGTTAAGTTTATAGTACCGAGTAGAGTTTCCTTAGCTTTTTCCCTTGCTGGACTAATATTTGTGGGAATATTCGGTCAGGTCCTACTGATTTCTTTGGTTTGATTAGAGACAGAGCATCATCTAATTCCAGGATGGCAAAATCAGCTTCGAAAAGTTTTATGGTTTTTCTGTCGTGGCATAGACTCTTTGGATGCTTCAGAAATGTCTTTGCAACTGATCGCTATAGGATTTTATAGCATATTGTAGTGATTGTTGTATTTTTTTCTGAATACTATCATTATTTAGGCGTGATGTGTATCGATGCGCTTATATTCCGTCTTTCCGATAGTATAATTTGGATATGAAGCTCCTAAAAGCAGAACGCTCGGTGGTCTTTATTTTATTCTGTAACTCCGTTTGGTCTTTTCTAAGGGTTATAAGGTCTTCGATGGCCTTGGTTCTTTTCGCATTTTGGCGGCTTTTGTTTTCTTGAGATTAGTAAGTTTTGAAGTTCAAAAAGGTTTGAATTTTTCAATTTGACCCCATGGGGATACATTTATTAGCATACTGGAGAATGACTGAGTTTAGAGCTACAATAGTTTTTTCAAAGGGGACTATGATCACTTAGTCCTAAAAGAGAGTCATTAAGACTTTTGTATTTATTCTAGTCTAACTTATTAAAATTCTAGCTTGGGGCTCGATTTCCATTGTATGACACTTTTTTCGTGGCTACTGTGACTATAAGTGCTCCATTATAATATTTCACTGCATTATAAAATGAAAACTATGTATTATTTTCAAAAATAATAAGAAGGGATTCATATTAAAGAGCAGGAGAGATAAGTTTGCAGGGGGGGGGGTAGCCATTAATGCAAATTTAAATGCCCATCTTCCTCAATTCTCATTGTCATATCTTTGCTATGCCTCAACTTTCTAATTGGTTTGAAGTTTCACCCACAGTTAATAGATTCGCTCTTTATTCATTAAACATAAAAAGTGAAAGGTGAGATATTACTAGCAGAATAAATGTAAAAAAAAAATTAATGGAAATAAATAATACTAATGTAATATATCAATAAAATATGTCTATACTTAGGGAAGTCACTGTTCCCTGTATCCTAAACATTTCCTTATTCATACTCTTCAAAAAGTACAAACCAAAAAGAATTAACTAAGTATAAGATAAAAATTCTAACAGCACTAAATAAAATATAAACTTAGGTCTCAAATTCAATACCAGATAAAGCAATTAATTATACAGCAGGACTTTATAATTTCTAGTTTCAATTATCACTAATTTAATGCTGAATAATGATGAATGAGGGAGCAGAGTGGGCCAAAAATTTAGTAATAACTGTAAAATAATAAACAGGTCATTATTAGTGATGTTAATTAGTTGATGCTATATTTGAAGAGTAATTTATGAAAATAGTTAATTCAGAAGCTGTTTAAATGAACAGGGTAGAAGAATGAAAATTAACATATAATCATAAACATTAAAGCTTTAATCTGATAAAAATTGCCATAGAAATAAATAATTAAAAAAGAATTACAACATTAAGAATAATTTTTTTTTAAAAATACATTGCGAGTTTTTTAATTTCCAAAATTAGAATGGAATCTGATATATATATAATACAAAAGTATAAGCTTTTAATGGAACGTATGTGTATTTTTGATGTTCTATTGCCATTAGTTTAAGATGTTTAGGCATCATCAACTTCTTGTTCCTGCTCTTCATCGAATTCAGCATCTTCATCAGCTGTAGCCTCCTAGGTGAAGAGTAAAAAAATAAATAAGAATTCAAATGTCATGAAAGGGTTTTATATCCCACATTAACTAAAATTTACCTAATTAAATTAATTATAATTGCATTTATAATAAAATAAATGATTCTGGCCTATCTTACCTATGTGCTTCCTTAAAAACTAACTGCTTGATAATTATGAGCTATAAAATTTATTTTACCAATGTTTTATTTTAACCAATTTAAAAAATAAAATAAAAACTGATTTAATTACTATTCCAAATTTCTTAGAAAAAAAAAATGAAATTACCAATTTAATTATTTTTAACTGAATTTTTTTATGATTTTTAATTTATTATTTGAACTAGATTTACAGAACCCATCAATTTGACTGATTTTAAATAATGTAGGATTTTATTGATATTATTATCCATGTTTCATTCATTTTCTGTCATTTTAATGAACCCATAAGTAAAAACAAGTTAATTTTATCTGATAATTTAGAGTTATAAATTATCCCTTAATTCAAGACTAAAAAGGTTTTGGAGATAAAATATGTTTACTATGATTTGTAAAAAAAAATCTTATATATATATATATATATATATATATATATATATATATATATATATATATATATATATATATATATGTATGTATAGATATGTGTATGTATATATATGGTGTGTTTGTGGGGAACCAAATAAATTTACTAAAAATTATAGTTTATTTCTGAACCGAAATAAATAAACCTAAAAGAGCATTTTTTTTATTACTTAAGTCATTTCACAACTAATTCCATAGTACTTTGACAGCCTATATTTCCACCTCAAATTGTTGAAATTACCTCAAAACTTACATTCTTCACAAATCTGAACCGCTGAATATCTTTAGGTTTCATCAAATACAATTCAGTAATTTAGAGGAACAAGGAGGTTTAGAAATTGGGGAAAAGAATTTTGACAAAATGTTAATTGAAAATAATTTTTTTGGACTGATATGAAATATTGGAAAATCAAGAGAAATATTTAAAAAGTGAAGAGTGATTTTAAGTGAGGCTACTTTTATAACTACCTTGGGTGGGTCTAATTGCATTCCAGGGATAAATATAATAAATAATTAAGTTCTTACACCATAAAGAGATGAAGAAATTAGATTTACCTGGTATTGTTGGTATTCTGACACAAGATCATTCATATTTGATTCAGCCTCTGTAAATTCCATTTCATCCATACCTTCTCCAGTGTACCAATGCAAGAAAGCCTAGGTTAAACAAAAATATTGGCACTGTTTTTATAACTGTATTTATTTTACTGCTGAAATATACTGTCTATAGATACAGTATAATAATTATGCAGTATATATAAATATACCATATATAGAACAGTTTCTTTACCTTCCTCCTAAACATAGCAGTGAACTGTTCAGAAATTCTTTTAAATAATTCTTGGATAGCCGTTGAATTTCCAATAAAAGTAGCAGACATTTTAAGGCCCCTTGGAGGAATATCACAAACTGCTGTTTTTACATTATTAGGGATCCATTCCACAAAATAAGAGGAGTTCTTGTTTTGAATGTTCAACATTTGTTCGTCTACTTCCTTCATTGACATACGGCCCCTAAACACAAATTATTGCCAATAAAGTTCTGATAAATTGTATTTAATATTATTGAGAAGAAAAATGGTCTTACCTGAAAATGGCTGCAACAGTAAGATACCTTCCATGCCTAGGATCACAGGCGGCCATCATATTCTTTGCATCAAACATTTGTTGAGTAAGTTCAGGAACTGTGAGAGCTCTGAAAATAAATTTATTTTTTTGTTTAAGAGAAGTGCTATTACTTTAAAATAGGGTTTAGGTAAATAAAATTAAGAATTAAACCTATATTGCTGAGAACCTCTGGATGTGAGTGGGGCAAATCCTGGCATGAAAAAGTGAAGACGAGGGAATGGAACCATATTAACAGCCAGTTTTCTTAAATCAGCATTCAATTGGCCAGGAAATCGGAGGCAGGTAGTAACTCCTGACATGGTGAGAGAAACGAGATGGTTAAGATCACCATAGGTCGGCGTCGAGAGTTTCAATGTTCGAAAGCAAATGTCGTAGAGGGCTTCATTATCTATACAATATGTTTCATCTGTGTTTTCGACTAGTTGGTGAACTGAAAGAGTTGCATTATACGGTTCTACAACAGTGTCTGACACCTAAAATGAAACAATAAATTAAAATCATTTGTAGGAAATCCAATAAAATATTTGCAACTAATGCCCTATTATTTATAACCTTAGGTGAAGGTACTACTGAATATGTGTTCATAATTCTGTCTGGATATTCTTCGCGAATCTTCGAAATAAGAAGAGTTCCCATACCAGAGCCAGTGCCACCTCCAAGAGAATGTGTCAATTGGAATCCCTAAATGGATTTAAAAAATTTAAAAATCCGTCAGGAAATAATTAGTAGAAGAAAATCAGAAACACCTTACTTGCAAACAGTCACAAGATTCAGCTTCTTTCCTCACAACATCCAATACAGAATCCACGAGTTCAGCACCTTCAGTATAGTGACCTTTAGCCCAGTTGTTTCCGGCTCCTGACTGTCCAAAGACAAAGTTGTCAGGCCTAAATATTTGACCAAAAGGGCCTGAGCGAACAGAGTCCATTGTACCAGGTTCCAAATCGACCAAAATAGCCCTTGGAACATACTTTCCACCTCCAACATGTCCGACCGGACAGATAAATTGATTACATAAGGAATCTTCAAATATTACATTATAACAAGTTTATATTATAAGTTATGCAAAAAAACTTACCAGATGCTTCATTATAATAAACATTGATTCTTTCCAGTTGTAAATCAGAATCCCCATGGTAAGCACCAGTGGGGTCAATTCCATGTTCATCTGAGATTATTTCCCAGAACTGAAAAAGGTAAGACAATAAATACTAATATTACAAGATTTAAAAAACAAAAATAAGCTTACAGAATAAACAGAATATTAATAATGACTTTCAATAATGAAATAAATAACCTGCAATTATTATGAAAAATTAAAACTAACTTAATAAATAATGAAAACGAAAATCAAGCATGGTATTTTACCTCAATTCATTTAACAACTATTGAAGAATTCTGAGCAATTGATCAATTTCCACATATTAGTATATAACCTACCTCTTTTACTATGTTCCAGAGATAAAGAGCAATGAGAGAAGATAAGAATACAATAGTTTTACATTATCCAGATAATAAATTTTTACCTTCTACATTTTTAACAAGAATTTGAAAAATTACATCTTCCTCAGAAATAAAACAATAATTTCTATGAACTGTATAGATTACCGAAGGTGGTCAAATTAATGTATGTTAATTTGAGTGAGATATATCTTAATAGGACTTACGGTAGGGCACTGTGTTACTAACTGGGTTCAAGACCAGCTGAGGCAGATAATTATTTATTCTGTATTCAGTCGTGGATCGGGAATCTCTCCTGGGGCTCACCCAGCCTCTATAAAGTGGGTACCCTTAATTGGGGAAAAAACCTGGCGCTTGAGCGTTATCTGGGCCAAATCAACTCCTTGCACAATCCTACGGTCCTTACCAAGTACCCAACCTGGTAATCCTTCCCCAGAGTTCCTAACGACCTTGAAATGGTCTAGATTTTAAGACATGTTTGTACTTCATGCACGCTGTGCATCCCCACAACAAATACTTAAACTAAACTTACTTAAACAGAAGGTTTATATAGGGTTAGTTTATATAGTTATATAACCTAGATATAGGTTTATGTCTGAATTCCCGCCTTCTTACGGAGGGGTATTGCTACCCCTCACCACATGTCACCTTTCTCCTACTTTTTGAATTTCCCACGATTTGTTTGGAGATTTGTTAGGTAGAAATTGACCCTTCAGCAAACGTTTTAAATTACCCGCCTATCCCTAGCTGATATATCCGCTTTTCCCTATCTAATTAATATATATAGCTAATATATCTGAAATACAGATAATTTACGTAATTTTTGCATTTATTTAAGACAATGTTTCAGCATTGGTAGCAAATTTGAGTGTTTTGGGGATTTTAAGAGCAGAATTCCACTAATTATAATATCATCGATTTCACGGAAAAAAAATTAAGTCGGACGGGGACATGTGTTTGTAGATTTCTGGAGCAGAATTGAACTCTTTATAATTTTAACCGTTTTAAGAAAACTTTAAAAAAAAAAAATCGAACGAAAATTTTAGTTTTTTGGAGCAGAATTTGGCTGGCTATAATGGAGCTTATCCAAGAAATTTTATGAAAAATGGACGAAGATTTATAATGGAGGGAGTTATTGTTGACCGTATATTTATATTTAAAGGGAGAAGTTGGTCGGGGGGTGCGGTCAAAGAAATAGACTACTATAATGCGAACTTATATAATTGTGGCTACGTTTCGGCCTAAGTTTTAGGCCATCTTCAGGGCAGCGAGGCGTGTGGTCAAGCGCCAACTGATTGGCACCAACCAATCAGTTGGCGCTTGACCACACGCCTCGCTGCCCTGAAGATGGCCTAAAACGTAGGCCGAAATGTAGGCACAATTATATAAGTTCACATTATAGTAGTCTATTTCTTTGACCGCACCCCCCGACCAACTTCTCCCTTTAAAGACGAAGATTTATGTGTTCTAAACATTTCTAGAGCAGAATATTTAGCTTTAATGTCCGGTTTCAAGAGAATTTTTAAAAATCAAATGAAAATTTGGGTGTTCTGAGGATTTATGGGGCAGAATTCAGCTCGTTATATTTTTCATAATCAGGAACGAATAGTCAAGGTTTTGAACCTTTCTGGAGCAGAGTTTAGCACGCTTTATTGTATATCCCTTTCCAAGAAACTTTTTGAAAATCTTAAGCAAACTCGGCTGTTTTTGTGCTGCCTGGAGCAGAATTAATTTTTTTTTTATTTCAGGATGTCATGCTACGTTTTTCACTATCGCTATTTCAGCACGTGTTCGCCAATAATATAGAAGTTCATGTGAGAGCTGTTTGGTTCCCATAGGATATCGTTTCTGGCGAGATAAAAATTTAACTTAACGTATTTATGTTCATTAAAATTGTTGATTTCTTAATAATGTCATTGGTCTGTTTTAGTTAAAGCTTCCATTATAAATCGAAGCTAGTCGAGGCTTTCAAAAGGTATAACAAGATCCTAAAACTCTACTGATATCGATAAATTGAAAGCCATTAGAATGAACAATTTTAAAAATTAAGTTCAAGTTTTGAAGTAAAAATATCCATTTATATTAATCAAAGAGGACGAAATTGTCTCACAGCCACTTATATCATGTAAAAACATGATAGATATACTTTTAATAACTTTGGTTGCACGTGCATTGGACAGTATAATGAACATTATCGCTTTCTAGTCGATTTTTTTTTCTTTTTTTTTTTTTACTGAAATCCAAAACTGAGAAGTAAAGAAGATAAATTGTCGGGCCTCTGCATGTTCAGATAAACTAAATATTAATGTACATTTTATGTATTTTTATGTGTATTCCATGAAGTTTAATATCATGTATGGTCATGAGTAACGCAACCACGGACAGTTTTAATAGAAATCGGACGTGAAGAACCTTAAATCGCGTTTTCACCACTTTTTGGGAATTAGCCTCATTTTCAGCGGTTATAGCAGCTTAAAGGTTGATGGTAGAGAAATATTTTATGGAAATAAAGTTTAAAACATTTTTTCTACTTTAATTTGGTAGAGGATGGTCTTGTTTCAATAAAACAATAGTTCCCAAGATATAAAAGGAAAACCAAGGTTTCGGGCAAAATATCTGTCAGAAAACCTCAGGTTCAAGTTCAGAGACCCAAAAAACTATAATGTACCAAAAGTTTCGTCTACAACAAACCTTTTCCCTTTTCTGTCCTAGTTGGACTGGCCCACCACTTAAATAATTTTAGTTTTAGTGTATTTTTTTTTATATTTCTTCTTCAAACAACCCCCCCCCCCCCCCTCCCCCTGGAAAACCTAAAAAAAGGCCACTTTTGGCCACCCCCCTCCAAGAGTTTTTACGACGCAGCTTGCATCGCAACCTCCCCTTCCACCCCCTCTATGTAACCTGTACCACTACAACCCGTGAAGGGTCTTGGGCTCAGTACTTGGGTAAGGACCGTACTGTTTCAAAGCCAACGGTTGTGCAAGGAGGTGATTTGGCCGAGATCACGCTCAACCGCCAGATTTTTCCCCCAATTAAGGGTACCCACTTTATAGAGGCTGGGTGAGCCCCAGGAGGGTCCCCCGATCCCACAGGGTCGATCCGCGACTGAATACAGAATAAATAATTATCTGCCTCAGTCGGTCTCGAACCCAGGACCTTGAGATTAGTAGCGCAGTGCCTAACCCACTGAGCTACCCCGCTCCCTTAGTCCTCTATGTAACACATATTTTAATTTAAGAAAAATTTAATTCAATGATTTTTATTGCTCTTTTTGACAAGATCCCTCAGCTCATAGATGTATATAGTTGTTATGTGGTCTGATAACAAGTAAAAATGATTGAAAATCAATGAAAGAGAATAAATAATAAAATTAATAAATAATGTAATATAAAAAATCATTAACTCAATTTTTCTCAGATTCAAATTTTTGTAACATATAAAGGCGCGTTCACGCCTTTACCAAACTATGACAAATCCCAAGCCAAACCAAACGCCTAATCTGTTAAGGGGGTTTGCTTACTTAATCTGGGTCATCCCAATCATTGTAATGTGCGCACTGCAATGAAAATGAAATAGTTCTTTATGCAGTTCCTATATATACTACTGTTTATATATGGTTGTATTATAGTAGTATATATTGCACTGAGAAATACACTGTATAAGTCCCAGAGGGAGAGAAACAAAAAAAATGCAGTTCCTAAATCCTGTAATTTTATTTTATTATTAATTTAATATATATATATATATATATATATATATATATATATATATATATATATATATATATATATATATATATATATATAGTAAATAGTTAGAAATAATAAAATCGGAGTTTGTAATAAATTCTAAAGAAGTCGCCATTTCTCCATGGTTCTCGAAATTTCGCACAAGGATATCAAAGACTAAAAGTGGCTAAGGAAGAATATATCTATATATAACATAACACATCTATAAAATTATTTTAATATTAAAATTTAATATGTATCTATTATAATTATTTCTTAAGAAGAAGTAAACGTTTCGACGAACATTTCAAAGAAGAGCTGAAAATTAAAAACGAAATGGACAAAACAGGATGTTTGTACAATTAAATTGTTAAAAAATGTTTCCTATCACACCAAAATTTAGATAATCAATACAGCAAACAACTTCATTTATAGAAGCATTTAAGTAACAGATGAATTATTTATAAAAACTAGTAGAATAACAGGCAATGTGTGACTCGTCAGGGAGCTCGTCTCCTCCCCATTAAAGTCTGTCTTAAGGAATTAAACTCCCTCCCAAGCGTCACGCAGCTATCTTGATGGCCCCTTATAGGATAATGGGTAGCTGAATTACTGCTGCAACAATGGAAACATAGAAACAATGTGGAATTGGGTGAGCTAAGCTAGGGTTGGGATATAGAAACAATGTGGAATTGGGTGAGCTAAGATAGGGTTGGGATATAGAAACAATGTGGAATTGGGTGAGCTAAGCTAGGGTTGGGATATAGAAACAATGTGGAATTGGGTGAGCTAAGCTAGGGTTGGGATATAGAAACAATGTGGAATTGGGTGAGCTAAGATAGGGTTGGGATATAGAAACAATGTGGAATTGGGTGAGCTAAGCTAGGGTTGGGATATAGAAACAATGTGGAATTGGGTGAGCTAAGATAGGGTTGGGATATAGAAACAATGTGGAATTGGGTGAGCTAAGCTAGGGTTGGGATATAGAAACAATGTGGAATTGGGTGAGCTAAGATAGGGTTGGGATATAGAAACAATGTGGAATTGGGTGAGCTAAGCTAGGGTTGGGATATAGAAACAATGTGGAATTGGGTGAGCTAAGCTAGGGTTGGGATATAGAAACAATGTGGAATTGGGTGAGCTAAGATAGGGTTGGGATATAGAAACAATGTGGAATTGGGTGAGCTAAGCTAGGGTTGGGATATAGAAACAATGTGGAATTGGGTGAGCTAAGATAGGGTTGGGATATAGAAACAATGTGGAATTGGGTGAGCTAAGCTAGGGTTGGGATATAGAAACAATGTGGAATTGGGTGAGCTAAGATAGGGTTGGGATATAGAAACAATGTGGAATTGGGTGAGCTAAGCTAGGGTTGGGATATAGAAACAATGTGGAATTGGGTGAGCTAAGATAGGGTTGGGATATAGAAACAATGTGGAATTGGGTGAGCTAAGCTAGGGTTGGGATATAGAAACAATGTGGAATTGGGTGAGCTAAGATAGGGTTAGGATATAGAAACAATGTGGAATTGGGTGAGCTAAGCTAGGGTTGGGATATAGAAACAATGTGGAATTGGGTGAGCTAAGCTAGGGTTGGGATATAGAAAGTAAAATATCGATATTCGATATATTTTTGATATCGCGAAACCTCACATAGATATCCACCGATAACCGATGTATCGGCGTTAAGTAAAAGGATGAAAAAACAAAAAAATAGCGCATTAAATGAGCATAATGTAAAACTGCGAAGAAGGTTATGAAATAATATAATTATTATTCATAGCACAATATTTTTACTAGCCCTGAATCATTTTAAGAAAATATTGAAAGGAATCATACTTGGACAAAAAATAATTTTTGACTGTTATAACATAATTTTACCTTGAAGGCATTTTAACTATATTTCATATAAGCCGTTAAAACCCATTTAAACATGCCGAAATTTTGAGAAAAATTTACCTCCACTTCTATGGTATTGTTCTGATTAGAAAACAAAGATACATACCGCATTTCAGCCCATTTTATACAAATGGGAGCCGCCGGAAGTGCTCAATAGGGAAAATTAAAAAAACATACATATGTATCAGAAACAGCCGAAACCCCCAAAACCGTAGCGTAGGGGTTATGAAACAGATTTCATATGAACCCTCGCCCTCTTCCGAAGACTTTCGATGCAGTGCAAAAGTCTATTATTTGAGAGGAAAATACGACAAAAAGAGACGCACTCGGCTAGTTTCGGCAAGTACGCACTAGATTTTACGAAGTTCGACTTTAATGACTGAATCATTACTTTTGAAGCCAGATTTTCCTTCATTTTTAAAAATGTTCCTTAGATGGTTATTTTTAAATATTACATTTAGCCCAAACATCAAACACGCCCATTTCTAGAGATTGATAATTCAATTTAATAGTACCTAGTACACACTTACCCATGCTTTAAGGGGTAAGTGCGTACGACGTATCTGGAAGACTCATTATTCAAGTAGGAGCGGTTTTGGGACAAGTGCAAAATAGTTCGGTTTCCGGAGGGTATTTTGAAAGCTAATTCTTATGTCAGAAGCTTTTGGCGAAGGAAATATTCGCTTTGCCATAGTAGTGCAGAAATACCTAACCCTCATGGAGACGGAAAAACGTGGGCATGGAGTGACGTAGGTTTGTCCCGAATTCCGAAAGCTTTTATGGCAATATTAACACTTAGCGCTTTTAATGTTCTTCGATCAAAAATATTTCAGATTCGTCCTGAAAATGAAGAAATACCCGAAACGTTGGCAATAATGATGTAAAGAAAATTCTAATAAAAGAAATTACTTATATAGAAATTAGAAAACTGAAAGAAATTACTTCACAAAAATTAGGTAAAATAAAAGTAATACAATATAATTTTTCAATGAAAAATAATATCGAAATTAAAATAATTAAACTTGTGCTGAACCCCTAATGGTACTAAAATTTGACACAAGCAAGGTTTATGTGAAATTTTCGCACGGGTTAGCTTATAAAAGAATATAGTAGCAAAATATCGATATATCGCGATAAAATATCGACACTATTAATACATCGGATGTTAAGATATCGATAGAAAATATCGGTTTTTCAAATCGGATACATCGATATATCGCGTTTCGATGCCCCAATTCTAATCTAGCCTATCTTACCTAATATAAATTATGCATGTAAAAATACAATATTATGCAGCCATTCATTCAGGAATCATACAGTTAAATCATCATAAAAGAAAAAAAAGGAATGCTAACTTGATCACTGTGTAAGGATGGAATAAATTAATGAAAAACTTCAGCAAATTGTTTATTATGGATCCCACATTTTCTTCTACATAAGGTGCTACAATGAGTAATGTTAGAGGAGCAGTGTAGCAGTGTACATTATAAGACCTCAAGACCTCTGTTTAGTTAAAAGATAGGTATTAACAAAGCAGCACACAAAGTAGATACAAATTGGAAACCAGGCTGTTCAATTCCCAGTTAAGCAATCGAATTTGTCGATTTTAATTTGATAATAATAATAAATGATATATTACTTAAACACAATTAGGGAATTTTATGGTTACAAAATTAGAAAGAAACAGAAAATAATAAGAAACTAAAGAAATGTTCGAACAACTGACTCATGAGTAAGACATGACTCATCTGTAACTATGTACTTGCCAGATGAGTCATTAACCAGGAGAGAGGGCATTGAGCACAATGCCATGAGTCACTACATCGATTTGCCTCCTAAGAGTGGGGGTGTCCAGCTGCCTGCAATGCGCTCTATTCCATCGATCACGCCACACTGCACGTAGATGTCGACATTATTCTGTCATTATTAGTCAGGTCTTATAATTTAAACGCTGATATAAACGAGATAGTATGAGAAGGGAGGGGGACGGATCTCATAGCAAATATTAATTTTTTTTAAAGAATGTCCTGTTATGTTATTGCTGGTTCCAGTGAAGCAAATTCCAACAGAACTGTATTGATTTTCTCCTTAAAATCTTTATCTCCATAAATAAATTTAAATTTTGGCATAGTGTAGCATGAATATAGACTTAATTTTGTGAGAGTTCGCTTGATTTTAAACACCTACTTATTACTTATATCAACAAGAAGTATCATTCTTAGAATACCATAGTATAAATAGAATACATTAAGAGAAAATTAGCTGTTAATAAACTATCTTATAATTTATATAATTAGAATTTCGTTAAATCCTGGATTCCGTTTATTCGGAGTGATAGAGCCTGTCTCAAGGAAAAACAGTCTTTTTCGAGGGGAAGGGGGGAAAAAAATTATTTTTTTCATTCACAACAATACTTAAACATCTCATCATTCCTAATTAATGACATCCTTTATTCGTATGTAGTTCTCAGCTTTTGGTTTTTCTGACATACATAAAGGTGAGTTAGTTTGTTTCATTTTGTTTTTTCTATTTCTAGAAATCAATTTGGCTCATACATATCGTTTTAGAACTACTATCAGTTCGTTTTTAACGGCCGTTGTTCTGTTGAGAAAATGGATTCTGTAGTGGCTACTCTTTCCACTATCAAAATAAAATAAAACGACATCTAATGGTTAAATAGCCCGGATTAGTCAATTAATATGGTCTACTAAGATATAAAATTATTAAATATATATTAAACCTACGGTTAAATATAACAGTGGGGTATGATCTAGGGATGTCGGCTTTTGTGAAAATCGGTTATTTTACCTTCAAATAAAATTGATCAGTTTTAACCGATGCCAATAACAGGTTTTTGGAAAAACCGGAGAAAAAATCGGTTATTTTAAATGTAATAATTTCCCATCAAAACATTTTTTTTTTTTTTGTAACGTCACAAATAACAGTTACTGGAATTGTTACAAATAACTGGTCATTGGCAAGACCTTTAATTCAATTAAATTACACATTGATCTTCAAGATATAACCTAAAAAAACCTTTACAGAAGTAAACAAATAGCTAAAACCCTGTAAATAATTGATTATTAAAAAACATTTTATAGTACTTGGTGTGCCTTAACAAAATCACTTATATGAGCCGGTTCCTTCTTTTTTTTTTTTCTTTCTAGAAAATGAATATTTTGTAAATTTGATTATTAAATATTAGGTAAGCAAGATAAAATGGGATATGTTTCAATTCTAGTCAAAAATGCTTTAGAGTTTGAAAAAATAAGTTGTGTAAGTTTTAATGCTTGTTTAATAACTTGTTTCTACAGGCTCAAATCCTTTACGCCACTTTTATTCTTAACCATGATCAAAATCCGGTGATAATCATAGTAGTGTAAGTCAAGTTTTGTAATTTAAAAAAAATTAATGTTTTGCAAAATTTCTTTTTAAGCATTAGCCAAGTGAGATAAAATGGAATAATGGCACTATTCCAGCCACTAAAGCTTTAAGGTATAATAACATTTTTATTAGTTGTTGTTGTTAGAAATGTAGCATTAGCATGTTTAGCTGTTAGGAATTTTTTCACGTTCCGAGTTCTGCAAGTTTAAGTAATTTCCGCTGCTGCGTTACTAAACGTAATATAAATAATGGAAATTTAGTTCTAGTTTTAGTCTGTATTACTTGTGTGACTTTAACAAGGAGATGTAAGCACGAGGAGGTAGCCAGAAGGGTAGAAGGTTGGGTATTTATTTGTATTGTTTGCTCAAAAGATTTTTTTTTTCTTTTTTTACGAAATTTAGTACGGAATTAGGATTTAAAAAACCCGGTTATAACCGAGTGTAAAAACCTCGAAAAACGGTCATTGGTTATAACGGACCGGATATTGACATCGATAATGTCATAATGTGACTGTCAAAAAAAAAAATTATTATTTTTAGTTCTTAAATTTTATTTGTACATACGTTTTCTAATTAATCTCGTTACCTCTATTTTTAACCCCTAGCATAATTTTTAATTTTAAACAAACCCTAAGTCCTATTAAGAACTATCGGGAATGGACTATTTTAAAATTTTGGAAATATCTCACACTCCAGCGACTATTGGCATTTGTCTAGTATTCTTGAGATATGTATTAGTACGGAATTCAGGAGGAAAAAACGGCTGACTAGATGTCCTCCAGATTATAGGGCATTCTTGGTCATATTGATGATCTCTGTATTATTAGGACTTCCTAAGTGCCATCAAACGAAATTAGTTGTACATCTCAGACGGTCATACAATAAAAACAAGTTCAATTAATCATCAATGTCTACGGTGGTTTGATTTCTATTTTGAACACGAGTTAAAATGCAAGTCAGATCTTAGAAGATGGGGTTGAATTCATCTGTGATAATCTTGATTTCGTAAGACTGGGGACCCTGTAGATGATGGACAATGGGAAACCGATGCTGGAGATTTGAGAATCACCCTCGATTGCTAAAGCTATTTGCAGCAACATATGTACATTTAAACATTTCATTGAAATATCTGAAAAATATCCTTAAATACGTTTTGGTTTCAAGTGTTAGTTTGAAATAAGGTGTACAAAATTGTTAATAGTTATTGATATGCACATAGTTTTTTTTTAAAAAACCAATAGATCGATTTCTTTATTTTCTTTTTAAAATAAACATACATTATCCATGAGTTAAGGAAATCAATATTTTAATCCTACAAGTTTATGGAGGTTTGTAATTAAAGCATTAGAAAAACAAGAAAATAAAATTATGAAAACAAAATCGAAAATTAAATTTAAAAATGAGATAAGTTGAAGAAGAAGAGGGAGGGGAGAGGAGGGTGAGAAGAGAAGGGATATAGAGAGAAAGCAGGGCAGGGGCAATCAGTGAACCATAAATGGCAATGCTATAGCACAACACTGGTTATGGAGGTGGCCTCAATACCATTCCTTCCACTCTTTTAGTAATTTATTTCCCTTTCAATAATAATTCTAAAAATACATTCTTCCATGCCAATAACTAGAATTACAAGAAAATTTTGCCTCCAATAAATTGTATTCCATTAAAGCGTGGAATGGAATTAAAATATACATTTTAATTAACTGCAACGGCTCTAAATAAAATAATAGAGAAAAAAGGGCACAATTTTCAGTTCCATTAGATTTTTGAATGATAAACGCCAAACTTTTACCTTTAGATAGTTCCATGAAACGAAACCGCTTTTACTTGTTACTATTGTTAAACAATCTGAGCTAGCAGTAAAATTAAATATTGCATAATAAAAACAATGTACCTGAAATTTAAAAAACACAGAACCATCCCAACTCAAAATATTTCAGATATCAGATTGGTTCAAAATAATAATAATAATGTTTTAGAGAAATTATATATATATATTCAGAGTGCTGTGGTAATAAAACAAAGGGCATTCACTTTGAAAAAAAACAACGCTGAAACCGTTAAGCGGAGCAATGGCGGGAGGGCAAGGAACCTTGCAGCCGGCAACGCCAAAGGGGATCTTATCAATCGATTATTGCACGCAATATCTACCTCATTTGATTTGCAAACACGCGTTTTAGTCTGTTCAATTTTATATGAAATTGTTCGTCGAATAAAATAACTTAAAAATTATATAAAACTGTTGAGTTTTAAAAGGTAAGGGAAATTTAAATTATCAATCAGCAAGAACGGATTTAAAGGATGCTAGAAGAAGTTCATAAATAATTATCAAATTGCAAGCATACGATCTTAAAACAAGTCTTATCCGAATATAAACCATTTTCATTATGATATTTCCAATACAAAACCATATACATAATATCGAATTTAACAAGAGTATTGAGGAAATGTTGAGAGAATTATACCGTCGTGGTTATACAATAACAAACTACATCTTTGATTTAAGTTACGTCGTAGTTGTACTTGAGACGAAAGGCAGTTTGTCTTGGATCTGGTTAATACTTGGTTGCGCGTGCTTAACATTCAATAGTTACGCCAACAACCTTTTCACCCCTAAACCAAAACTTGTGCAGCAAGACAAATTCTATCAAAATATTTGTCACAGTGTCAAAACATTCCGCTTTCGTTAATTTCCCAACTCTTTAGAGCGGGAAAAGAAATATGAAGCTGTACTTACAGATTGACACTGTGTAACAGTCACCGGTAATGTATAGATACATATATGAAAATAAAATACAATTTGATGTTTTCATTCTATTATTATTTGTGTTTTTCATTAGTTTACTTACAAAGACTTTGATTTAGGGCTACTGGATATTTAAAAAATATTCTCAATTAAAAAAGGACAATATCATTACTAATTATAAAATTTGGCTTTTCTTCTAAAGAGTGAGTACTTTAGATAATTTACGAGTAGACGGATTTTTTTATCCTTTGTACTAAGGTATTAGTATATTTATTTGCTTTTTTTGGTGTAAAAAAAAAGAAAAATGGATTTGTATAACTTACATCTAAAAAATTATAGCTTCATTAACTCTCAAAAACCTATTAAATATAAGGACGTAACGAAAAGATATATATTACAGTTAAAGTAGGTTGTAATAACATACCTTGGCGCCTATTTGATTTCCACATTGTCCAGCTTGGATATGAACGATTTCCCTCATGATAACTAAATAAACAAATACAACTAATAGAATATTACAGTTAATAATATGGAAAATATTATAGAAATTAAACAGGTCAGTTACTTAGGTACTGTTGACCGACTGGAGAAGCCTAGAAGAATGGAGTACCGCAGTGAACAGAGGGACCTTATGTAGGGACAGTGAGAAGCTTCTCATTGGCTGGATGCCTACTACGTCACACTATCCTTCTCTTAACTCTGTCCACGCCTTTTCCTGTTCACTTTATAATCCTTTTTGGGTTCTAATAAACGTATCTTTGGACAACCAATTATTTGTCATCTTTGTCATAGAAATTTTTAAGTTACCTTGTTAGCTATCTCTGACCAACTTCTAAATTATTATCTTACCTTTTTAAAAATATGGCTAGTCCCATCTTGTCCAATTCGAAAGAAGAAAACTTGTCGATTTCAAGCCTACTTATTAACGGTTAACTTAGGTTATTGTCAGTTATATAAAAATTTACTTTTAATATCAAGTTTCGTTCTGGCTCCTTCACAATAAAATACAAATGTTGTAGAAAAAAAATATGCCCAAAACAAAATAAACTATGAAGGATGTAAGTTTACGCCCATAAAGAAAAATAACGATTCACCTCTTAGGAACCGTCCCAATGTGAACTGCGAACGCCTTTTGTGTTTATCAGAAAATTAGACCGGAGATGGATTGCATTAGCAGCTCTAAACCCTGCCCCAATTTGGCGAATTTTTAAAAAAAATTAAATAAACCAATTTTTATGCGTGAATTACAGTTTCACTGTATATTTTACAAAAATGTAAAACTAAAAAAAAAAATGGAATCTAAAACGAATGAAAGGGCAATGAACTTTGTCGGGAAAATCTTCCACACAATACAGTATTTGGTAAATCAGGAGCCAATTCCAGAAACCTCGACTTTATTCATGCGAAATTAAAGCTTAATAAAAGTAGAAGTTTGTTTAGAACTGGTGTATCTATAGCTCAGATGGGGGCTAAGGAAAACATTCACAGATAAAGATTGATTTAAAAATAAAAAATAAAACTTTTCAATATTGTCCCTCCTCATTGAGTTTAGTTAAGCCAAACTATTTTCTTAATGTGAATTATGTTTATTTTACGATGGAAACTTAGTAATCATGAATAGTTTTTGAGCGATCGTTTCCTATTCAACAAAAAACATGGCTTATAAAAAACAAAACTTAAATTTCCTACTTTCCTGTGGAGAATCGGACCTTGGTCCATGTGAACTTTTTTGTTGCTCTTGAGGCTACTATCACCTCTGTAAATATTTTCTGTGACTTACAATACACGCTTATAAAATTTTTGTAAATTCAATTTTTTCATGTATTTATACATATATATATATATAATCGATTTGGATAAAATTATTTCCGTATTTGAATAACACTCAAGAAATCGCATACCATAGTCAGTTTTCATCGACATTTTTGTCCCAAGTTGGTTTGAGAACGGTGGGGCCCATAGCCGATCTAGGAGAGAAAAACTCAATGACCATAATTTTCGATTGGAAATCACGTGTTCGTCACAAATAAATACAAAAAAACCTTTGATGGCTTTTAATTAACTAATAAAATATTTTATGGCTAAATAAAAAAATTATAATTTCAAAGAATTTTAAAGAAATAGCATGACTGAATGAATGAAACAACATTAATAAAAAGAAAAACAATGTGGGCATATTCAAATTAATTTAATCTATTTTATAGCTCAAGTAAAAAATATTTGTTACTGCCTTTTGATTGATTTTTTTATTTTATTATGACCTTAGTTCTGTCAATTAAATGAGTTAATGCTATGGAAAGATGATGTTTATTTCGACAAATATTGTTCACTTTTATTAACGTTTTTTAAGCTTAACTTACAAGCAACAATTCCCGCAAGGCTTCTTCACGATTATTCTATCTTCGATTTTTTGATCTATGATCACTGAAAATTTTCATAATGTTATTCGCAGTTAATGATCATTGTGGGTCCGCAACAAATTTAACTATTTTGGCTTCACGTTGACTGGCGTTGAACAGTTTTATAGTGACCTTTAGGGAGCAGTAAACTCTGCTAGAAGCAAAAATAGAAATATTATAACAGGAGACCTTAATGCGAGAACGGGAAAATATAGTTGTGCGACCTTCCTGTGTTAAAGGCCCATTTGGTGGAGAAACGGTCATAAATAATAATGGGTGGAGACTAATATATTTCTGTACAGATAATAATCTATTAATAGGCAATTCTTGGTTTAATCACAAAGTTATCCATTAGCTGGCATTTGTAGAAGGCAGAAATGTCACAAGCATCCTAGACTATTTTCTATCTGAGCAAGAGCTGCGAAGGTACTTTAGAGACGTCAAAGTGATCAGAGGATCAGAATTTAGTACCCACCATAGACTGGTCGTAGCAGATACCAAAATAGTAGTTGGAAGAAAACCAACAGTGAAGAGACGTGAAAGGATTCAGGCCAATAGTTTACAAAACGACGAAAAGAAGAACCAATATAGAGAACTCATACAAGAAAGGCTAGTCATCACGGCAGAACAAATCTTGTATGAATACTGGATGTGTCTGAAAAATGCCATAATTGATACTGCAAGAGAAGTTTGCGGGGTCAAGAGGACTGGCCCATATAAAAAGAAGACAAGGAACAATGAGGTTAAAACAGCAGTGACGGAAAATAAGAAGGTTTTGCAAAAATGTCCCAAAAGACAGACCATCGATTACATATTCTCTTTAAGAATGATAGTAGAAAAGGCTTGGGACCGAGGAAAGAATGTGTATCTTGTCTTCTTGGATCTGAAGGAAGCATATGATTCTGTCACCCGCAAAGAGATTTGGGTAGCATTGAGCCCAAAGAAAGTCCCTCCAAATCTAAAGGAGGCAATAAAATCAGCGCACCAAAAACCCAAGAGAGTGGTCCGTCTCAATGGACAAGAGTCCAAACCATTTTTCTTTGAAAAAAGTGTCAAACAAGGTGATAGCCTAAGTCCCCTCCTCTGTATAGCATTCATTGATGGAATACTTTAGATATGCAAGAGAAGAACACCCCGGACTATTGTAGGATAAAGGAATCTGATCCCAATTTTGGAACAAGCATTTGTCTTTGCAGACGATATCGTTCTCATCGCATAATCGAAGGAAACTTTACAGAACGCAGTTGTAGAGTGGAGAGAGTAATTACTTCGAAAGGTGGTGGAAATCAATGCAGTAAAGTTATGCAGATTGGAAGAAATTATGAAGAACTGAACATCACCTGTAATGGGGTTAGCATGGAATGTGTAGATTCTTATAAATACTTGGGCACTCTTATAAGCAATGACGGACGCATTGACCAAGAAATCTGAAATAGTGTTGATAAAGCAAATAGATTCTTCTATCAGATTAGTAACACAATAATTGGCAAAAAAGAGGTCGGCAGAGACACCAAGCTCTCTCATTGTGTTATCATTAAAACAATATTTTTGCCTGTGTTACTATTTGGAGCAGAACATTGGACGGTCATGGAGATGCATTTCTCAAGAGTAGCCGCTACAAAGACGATGTCCCTCAGGAAAATTGTAGGTAAAACCAAGGATTTGAAACGAAGCCATTCGTGATAAGCTGGATATAGTCTCTGTAAAGGAAAAAATAGAGGAACGCGAACTTAGGTGGTTTGGACAAGCGTGCAGAATGCCTGAAACCTGGAAGACCAAATGGTACATGGAGGCCAAGCCGGAGGGGCGAAGACCGGTAGGACGACCTAGGATGACCTAGGATGACATACAGGGAGTACCTGTAAGGATTGGGTAGAAGGAGAGGAAAAACGTGGTCTCAGATGCGCCAAATGCCTAGGGATAGGAATGAGTGGTGGAAGTGGACCCAGGCTCGGTGCTCTACGCTGAGAGGTATCAGGAGAAAGAGAAAGAAGAGAAGAAATAAGTTGAACGGAGTTATGAAATACAACCTGTGCTTTTAATAATTGTAGATGGATAACACTTTTGTAACAACTATTTTATTTTATACTTTAAACACATAACATGGTATCACCACAATAAACCCAACTGTGACCTCAATAATATATAAAACTAAAATATATAATCAAAGTTCTATTTACACCCTTTCTTCTCTCAAAGATTGATCCTGTTAGGTATATGGACTTAGGTATATCGACCACTTCTGGTTCTATATCCTTCTTTTGGTTCAATGTCCAATGCTCTCCAGTTGTCGCGGCTCTCCTCTTCTCTGACACCTTTGTTTTTCTCCCTCTCTTCAGCACCATCTTTTGGATATGCAATATGGAAAAAAAATCGTCCTTTACAGGGGACAAGATAAATTCGATTTCTTCTAAAGCTTCTTCCTGCCACTTTTCTGCTTTACCTCGGCGTATGTATGACTCTTATCTGGAGGTAAGCCAATGGATGTTGAAAATTCATCACCTTCTAAGCTCAAGGAATAAACTAAAAAATTAATTTCCTGGAACTCACCTTTATTACAGAGACAGGTAGTAGACTTATAGATCTCAAACCTCCTAATGCACTGAGGCCATTTCCTTGATTCTTGGAAATTAAAGTATTAGGCGGCTTGATTTCTACCTGACTCCCTCCTTAATTTATCGTATTCTAGGCTTCCAAAAAGACTTTAGTTATATATTCCAGTGTTGCCATTGGTATCCCACCTCTTTCACCATGTAATAATTCTAGATGGATAACACTTTTATAACAACTATTTTATTTTATACCTTAAACACATAACATAGTATCATCACAATAAACCCAACTGTAACCGCAATAATATATAAAACATATGTTCAATTAAGAGTGCTGCAACAGCTATTCCTTCAGAAGTTGACTGCAGTACTTTCCGCTTCTCAGTTTTTTAGAAGCAGGCAAACAATTTTTTTTTTCTAATTTAATAGGCAAATCCTTTACAAACGCAACCTGAAAAAACATTAAATGGGAGTTTGCTTCAATGTTAGTTCGCACATTAAATCTAATAAAATTATTTATATATAAAATTGTATACATTAAATAATATTCAGATTAAAAGTAGGATCAATCGTTCTCGGGGAAAAGTATTTTTTGTGGCAATGCAGTTCTTTCTCGTCACTTTACACATCAAGCTACCATGCATGGTCTCAATACACAATTTGCTTTTCTTTTTCTCACCCTTCATTAATGTTATAAGAAGATTAATTAACATGAAATACATTGTGAACTTTAATTAAATACAGATGTCACTCATTTATAAATGATAAAAAAACAAAATAAACATTACATTAAAGACCAATACAAATAAATTATTGGTTATAGTTTTACTCATTAACAAGAAAAAGAAGAATTGGTTTATTATTTTCAATAATGAACCTTTGTAATCGACCAAGAGAAAAAAGTTTAACCCCTATCAAAATTTGAGGTTTTAAATTTACGATTTAAGATACGTTGAATCCAAACATGGATTAAAAAAAATCATTTTCGAGATTTAATGAAAATCTCAAGATAGGGTCCAATGCACCCTCTCCTTCCACGAAGAAGCAAGAAATAGGTATTCTCACACCTTTAGTTCCTAAATAATCCCAACAAATTCAAATTATTATTATTAATGAACCTTTGTAATCGACCAAGAAAAAAAAGTTTAGCCCCTATCAAAATTTGAGGTTTTACATTTCAAGATACGTACAACCAACTATTGAATACAAAAAAAATCCGTATGTATGATATACGCCGATTTTCCCCAAAAACGCAGAACCGATATTTTGGAGATTTGGCCCCAGAGTCACAGGTCGAACCAGGTTGATCCTCGGAACTTGATATTACAATTCGCCTTTTCGTTTCAAAATGGCGGGCGATTAGAGATTTTATATCCCTGCAACTCGGCCTATTTTAGCGATTATCTCAAAAACTATATCAGATTTGAAGAAAATGAATATTAACATTCTTAAAGATAATATTACTTCCTTACTTACTGGACAGCACTATAGCCCAGGGTGGGATATTGCATATGGTATATTTCTTCTATTAGCTGATACAACTTCCTCACAAAAAGTTCCTCTCCACCATGCCTAAAGAATTCCGCGCTAAGGCCATCTTCACCCGGAGCTTTCCCGTTCTTAAATTTTTCAAGCGAATCGGTTACTTCTTCTATAGATAGTGGTTCCAAATCATCAACAACTTCCTCATCAGGATTAATCACTTCAGAATCACGTTCCGCATTAGTTTCATTCAACAGACCACAAAAATATTCTCTCCATCTCTCTGTCACATGGATACTCTCTAATACTTTTCCTTCCTTATCCTTAGAGAATATTACGAGCTTTAATTTTGGATAGGACAATTTTTTCTGTACGCATCATTTCTGAGATTTGGTGAAAACTCAAGATAGGTCCTCCCTTTTACCGTATAGCGATAAGGATAGAGGTTGGAATTTTTAGTATATTTACTTCCTAAATAAACCTAAAAAATTCTCTGTCAAATGTTTTCCCCACATACTTTATGTTTTCGGACTTCCTAGGCATCTGTCTCCACTTCATTTTTCTTGGATCTATCCTCCTCTTCCACCAACTTCTTGGTCTTCTCCACCTTTTTTTTCCACTGATGTGCGCCTCCCACATTTTCTTCTGTGCCATTTCACCCTTCTTTCTGATACATGTCCTGCCTTAGCCTTAGCTTAGCCTACTTGCTTTGATATAGTTACTTTCGACCACTCTCAGCTCAGTTTACGGCAATCATTTTGGGACAAACACCAATAACTTTCCGTTCTATAGGTCCATAATTTTAATTTCGTTGCTTTAGACAACAGCTGATACTTGAGGAAGTTTCTATTTTGCGTAGTAGGCTCCACTGTCCATCATTATTCTTCTGTTAATTTCTTTCCTGAACTTGATGGATATGTTTCAAAAAGTATTCTTCACATATTCCTAAGGAAACCTTTGGTTAGTTATTTGATAACTCGAAAACGTTACCTCTCCCGGAAGATTCCAAATGCTCATTTGAAAGAAATCTAATTAGCTGGACTCTAAACCAAAGTGATAAGGAAGTGTGTATGAACATTAGATTTTTTTAAAATATAACTATTTGGAAATTATAAACCATTGCATATAAAAACATGATGGACCAATGGACTGCTGCTGGAGAGGGCGGTTTGGCAGAGCTGAAACTGTCTTAGATCAGGAGGTTCGGCGACTACCGGCTGAGGACGGCTTCTGTATCTACATTTGGAGCGCAGGTCCTTGAGAGTCTGGCATCCTTTGTAATTTGCTGGTTGTGCCCCTTTATTTGCACATTTGGCAGAGGCATCCCTCGTTTTTTTTGTCATGCGGATGTCTCATGGGCTTTGCCACAAAATACACACCGAGGTTGATGGTTGCAGTAATGTTTTGTGTGTGCGAAGCCTTGACATCTTGTACACAGTGGGTTGTCTCTTTTTTTCTTGGATTCCTCCACCTTTATGTGGGTGTAATATAAAAATTCAATATCGTATATTTTTTTCATTATACGTCTTTTTTGTGATGTCCACGAAAACAATTTGTAGCGGTACTTTCGTTCTAGCTGAGATAGTATTGGCAATGTTAGTGACTTCATAACATTTTCCCAGCAGTTCTTCTTTTATGATTGAGTGGGGTGTGGAGTGATGAAGGTCCTTAATCTCTACCCTAGGATTTTTATAAGTTGGAAAGTGTGGAAGTCTGCATTTACTCTGACATTACTATTAGACTTTTGACTGCATCCCGATAACAGTCAGCGGTGTTGGGGAATAATGTCACTCTAGTTGTAGACTTCAAACTATTGTATCATATCAAAGTATTGATGCCTAGTTCTTTTGAAGGAATGAGATAAAGAATGGATAGTTCTCAATGCCTTGTAAGTAAATCGGAGGAAGCTTACGGGTGTTAATATTTGCAGTACTTACATTTGTGGGTGAGTGTAAACATGCGCCATGATTTTCTGATGCGGTAAGAATTTCATATTTATTATTAGCTCTAAGTCTAAATTTTTGGTATGTAATCTGGGGTCGGCTGCAGCTGCTGGTAGCTTCCGTCCTGTGACAATTTCCCAGGTGTCACAATCGTCAGCTCCAGAGAAATTAGTAGTGACAGAATTGTCCATATCTCTCCAAGTTCCGTGCATAACCAATCACTTCGCATATTAACTTATAATTATTTATTTGAATCAACTTTTAATAACTAAAAACTTTATTGATAACATCATATCCAAATTTAATTTTATACGGAAAAAGAACAAGGTCAAACAACAACAAAACCTATTGTGTTCTCACAAATCAAACGGGCGATATGCACTCTCCAAAGGCTGGTCTTAAACTCTGTTTAAATATGTTTTATAAAATACGTTCTGAGATTATTGAAAGTCTAAAGCCAAGCACTTAAGTCTTTTCGAGATCGGTTGCCCCTAAAATGATTATCCCGTGCGAAACATTTATTTATTTTGATATGAGTTTTGTCCTCCTCATTAAAACTTTAGTTAAAAGGTGGGCCAATATCACATCGACCCCACTCGCTATACATGGAATGTCGAAACTAGCCGAGTGCGTCCATCTTTTGTCGAATTTTTCCCGAAAATAATACTTTTGCACGGTATTAGGTTTGGGATATTGAAACGGGATATATCGATGTATCAAATTTCAAAAACCAATATTTTCTATCGATATCTTAACATCCGATATATGGATGATATCGATATTTTATAACGATATATCAATGATACCGATATTTTAAACTATATCATTTTATTTTAATTAGCAATTTCCTATAGTCGGTAAAACTCCAGAATAGTGACCCCCAAAATGGCGGAGGTCTAGATTTTTAAGACCTGACTATACTTCGAGCTGCGCATGCCCACAACAAATACCTACTCAAGCCAACAGATCCTTATCAGTTGAGGTCGGGACCTTACCGTAATTTAAATTATTACTGCTTTAATTAGATTACAGCAGTTGACTTTCACTCACTACGCTCTCTTAAGAGACAAAGCCCCAACGGTTCCTCCTTTTCAGTTGAGGTCGGGGCCTTAACGTAATTCAAATCCTGTAATTTATGTAACGGAAACAAAAATTTTTCAAAATCTTCGCAAATTTATTGGTCGACGAGCTAATTTCCATACTCACGATCGGTTGATATGTAATATAGAATTTGTTTTCAATAATTCAGCATGATTATAATTATTGTTGGTTATCTTTTTTTTAATTCTGTTAGTATTTTTGAATATACCTTAATTATCTTTTATTTTATTACTCTTACCTTTTAAGTATTAAAGTATGAGAATTGATTAATCTAGATAAAGAGTTAAGAAATTAAATTAGAATATTAAGGCCCCGACCTCAACTGAAAAGGACCCGTTAGGAGATCGTTTATTTCTTGAGCGAGCGTAGAGAGCGGATGCCGACAGCTGTAATCTACTTAAAGCAATAATAATTTAAATTACGGTACGGTCCCGACCTCAACTGATAAGGATCCGTTGGTTTGAGTATTTGTTGTGGGCATGCGCAGCTCGAAGTACAGTCAGGTCTTAAAACTCTAGACCTCCACTGTTTTTGGAGTGACGATTCTGGAGTAGTACCAATGTAAGTATATATTTATTGATTTATCAATGGTTAAAATATAAAACTCATTAATTTAAGGATATAATAGAGTAAATATGAGAATAGACAATATTTAATTACCAAACAATAATTAGTAGATAAGATTTATATGCAAATAATATTAATTAATCCAATGTAAAAACAAATAGATAATAATATAAATGGTGATTGTACTGAGATGTATGTATATCTGATGAATTCGATGTTTTTAGATGAATGTTTTGAGAATGCACAATGTAGTCGGAAACGTTATAAGATAAATACATTTTTTAGAAATTTGAAGGTTTTATTGTTAAAAAACTTATAGAAGAAAATAATACTTATATGAAATACGACTAAAAGCCTTCAAGATAAAAATTTGTGTTAATAGGAAGCTGAGTTGGATAGAAAATATGAAGCAGTTGAAAGATGAGTGCATTAAGAAGCTTGGGCTTTTGAAATGCATTTCAAATTCAAGCTGAAGCGCCGATAGACCCACTCTTATCGAACTATACAATGCCGCAATAACAAGTAAAATAGACTATGGGGCCCAAATCTAAGAAACAACCAGTAAAACGTACCACAGGATATCTGTTAGATTCTGTTCATAATTCAGATCTTAGGATTTGTACAGGAGCTTTCTGGAATTCACCAATCGAAAGCGTCTATGCCGAGTCTGTAGAACCACCTTTACACTTGAGGCGAGAATATTTGTCATCAAAATATGTCTCTAAATTAAAGGCAAACCCAGATCATCCCCTATCTTCTTCTTTGTTTACTGAAGAATCTGAAAGCCGTGGGCTCAAGGACATAGATAGCTTATCCAAACTAAAGATTTACAGAGCATTGCTTCATGCAAATATGAATCAGAACACAATTAGACCCATCCCAGTTCTGAAAATACTTCGTTGGCAAAAAAAAAAAAGATCAATTATAGAGAGAGCGATGGCCAGAGTTTCTAATGCTTGTTGAAGCTAATGTTTCCATTATAACTCGCAATTTTCAAAAGGCATTGCAAGGTCCTAATACTCTTGTTATATCGATCAACTGAAAAACATTAGATAAATCAATTTTAAAAATTGGAGTTTTTAAGTAACAATTGTCTCCCCGCACCTTTTTTTCTCCAATTTTATTTTCTTCTTTTTTCTCTCTCTCTCTCACAATTTAATCAAATTTCCAATGATTTTTATGAGTGCAAGTTCACCTCCTGCTCCTCTCCTCCGTGCGCCCATGAGTTATATTATAAACAAGATTTATTTGGATCATTAATAAGGGTGTTATTGTTTATGTTTAGACGGCATAGTTTGGTTCTCTGGTAATAAATTTATATCTGAAATGCGATTCCATATCCAAAATACCGTTCCTATTTATATGATTGATTTCTACAAATGCTGAAAAAGCAACTTCGCGTTTTTACGTTAATACAAATAATAAGTATATTTGAAAATCATACTTACACAACACTAACAAATAACGAAATTTTTAATTATTTTTCTATGTTCAAAGCCGAATACAGCGAGTAACCTCACCAAACTCTTCCTGTACCTCTGGACGTACGCGTACCACACTTTCGGCAATAGTCCAGTCAAATTATAGTCCCCGCAAAATGTCAAGGAGTTCTAATTTTTAAAAATACTACCTAACTACCTAAGCCATTAGTAAAAAAAGAAATTTTCTACTCCAAAGGCCTGTACGAGCTCCGTAGCAGCCAAAAAACAACGAAATTGTTTGCGCTGTTTTCAGTTTCTGATCAATATCTCCTAAAGTATGCGCCAGAAAGAAAATGTTGTAATTATATTTCTTAAAATAGATTGAATTTATCAAAAGTTGAGACTTCAATCAATTCAGAACGTTAAGTAGTTCCTCAGATATAGACCTTCAAAAATTGAGTATATTTTCCAAAAAGTGATAAATCTTTAATTTGGTCTCTAAATTTGTAAAATATCATCAAAAATACTCAACCTATGAGAAAAGTTACCCGGAATGAACATAAAAAATATTAACTTGGCTTTAATTAACGGGCACATGTAGGCTCAATGCTTTTCTCAAAATTAGCATTTAACCTCAAACCTTGAAAAATTGAATTCGGGATTAATCAATTAAAACTGTTCACGAGAACGTTTATAGTAATAAATAGAATTTTATTTTAGAAAATAGAACTTAAAAAAACAGTATATAAACGTATAAAAGAAAAATTCATTGTAATTTTATTAATCTTAACGGCCCAGGTTTCAAGAAATGATCCTCTGAAGATAGTCGGAGGAATTCTTAAGTCGAACAATCTGTGCAGACTCGTCTGTCCGTTCGAATGTAGGGGTGGAGATGTCTTCCTCATCATCAGAATTCTCTTGTTGAAGAGATTAGACGTTCTGACATAATTTGTCCGCCCAGAATCCACAGAGGACTGAGCATTTTAGCCCAGCTTTCCGGCAGCTGCAAACGCCGCTGCAACGTTTTTGCACTTGCAATCATCCGCAGTAGGATCTGAGGAGCAGGATCCAGGGTGATAGTGATACGTGTAAGCCCCTGATCATCGATCTTCCACCCCAATATGTAGGATTTTTTTTCAACTCCCAACCACTTTTGAACTTTGTAATAAGTTCTGTAAACATGGTGGCACTGCATCCTCTGTTGGGGACAAGCGAGCAATATTAATTTTGAAGTTAGATGTAGATTTAACAATTTAGCTTGTAGCGGCTATTCAAGGTAGTTGTTAAGAAATTGTCCCTATATTAAGCCATATTACAGCCTCCTTACTTAAGTCTGTTTGCAGGAAATGTTCAACCAATACCACAAGTTGGAGATTTTCGTTTAATATGTTAGTCAACTAGGTTTTACCATGACCAAAAGGGGCCGAAGTAGTGTCACACCCTGATAAAACGCACTATTCCTGGTAAGTGTTGAGCGGGTAGATGACTGGAAGCTGAGTTTGAGTAATGGTAATTGCCGGCTTCACCTCTGAAGATTTTGTTAGCACAAGAACCTAAACCATTGAGAAGAACGAGGAGATCTTCATCTTCTCCTACTACAATCACACGGTCGAATGTGTTTTTGGATAATTCCATGCCAATGATGTTCCGATCAGCACCTTCTTCGGCAACTTTTACTTGAGTGCCCTGCTTCTCAAATGAATTGTAAAGAAGTGTGATGTGGCGCCTCTTGTTGTTCTTATTGGCCAATACTTTTTTCTCAGATAGTTTGATGATGGTAGATACCTCGAAAATTATATCATAGTAGAAGTGAAAAGCACAGAGTCGGAGTCGTTGAGCACTTTTGGTTCTCTTATTACCCGCATCCTCTAGTTAACCATAAAAAACAACCGAAACGTTGCTACTAAAGTGGGTTTTGATGTAGCTGATGATAGTCTAACATAGTTGTATAACGGAAAATAGTGCCAAAATTTCGGGGTTTTTTGGCTGCTATGCAGCTCGTACAGCACTATCGAGCAAATTTGTTTTTCACAACTGACTTAGGTCCAATCAACATAAAAAATAAAAATAAGAACTACTTGACTACTTGAACTACTTGAACTACTAATTATAAGAATAGGATAAGAACTACCTCTTATAAGAACTACCTGGTCGGGTTCTGTTTTATGCCAGTATTTACTGTAATAAAACACTGAGATAGGAGTTACAGCCTCTAGCCTACAAGTGTGGAGGGAGTAGCTGATCCCACCTTCTATGGCTTTCCGCTTCTAATCTCTGAACGTATTCTTAGATGTATTCAGACACCCAGAAATTTCAACTTTAAGGGAATTTCAACTCACTACTTAGATTGACTTTTTAACTTTTTGCATACAAAAACCTGTAATTGTAGGTAATTTGAAGTGTATTTTCACTTTCACATTGATATTAAATACTTGTTTCGAAACACAAATGTACTTAGGTAAAAGTACGTGTGTTTTATTTGTATTTCATGAAGTTTAATAGCATGCATGGACAACAGTAGTATGGATAGTTTATTTTCATGGAAATTATACGTTAAGAGCCATAAATCGTGTTTTTGCCACTTTTTGGAAATTTCGACTCTTTTTTAGGGCGCCATAGTGGCTTAACGGTCAATTGTAGAGAAATAATTTATTGAAATAAACTGTAAGGCATTTTGTCTATTTTAATTTGGTAACTAAAAAAAAAAAAATGATATAAAAAAGATATAGGCGAAAAAACAATAAGTGCCATCATTTTGATGTTTTTGGGAGTAAAAAAAGGTTCCTGGCCCAATCTCCGTCAGCAAACTCGGGTTCGGGTTCAGCGACCCAAAAAACTAAAGTCTATCAAAATTTATGACTACAACAAAACGTTCCCCTATTTTTCCTTTATTGCCTAGACTTCATTGTATTATAAAATGAAAATAATGTATGTTTAAGTTTTGGGGGGAGGATTTCATCCTTGACTAAGCGAGAAGGCTAACCTTTCACGTTGATCCATTGAAAATGTACATAAATCTAAATGAATGGAAAGATATTTAGGAAAAAGCTGCTAGATGAATAGCTACTATAGAACGGAAGTGAGGTTTGCCCAAATGTTCAGTGAAGCTACACAGGCACTCCCTCAAGAGATATTATTCATTGAGAATAATTAGAGGATTTATGGAACCGGGCACGGCAAGCCTATCCTATATTATTTTTATTTTACTTGGAATAAAATGCCTAACAATTTTAAATTTTTTGAACTAACCTCTTTCCTTTTGCGTATTAACCTATTTCCTTTTGCGTACCACGAAACAAAATATTTTGCTATTATCTATTCCATTCTTTCTCCTATATCTGCCTTAAACTTTCTAGATAATATCTATATCTCCAACTCGTGTAAAAACTAGTGCCAATCAATTTTACTTAATGTTTACACATCAAGCATTTACTTTGTCTCATTAATCAATTAAAAGTATAATATACTGTGACTTTTTTCCAAAATGATTTTATGGGATCTATTTTTTGTGCCTGATACTTTGGCTCTAAAGATGGGTTATGCAGATGCTGGCGGGAGGAGATTCATTGATCCGAAAAAATGAGAGCAATGTCATGGTAAATGAGGCGCCTTTGGAGGGGGAGGGGTCAATGCCCAACGTCCATAACAATTATAATTTAACTATAACTCGAAAAAGAAACAAAAATTATAACTAGTTAATTATCGAAAAATTCTAAACGAAAAAAGCCTTAAGTCTCTTCAAGTCACAGTTAATTAATACTGGACCCTAATTTGTTATTATTTGTGACTTGAAAGACTTAAGACATTTTTTGGAAATCTTCCTTTTACTAACTTATTATCATTATCATAATTCTGAAATTGATGAAATTCACTTTACTAACTTCCATTGGATTTAGAACGTACTCTTTTGTCTATCAGAGCAAATAGACAAATCTGTTTAATTGCTAATAATTCAATTAAAAATGTTTTCTGATTTCTCCGTTTTAATGTCGATTTCTTTGGATACTTTTGTTAAAACATAAATTTTAATAAGTGATAAAAATATATTCATTGGGTTTCTAAGATAGATAGATAGATAGATAAACGTCTTTTATTTACATAATTATCTTATTCATCTACATTATTTTCAAAACACACAATACTGCAACGGGTATACCGTCTGCCAGGAAGTTGGTCTACGTGCATAGACGAAAAGAAAAAAAAATAAAGAAAAAAGAAAACTTTACATTTTAGATATCTAACAATAAGTAACATGACAAACTTTGTAGGAAATTCTCCTAAATTGAAGCAATTATTGAAAAGTTTGAGTAAAATTTTTAGCAATTTTTTTCTGGTGCTTCTTTATAAAATTCGCTCGGAGTTCTATCTATTTCGGGTACCTTGTTACTCTTTGGTTTCTGGATAACCGCCTTTAATTCCGAGAATCTAAATTCGTTGTCAAGGTATCCACTATGCAGTGCTCTATATAGCTAATTACTGGAATTGGATTGAAAATTCGATCTGGGCCATTTTTAAAGCAAGGTCGTCACGGAGCTTCACCGGTACAAGTCTTGAAATTAAATTGCTACATTTAAGATTTTTTACTTAGACAAAGTTAACAGGATAGTGAAGTGGATTGTGAATTTTGGTGACAATAGTGCTAACGGTTTTCCCACAGCGAAAGTGGATACATTTTGAAAATATCGGGCAACACGCCAGATAGCAAGATTGCTTGTTGGATCAAGCAGCCCCTCACCACATCTCCTAAGGTAAACGATAAGTATCTTATCTTACTATCAGCTGACTGCTAGTAAACATCCATAGACCTGTATATACATCATCTCTACAAAACCATTCATTTATAATACATTTTTATTATACATGATTCAAAAACCCAATATACTAGAAAAATATTTTAATTTGGCGAAAGAAAACCAAACATTAAATAGGGCACGTAGTTCACCGGAGTTGAGCCCACTTTCAAGTATGAAATTGAAACACGATGTAGGAAAAATGTGCGTTCGAGAATCGGCGAATTTATTAAGCGAAGTTATTGATAAAAAAACAAGTAGTGACTATGAAAGACCTACAGTTGCTAAGGGAGGAGATTAAAAAGGAAAATAAACAGTTAAAACAGATAATCATTAATTAGAATAAAAAGGCGAAAATGAAAGAGCCAAGATTAGATCTCCTTGAAAATAATGCAACGAAAAATAATCTAATATTTAAAGATATTTCTTTAAATGATAATCCATTCATCAATGAATTGTGTACGGGAGTATTAGGGGTGAAGAAAGTTTAAGTAGAAAAGGTAACTACATGGGAAAGTAGGGAAAAAGGAAGTCCCGTTTTGGTGGTGCTGTTGATATTGTGATACCTGGAGAACAGGTAGTTAGTGGTTGGGTGTTTAGTAGCAATCTGTTTATTTGAAACAGTTTCTCTCAGTGTTCCTGTTTCATTAAGCAGAAACAGCTTCCTCCAGCAGCTATGCTACGTCACGCCTAGTGGTGGGGTTTGAAACAGAAGCAATCTGTTTATTTGAAACAGTTTCTCTCAGTGTTCCTGTTTCATTAAGCAGAAACAGCTTCCTCCAACAGCTATGCTACGTCACGCCTAGTGGTGGGGTTTGAAACAGAAGCAATCTGTTTATTTGAAACAGTTTCTCTCAGTGTTCCTGTTTCATTAAGCAGAAACAGCTTCCTCCAACAGCTATGCTACGTCACGCCTAGTGGTGGGGTTTGAAACAGAAGCAATCTGTTTATTTGAAACAGTTTCTCTCAGTGTTCCTGTTTCATTAAGCAGAAACAGCTTCCTCCAACAGCTATGCTACGTCACGCCTAGTGGTGGGGTTTGAAACAGAAGCAATCTGTTTATTTGAAACAGTTTCTCTCAGTGTTCCTGTTTCATTAAGCAGAAACAGCTTCCTCCAACAGCTATGCTACGTCACGCCTAGTGGTGGGGTTTGAAAGAGAAGCAATCTGTTTATTTTAAACAGTTTCTCTCAGTGTTCCTGTTTCATTAAGCAGAAACAGCTTCCTCCAACAGCTATGCTACGTCACGCCTAGTGGAGGGGTTTGAAACAGAAGCAATCTGTTTATTTGAAACAGTTTCTCTCAGTGTTCCTGTTTCATTAAGCAGAAACAGCTTCCTCCAACAGCTATGCTACATCACGCCTAGTGGTGGGGTTTGAAACAGAAGCAATCTGTTTATTTGAAACAGTTTCTCTCAGTGTTCCTGTTTCATTAAGCAGAAACAGCTTCCTCCAACAGCTATGCTACGTCACGCCTAGTGGTGGGGTTTGAAACAGAAGCAATCTGTTTATTTGAAACAGTTTCTCTCAGTGTTCCTGTTTCATTAAGCAGAAACAGCTTCCTCCAACAGCTATGCTACGTCACGCCTAGTGGTGGGGTTTGAAACAGAAGCAATCTGTTTATTTGAAACAGTTTCTCTCAGTGTTCCTGTTTCATTAAGCAGAAACAGCTTCCTCCAGCAGCTATGCTACGTCACGCCTAGTGGTGGGGTTTGAAACAGAAGCAATCTGTTTATTTGAAACAGTTTCTCTCAGTGTTCCTGTTTCATTAAGCAGAAACAGCTTCCTCCAGCAGCTATGCTACGTCACGCCTAGTGGTGGGGTTTGAAACAGAAGCAATCTGTTTATTTGAAACAGTTTCTCTCAGTGTTCCTGTTTCATTAAGCAGAAACAGCTTCCTCCAGCAGCTATGCTACGTCACGCCTAGTGGTGGGGTTTGAAACAGAAGCAATCTGTTTATTTGAAACAGTATCTCTCAGTGTTCCTGTTTCATTAAGCAGAAACAGCTTCCTCCAACAGCTATGCTACATCACGCCTAATGGTGGGGTTTGAAACAGAAGCAATCTGTTTATTTGAAACAGTTTCTCTCAGTGTTCCTGTTTCATTAAGCAGAAACAGCTTCCTCCAGCAGCTATGCTACGTCACGCCTAGTGGTGGGGTTTGAAACAGAAGCAATCTGTTTATTTGAAACAGTTTCTCTCAGTGTTCCTGTTTCATTAAGCAGAAACAGCTTCCTCCAGCAGCTATGCTACGTCACGCCTAGTGGTGGGGTTTGAAACAGAAGCAATCTGTTTATTTGAAACAGTTTCTCTCAGTGTTCCTGTTTCATTAAGCAGAAACAGCTTCCTCCAGCAGCTATGCTACGTCACGCCTAGTGGTGGGGTTTGAAACAGAAGCAATCTGTTTATTTGAAACAGTTTCTCTCAGTGTTCCTGTTTCATTAAGCAGAAACAGCTTCCTCCAACAGCTATGCTACGTCACGCCTAGTGGTGGGGTTTGAAACAGAAGCAATCTGTTTATTTGAAACAGTTTCTCTCAGTGTTCCTGTTTCATTAAGCAGAAACAGCTTCCTCCAACAGCTATGCTACGTCACGCCTAGTGGTGGGGTTTGAAACAGAAGCAATCTGTTTATTTGAAACAGTTTCTCTCAGTGTTCCTGTTTCATTAAGCAGAAACAGCTTCCTCCAACAGCTATGCTACGTCACGCCTAGTTATGGGGTTTGAAACAGAAGCAATCTGTTTATTTGAAACAGTTTTTCTCAGTGTTCCTGTTTCATTAAGCAGAAACAGCTTACTCCAGCAGCTATGCTATGTCACGCCTAGCGGTGGGGTTTGAAACAGAAGCAATCTGTTTATTTGAAACAGTTTCTCTCAGTGTTCCTGTTTCATTAAGCAGAAACAGCTTCCTCCAACAGCTATCCTACGTCACGCCTAGTGGTGGGGTTTGAAACAGAAGCAATCTGTTTATTTGAAACAGTTTCTCTCAGTGTTCCTGTTTCATTAAGCAGAAACAGCTTCCTCCAACAGCTATGCTACGTCACGCCTAGTGGTGGGGTTTGAAACAGAAGCAATCCGTTTATTTGAAACAGTTTCTCTCAGTGTTCCTGTTTCATTAAGCAGAAACAGCTTCCTCCAACAGCTATGCTACGTCACGCCTAGTGGTGGGGTTTGAAACAGAAGCAATCTGTTTATTTGAAACAGTTTCTCTCAGTGTTCCTGTTTCATTAAGCAGAAACAGCTTCCTCCAACAGCTATGCTACGTCACGCCTAGTGGTGGGGTTTGAAATAGAAGCAATCTGTTTATTTGAAACAGTTTCTCTCAGTGTTCCTGTTTCATTAAGCAGAAACAGCTTCCTCCAACAGCTATGCTACGTCACGCCTAGTGGTGGGGTTTGAAACAGAAGCAATCTGTTTATTTGAAACAGTTTCTCTCAGTGTTCCTGTTTCATTAAGCAGAAACAGCTTCCTCCAACAGCTATGCTACGTCACGCCTAGTGGTGGGGTTTGAAACAGAAGCAATCTGTTTATTTGTAACAGTTTCTCTCAGTGTTTCTGTTTCATTTAGCAGAAACAGCTTCCTCCAACAGCTATGCTACGTCACGCCTAGTGGTGGGGTTTGAAACAGAAGCAATCCGTTTATTTGAAACAGTTTCTCTCAGTGTTCCTGTTTCATTAAGCAGAAACAGCTTCCTCCAACAGCTATGCTACGTCACGCCTAGTGGTGGGGTTTGAAACAGAAGCAATCTGTTTATTTGAAACAGTTTCTCTCAGTGTTCCTGTTTCATTAAGCAGAAACAGCTTCCTCCAACAGCTATGCTACGTCACGCCTAGTGGTGGGGTTTGAAATAGAAGCAATCTGTTTATTTGAAACAGTTTCTCTCAGTGTTCCTGTTTCATTAAGCAGAAACAGCTTCCTCCAACAGCTATGCTACGTCACGCCTAGTGGTGGGGTTTGAAACAGAAGCAATCTGTTTATTTGAAACAGTTTCTCTCAGTGTTCCTGTTTCATTAAGCAGAAACAGCTTCCTCCAACAGCTATGCTACGTCACGCCTAGTGGTGGGGTTTGAAACAGAAGCAATCTGTTTATTTGTAACAGTTTCTCTCAGTGTTTCTGTTTCATTTAGCAGAAAAAGCTTCCTCCAACAGCTATGCTACGTCACGCCTAGTGGTGGGGTTTGAAACAGAAGCAATCTGTTTATTTGAAACAGTTTCTCTCAGTGTTCCTGTTTCATTAAGCAGAAACAGCTTCCTCCAACAGCTATGCTACGTCACGACTAGTGGTGGGGTTTGAAACAGAAGCAATCTGTTTATTTGAAACAGTTTCTCTCAGTGTTCCTGTTTAATTAAGCAGAAACAGCTTCCTCCAACAGCTATGCTACGTCACGCCTAGTGGTGGGGTTTGAAACAGAAGCAATCTTTTTATTTGAAACAGTTTCTCTCAGTGTTCTGGTTTCATTAAGCAGAAACAGCTTCCTCCAACAGCTATGCTACGTCACGCCTAGTGGTAGGGTTTGAAACAGAAGCAATCTGTTTATTTGAAACAGTTTCTCTCAGTGTTCCTGTTTCATTAAGCAGAAACAGCTTCCTCCAACAGCTATGCTACGTCACGCCTAGTGGTGGGGTTTGAAACAGAAGCAATCTGTTTATTTGAAACAGTTTCTCTCAGTGTTCCTGTTTCATTAAGCAGAAACAGATTCCTCCAACAGCTATGCTACGTCACGCCTAGTAGTGGGGTTTGAAACAGAATCAATCTTTTTATTTGAAACAGTTTCTCTCAGTGTTCCGGTTTCATTAAGCAGAAACAGCTTCCTCCAACAGCTATGCTACGTCACGCCTAGTGGTGGGGTTTGAAACAGAAGCAATCTGTTTATTTGAAACAGTTTCTCTCAGTGTTCCTGTTTCATAAAGCAGAAACAGCTTACTCCAGCAGCTATGCTATGTCACGCTTAGTGGTGGGGTTTGAAACAGAAGCAATCTGTTTATTTGAAACAGTTTCTCTCAGTGTTCCTGATCATTAAGCAGAAACAGCTTCCTCCAGCAGCTATGCTACGTCACGCCTAGTGGTGGGGTTTGAAACAGAAGCAATCTGTTTATTTGAAACAGTTTCTCTCAGTGTTCCTGTTTCATTAAGCAGAAACAGCTTCCTCCAACAGCTATGCTACGTCACGCCTAGTTATGGGGTTTGAAACAGAAGCAATCTGTTTATTTGAAACAGTTTCTCTCAGTGTTCCTGTTTCATTAAGCAGAAACAGCTTACTCTAGCAGCTATGCTATGTCACGCCTAGTGGTGGGGTTTGAAATAGAAGCAATCTGTTTATTTGAAACAGTTTCTCTCAGTGTTCCTGTTTCATTAAGCAGAAACAGCTTTCTCCAACAGCTATGCTACGTCACGCCTAGTGGTGGGGTTTGAAACAGAAGCAATCTGTTTATTTGAAACAGTTTCTCTCAGTGTTCCTGTTTCATTAAGCAGAAACAGCTTGCTCCAACAGCTATGCTACGTCACGCCTAGTGGTGGGGTTTGAAACAGAAGCAATCTGTTTATTTGAAACAGTTTCTCTCAGTGTTCCTGTTTCATTAAGCAGAAACAGCTTCCTCCAACAGCTATGCTACGTCACGCCTAGTGGTGGGGTTTGAAACAGAAGCAATCTGTTTATTTGAAACAGTTTCTCTCAGTGTTCCTGTTTCATTAAGCAGAAACAGCTTCCTCCAACAGCTATGCTACGTCACGCCTAGTGGTGGGGTTTGAAACAGAAGCAATCTGTTTATTTGAAACAGTTTTTCTCAGTGTTCCGGTTTCATTAAGCAGAAACAGCTTCCTCAAACAGCTATGCTACGTCACGCCTAGTTATGGGGTTTGAAACAGAAGCAATCTGTTTATTTGAAACAGTTTTTCTCAGTGTTCCTGTTTCATTAAGCAGAAACAGCTTACTCCAGCAGCTATGCTATGTCACGCCTAGCGGTGGGGTTTGAAACAGAAGCAATCTGTTTATTTGAAACAGTTTTTCTCAGTGTTCCTGTTTCATTAAGCAGAAACAGCTTCCTCCAACAGCTATCCTACGTCACGCCTAGTGGTGGGGTTTGAAACAGAAGCAATCTGTTTATTTGAAACAGTTTCTCTCAGTGTTCCTGTTTCATTAAGCAGAAACAGCTTCCTCCAACAGCTATGCTACGTCACGCCTAGTGGTGGGGTTTGAAACAGAAGCAATCCGTTTATTTGAAACAGTTTCTCTCAGTGTTCCTGTTTCATTAAGCAGAAACAGCTTCCTCCAACAGCTATGCTACGTCACGCCTAGTGGTGGGGTTTGAAACAGAAGCAATCTGTTTATTTGAAACAGTTTCTCTCAGTGTTCCTGTTTCATTAAGCAGAAACAGCTTCCTCCAACAGCTATGCTACGTCACGCCTAGTGGTGGGGTTTGAAATAGAAGCAATCTGTTTATTTGAAACAGTTTCTCTCAGTGTTCCTGTTTCATTAAGCAGAAACAGCTTCCTCCAACAGCTATGCTACGTCACGCCTAGTGGTGGGGTTTGAAACAGAAGCAATCCGTTTATTTGAAACAGTTTCTCTCAGTGTTCCTGTTTCATTAAGCAGAAACAGCTTCCTCCAACAGCTATGCTACGTCACGCCTAGTGGTGGGGTTTGAAACAGAAGCAATCTGTTTATTTGAAACAGTTTCTCTCAGTGTTCCTGTTTCATTAAGCAGAAACAGCTTCCTTCAACAGCTATGCTACGTCACGCCTAGTGGTGGGGTTTGAAATAGAAGCAATCTGTTTATTTGAAACAGTTTCTCTCAGTGTTCCTGTTTCATTAAGCAGAAACAGCTTCCTCCAACAGCTATGCTACGTCACGCCTAGTGGTGGGGTTTGAAACAGAAGCAATCTGTTTATTTGAAACAGTTTCTCTCAGTGTTCCTGTTTCATTAAGCAGAAACAGCTTCCTCCAACAGCTATGCTACGTCACGCCTAGTGGTGGGGTTTGAAACAGAAGCAATCTGTTTATTTGTAACAGTTTCTCTCAGTGTTTCTGTTTCATTTAGCAGAAAAAGCTTCCTCCAACAGCTATGCTACGTCACGCCTAGTGGTGGGGTTTGAAACAGAAGCAATCTGTTTATTTGAAACAGTTTCTCTCAGTGTTCCTGTTGAATTAAGCAGAAACAGCTTCCTCCAACAGCTATGCTACGTCACGCCTAGTGGTGGGGTTTGAAACAGAAGCAATCTGTTTATTTGAAACAGTTTCTCTCAGTGTTCCTGTTTCATTAAGCAGAAACAGCTTCCTCCAACAGCTATGCTACGTCACGCCTAGTGGTGGGGTTTGAAACAGAAGCAATCTGTTTATTTGAAACAGTTTCTCTCAGTGTTCCTGTTTCATTAAGCAGAAACAGATTCCTCCAACAGCTATGCTACGTCACGCCTAGTAGTGGGGTTTGAAACAGAATCAATCTTTTTATTTGAAACAGTTTCTCTCAGTGTTCCGGTTTCATTAAGCAGAAACAGCTTCCTCCAACAGCTATGCTACGTCACGCCTAGTGGTGGGGTTTGAAACAGAAGCAATCTGTTTATTTGAAACAGTTTCTCTCAGTGTTCCTGTTTCATAAAGCAGAAACAGCTTACTCCAGCAGCTATGCTATGTCACGCTTAGTGGTGGGGTTTGAAACAGAAGCAATCTGTTTATTTGAAACAGTTTCTCTCAGTGTTCCTGATCATTAAGCAGAAACAGCTTCCTCCAGCAGCTATGCTACGTCACGCCTAGTGGTGGAGTTTGAAACAGAAGCAATCTGTTTATTTGAAACAGTTTCTCTCAGTGTTCCTGTTTCATTAAGCAGAAACAGCTTCCTCCAACAGCTATGCTACGTCACGCCTAGTTATGGGGTTTGAAACAGAAGCAATCTGTTTATTTGAAACAGTTTCTCTCAGTGTTCCTGTTTCATTAAGCAGAAACAGCTTACTCTAGCAGCTATGCTATGTCACGCCTAGTGGTGGGGTTTGAAATAGAAGCAATCTGTTTATTTGAAACAGTTTCTCTCAGTGTTCCTGTTTCATTAAGCAGAAACAGCTTTCTCCAACAGCTATGCTACGTCACGCCTAGTGGTGGGGTTTGAAACAGAAGCAATCTGTTTATTTGAAACAGTTTCTCTCAGTGTTCCTGTTTCATTAAGCAGAAACAGCTTGCTCCAACAGCTATGCTACGTCACGCCTAGTGGTGGGGTTTGAAACAGAAGCAATCTGTTTATTTGAAACAGTTTCTCTCAGTGTTCCTGTTTCATTAAGCAGAAACAGCTTCCTCCAACAGCTATGCTACGTCACGCCTAGTGGTGGGGTTTGAAACAGAAGCAATCTGTTTATTTGAAACAGTTTCTCTCAGTGTTCCTGTTTCATTAAGCAGAAACAGCTTCCTCCAACAGCTATGCTACGTCACGCCTAGTGGTGGGGTTTGAAACAGAAGCAATCTGTTTATTTGAAACAGTTTCTCTCAGTGTTCCGGTTTCATTAAGCAGAAACAGCTTCCTCAAACAGCTATGCTACGTCACGCCTAGTTATGGGGTTTGAAACAGAAGCAATCTGTTTATTTGAAACAGTTTTTCTCAGTGTTCCTGTTTCATTAAGCAGAAACAGCTTACTCCAGCAGCTATGCTATGTCACGCCTAGCGGTGGGGTTTGAAACAGAAGCAATCTGTTTATTTGAAACAGTTTTTCTCAGTGTTCCTGTTTCATTAAGCAGAAACAGCTTCCTCCAACAGCTATCCTACGTCACGCCTAGTGGTGGGGTTTGAAACAGAAGCAATCTGTTTATTTGAAACAGTTTCTCTCAGTGTTCCTGTTTCATTAAGCAGAAACAGCTTCCTCCAACAGCTATGCTACGTCACGCCTAGTGGTGGGGTTTGAAACAGAAGCAATCCGTTTATTTGAAACAGTTTCTCTCAGTGTTCCTGTTTCATTAAGCAGAAACAGCTTCCTCCAACAGCTATGCTACGTCACGCCTAGTGGTGGGGTTTGAAACAGAAGCAATCTGTTTATTTGAAACAGTTTCTCTCAGTGTTCCTGTTTCATTAAGCAGAAACAGCTTCCTCCAACAGCTATGCTACGTCACGCCTAGTGGTGGGGTTTGAAATAGAAGCAATCTGTTTATTTGAAACAGTTTCTCTCAGTGTTCCTGTTTCATTAAGCAGAAACAGCTTCCTCCAACAGCTATGCTACGTCACGCCTAGTGGTGGGGTTTGAAACAGAAGCAATCCGTTTATTTGAAACAGTTTCTCTCAGTGTTCCTGTTTCATTAAGCAGAAACAGCTTCCTCCAACAGCTATGCTACGTCACGCCTAGTGGTGGGGTTTGAAACAGAAGCAATCTGTTTATTTGAAACAGTTTCTCTCAGTGTTCCTGTTTCATTAAGCAGAAACAGCTTCCTTCAACAGCTATGCTACGTCACGCCTAGTGGTGGGGTTTGAAATAGAAGCAATCTGTTTATTTGAAACAGTTTCTCTCAGTGTTCCTGTTTCATTAAGCAGAAACAGCTTCCTCCAACAGCTATGCTACGTCACGCCTAGTGGTGGGGTTTGAAACAGAAGCAATCTGTTTATTTGAAACAGTTTCTCTCAGTGTTCCTGTTTCATTAAGCAGAAACAGCTTCCTCCAACAGCTATGCTACGTCACGCCTAGTGGTGGGGTTTGAAACAGAAGCAATCTGTTTATTTGTAACAGTTTCTCTCAGTGTTTCTGTTTCATTTAGCAGAAAAAGCTTCCTCCAACAGCTATGCTACGTCACGCCTAGTGGTGGGGTTTGAAACAGAAGCAATCTGTTTATTTGAAACAGTTTCTCTCAGTGTTCCTGTTGAATTAAGCAGAAACAGCTTCCTCCAACAGCTATGCTACGTCACGCCTAGTGGTGGGGTTTGAAACAGAAGCAATCTGTTTATTTGAAACAGTTTCTCTCAGTGTTCTGGTTTCATTAAGCAGAAACAGCTTCCTCCAACAGCTATGCTACGTCACGCCTAGTGGTAGGGTTTGAAACAGAAGCAATCTGTTTATTTGAAACAGTTTCTCTCAGTGTTCCTGTTTCATTAAGCAGAAACAGCTTCCTCCAACAGCTATGCTACGTCACGCCTAGTGGTGGGGTTTGAAACAGAAGCAATCTGTTTATTTGAAACAGTTTCTCTCAGTGTTCCTGTTTCATTAAGCAGAAACAGATTCCTCCAACAGCTATGCTACGTCACGCCTAGTAGTGGGGTTTGAAACAGAATCAATCTTTTTATTTGAAACAGTTTCTCTCAGTGTTCCGGTTTCATTAAGCAGAAACAGCTTCCTCCAACAGCTATGCTACGTCACGCCTAGTGGTGGGGTTTGAAACAGAAGCAATCTGTTTATTTGAAACAGTTTCTCTCAGTGTTCCTGTTTCATAAAGCAGAAACAGCTTACTCCAGCAGCTATGCTATGTCACGCTTAGTGGTGGGGTTTGAAACAGAAGCAATCTGTTTATTTGAAACAGTTTCTCTCAGTGTTCCTGATCATTAAGCAGAAACAGCTTCCTCCAGCAGCTATGCTACGTCACGCCTAGTGGTGGGGTTTGAAACAGAAGCAATCTGTTTATTTGAAACAGTTTCTCTCAGTGTTCCTGTTTCATTAAGCAGAAACAGCTTCCTCCAACAGCTATGCTACGTCACGCCTAGTTATGGGGTTTGAAACAGAAGCAATCTGTTTATTTGAAACAGTTTCTCTCAGTGTTCCTGTTTCATTAAGCAGAAACAGCTTACTCTAGCAGCTATGCTATGTCACGCCTAGTGGTGGGGTTTGAAATAGAAGCAATCTGTTTATTTGAAACAGTTTCTCTCAGTGTTCCTGTTTCATTAAGCAGAAACAGCTTTCTCCAACAGCTATGCTACGTCACGCCTAGTGGTGGGGTTTGAAACAGAAGCAATCTGTTTATTTGAAACAGTTTCTCTCAGTGTTCCTGTTTCATTAAGCAGAAACAGCTTGCTCCAACAGCTATGCTACGTCACGCCTAGTGGTGGGGTTTGAAACAGAAGCAATCTGTTTATTTGAAACAGTTTCTCTCAGTGTTCCTGTTTCATTAAGCAGAAACAGCTTCCTCCAACAGCTATGCTACGTCACGCCTAGTGGTGGGGTTTGAAACAGAAGCAATCTGTTTATTTGAAACAGTTTCTCTCAGTGTTCCTGTTTCATTAAGCAGAAACAGCTTCCTCCAACAGCTATGCTACGTCACGCCTAGTGGTGGGGTTTGAAACAGAAGCAATCTGTTTATTTGAAACAGTTTCTCTCAGTGTTCCGGTTTCATTAAGCAGAAACAGCTTCCTCCAACAGCTATGCTACGTCACGCCTAGTTATGGGGTTTGAAACAGAAGCAATCTGTTTATTTGAAACAGTTTTTCTCAGTGTTCCTGTTTCATTAAGCAGAAACAGCTTACTCCAGCAGCTATGCTATGTCACGCCTAGCGGTGGGGTTTGAAACAGAAGCAATCTGTTTATTTGAAACAGTTTTTCTCAGTGTTCCTGTTTCATTAAGCAGAAACAGCTTCCTCCAACAGCTATCCTACGTCACGCCTAGTGGTGGGGTTTGAAACAGAAGCAATCTGTTTATTTGAAACAGTTTCTCTCAGTGTTCCTGTTTCATTAAGCAGAAACAGCTTCCTCCAACAGCTATGCTACGTCACGCCTAGTGGTGGGGTTTGAAACAGAAGCAATCCGTTTATTTGAAACAGTTTCTCTCAGTGTTCCTGTTTCATTAAGCAGAAACAGCTTCCTCCAACAGCTATGCTACGTCACGCCTAGTGGTGGGGTTTGAAACAGAAGCAATCTGTTTATTTGAAACAGTTTCTCTCAGTGTTCCTGTTTCATTAAGCAGAAACAGCTTCCTCCAACAGCTATGCTACGTCACGCCTAGTGGTGGGGTTTGAAATAGAAGCAATCTGTTTATTTGAAACAGTTTCTCTCAGTGTTCCTGTTTCATTAAGCAGAAACAGCTTCCTCCAACAGCTATGCTACGTCACGCCTAGTGGTGGGGTTTGAAACAGAAGCAATCCGTTTATTTGAAACAGTTTCTCTCAGTGTTCCTGTTTCATTAAGCAGAAACAGCTTCCTCCAACAGCTATGCTACGTCACGCCTAGTGGTGGGGTTTGAAACAGAAGCAATCTGTTTATTTGAAACAGTTTCTCTCAGTGTTCCTGTTTCATTAAGCAGAAACAGCTTCCTTCAACAGCTATGCTACGTCACGCCTAGTGGTGGGGTTTGAAATAGAAGCAATCTGTTTATTTGAAACAGTTTCTCTCAGTGTTCCTGTTTCATTAAGCAGAAACAGCTTCCTCCAACAGCTATGCTACGTCACGCCTAGTGGTGGGGTTTGAAACAGAAGCAATCTGTTTATTTGAAACAGTTTCTCTCAGTGTTCCTGTTTCATTAAGCAGAAACAGCTTCCTCCAACAGCTATGCTACGTCACGCCTAGTGGTGGGGTTTGAAACAGAAGCAATCTGTTTATTTGTAACAGTTTCTCTCAGTGTTTCTGTTTCATTTAGCAGAAAAAGCTTCCTCCAACAGCTATGCTACGTCACGCCTAGTGGTGGGGTTTGAAACAGAAGCAATCTGTTTATTTGAAACAGTTTCTCTCAGTGTTCCTGTTTCATTAAGCAGAAACAGCTTCCTCCAACAGCTATGCTACGTCACGACTAGTGGTGGGGTTTGAAACAGAAGCAATCTGTTTATTTGAAACAGTTTCTCTCAGTGTTCCTGTTGAATTAAGCAGAAACAGCTTCCTCCAACAGCTATGCTACGTCACGCCTAGTGGTGGGGTTTGAAACAGAAGCAATCTTTTTATTTGAAACAGTTTCTCTCAGTGTTCTGGTTTCATTAAGCAGAAACAGCTTCCTCCAACAGCTATGCTACGTCACGCCTAGTGGTAGGGTTTGAAACAGAAGCAATCTGTTTATTTGAAACAGTTTCTCTCAGTGTTCCTGTTTCATTAAGCAGAAACAGCTTCCTCCAACAGCTATGCTACGTCACGCCTAGTGGTGGGGTTTGAAACAGAAGCAATCTGTTTATTTGAAACAGTTTCTCTCAGTGTTTTTGTTTCATTAAGCAGAAACAGATTCCTCCAACAGCTATGCTACGTCACGCCTAGTAGTGGGGTTTGAAACAGAATCAATCTTTTTATTTGAAACAGTTTCTCTCAGTGTTCCGGTTTCATTAAGCAGAAACAGCTTCCTCCAACAGCTATGCTACGTCACGCCTAGTGGTGGGGTTTGAAACAGAAGCAATCTGTTTATTTGAAACAGTTTCTCTCAGTGTTCCTGTTTCATAAAGCAGAAACAGCTTACTCCAGCAGCTATGCTATGTCACGCTTAGTGGTGGGGTTTGAAACAGAAGCAATCTGTTTATTTGAAACAGTTTCTCTCAGTGTTCCTGATCATTAAGCAGAAACAGCTTCCTCCAGCAGCTATGCTACGTCACGCCTAGTGGTGGGGTTTGAAACAGAAGCAATCTGTTTATTTGAAACAGTTTCTCTCAGTGTTCCTGTTTCATTAAGCAGAAACAGCTTCCTCCAACAGCTATGCTACGTCACGCCTAGTTATGGGGTTTGAAACAGAAGCAATCTGTTTATTTGAAACAGTTTCTCTCAGTGTTCCTGTTTCATTAAGCAGAAACAGCTTACTCTAGCAGCTATGCTATGTCACGCCTAGTGGTGGGGTTTGAAATAGAAGCAATCTGTTTATTTGAAACAGTTTCTCTCAGTGTTCCTGTTTCATTAAGCAGAAACAGCTTTCTCCAACAGCTATGCTACGTCACGCCTAGTGGTGGGGTTTGAAACAGAAGCAATCTGTTTATTTGAAACAGTTTCTCTCAGTGTTCCTGTTTCATTAAGCAGAAACAGCTTGCTCCAACAGCTATGCTACGTCACGCCTAGTGGTGGGGTTTGAAACAGAAGCAATCTGTTTATTTGAAACAGTTTCTCTCAGTGTTCCTGTTTCATTAAGCAGAAACAGCTTCCTCCAACAGCTATGCTACGTCACGCCTAGTGGTGGGGTTTGAAACAGAAGCAATCTGTTTATTTGAAACAGTTTCTCTCAGTGTTCCTGTTTCATTAAGCAGAAACAGCTTCCTCCAACAGCTATGCTACGTCACGCCTAGTGGTGGGGTTTGAAACAGAAGCAATCTGTTTATTTGAAACAGTTTCTCTCAGTGTTCCGGTTTCATTAAGCAGAAACAGCTTCCTCCAACAGCTATGCTACGTCACGCCTAGTTATGGGGTTTGAAACAGAAGCAATCTGTTTATTTGAAACAGTTTTTCTCAGTGTTCCTGTTTCATTAAGCAGAAACAGCTTACTCCAGCAGCTATGCTATGTCACGCCTAGCGGTGGGGTTTGAAACAGAAGCAATCTGTTTATTTGAAACAGTTTTTCTCAGTGTTCCTGTTTCATTAAGCAGAAACAGCTTCCTCCAACAGCTATCCTACGTCACGCCTAGTGGTGGGGTTTGAAACAGAAGCAATCTGTTTATTTGAAACAGTTTCTCTCAGTGTTCCTGTTTCATTAAGCAGAAACAGCTTCCTCCAACAGCTATGCTACGTCACGCCTAGTGGTGGGGTTTGAAACAGAAGCAATCCGTTTATTTGAAACAGTTTCTCTCAGTGTTCCTGTTTCATTAAGCAGAAACAGCTTCCTCCAACAGCTATGCTACGTCACGCCTAGTGGTGGGGTTTGAAACAGAAGCAATCTGTTTATTTGAAACAGTTTCTCTCAGTGTTCCTGTTTCATTAAGCAGAAACAGCTTCCTCCAACAGCTATGCTACGTCACGCCTAGTGGTGGGGTTTGAAATAGAAGCAATCTGTTTATTTGAAACAGTTTCTCTCAGTGTTCCTGTTTCATTAAGCAGAAACAGCTTCCTCCAACAGCTATGCTACGTCACGCCTAGTGGTGGGGTTTGAAACAGAAGCAATCTGTTTATTTGAAACAGTTTCTCTCAGTGTTCCTGTTTCATTAAGCAGAAACAGCTTCCTCCAACAGCTATGCTACGTCACGCCTAGTGGTGGGGTTTGAAACAGAAGCAATCTGTTTATTTGTAACAGTTTCTCTCAGTGTTCCTGTTTCATTTAGCAGAAAAAGCTTCCTCCAACAGCTATGCTACGTCACGCCTAGTGGTGGGGTTTGAAACAGAAGCAATCTGTTTATTTGAAACAGTTTCTCTCAGTGTTCCTGTTTCATTAAGCAGAAACAGCTTCCTCCAGCAGCTATGCTACGTCACGCCTAGTGGTGGGGTTTGAAACAGAAGCAATCTGTTTATTTGAAACAGTTTCTCTCAGTGTTCCTGTTTCATTAAGCAGAAACAGCTTCCTCCAACAGCTATGCTACGTCACGCCTAGTGGTGGGGTTTGAAACAGAAGCAATCTTTTTATTTGAAACAGTTTCTCTCAGTGTTCTGGTTTCATTAAGCAGAAACAGCTTCCTCCAACAGCTATGCTACGTCACGCCTAGTGGTGGGGTTTGAAACAGAAGCAATCTGTTTATTTGAAACAGTTTCTCTCAGTGTTCCTGTTTCATTAAGCAGAAACAGCTTCCTCCAACAGCTATGCTACGTCACGCCTAGTGGTGGGGTTTGAAACAGAAGCAATCTGTTTATTTGAAACAGTTTCTCTCAGTGTTCCTGTTTCATTAAGCAGAAACAGCTTCCTCCAACAGCTATGCTACGTCACGCCTAGTTATGGGGTTTGAAACAGAAGCAATCTGTTTATTTGAAACAGTTTCTCTCAGTGTTCCTGTTTCATTAAGCAGAAACAGCTTACTCTAGCAGCTATGCTATGTCACGCCTAGTGGTGGGGTTTGAAATAGAAGCAATCTGTTTATTTGAAACAGTTTCTCTCAGTGTTCCTGTTTCATTAAGCAGAAACAGCTTTCTCCAACAGCTATGCTACGTCACGCCTAGTGGTGGGGTTTGAAACAGAAGCAATCTGTTTATTTGAAACAGTTTCTCTCAGTGTTCCTGTTTCATTAAGCAGAAACAGCTTGCTCCAACAGCTATGCTACGTCACGCCTAGTGGTGGGGTTTGAAACAGAAGCAATCTGTTTATTTGAAACAGTTTCTCTCAGTGTTCCTGTTTCATTAAGCAGAAACAGCTTCCTCCAACAGCTATGCTACGTCACGCCTAGTGGTGGGGTTTGAAACAGAAGCAATCTGTTTATTTGAAACAGTTTCTCTCAGTGTTCCTGTTTCATTAAGCAGAAACAGCTTCCTCCAACAGCTATGCTACGTCACGCCTAGTGGTGGGGTTTGAAACAGAAGCAATCTGTTTATTTGAAACAGTTTCTCTCAGTGTTCCGGTTTCATTAAGCAGAAACAGCTTCCTCCAACAGCTATGCTACGTCACGCCTAGTTATGGGGTTTGAAACAGAAGCAATCTGTTTATTTGAAACAGTTTTTCTCAGTGTTCCTGTTTCATTAAGCAGAAACAGCTTACTCCAGCAGCTATGCTATGTCACGCCTAGCGGTGGGGTTTGAAACAGAAGCAATCTGTTTATTTGAAACAGTTTTTCTCAGTGTTCCTGTTTCATTAAGCAGAAACAGCTTCCTCCAACAGCTATCCTACGTCACGCCTAGTGGTGGGGTTTGAAACAGAAGCAATCTGTTTATTTGAAACAGTTTCTCTCAGTGTTCCTGTTTCATTAAGCAGAAACAGCTTCCTCCAACAGCTATGCTACGTCACGCCTAGTGGTGGGGTTTGAAACAGAAGCAATCCGTTTATTTGAAACAGTTTCTCTCAGTGTTCCTGTTTCATTAAGCAGAAACAGCTTCCTCCAACAGCTATGCTACGTCACGCCTAGTGGTGGGGTTTGAAACAGAAGCAATCTGTTTATTTGAAACAGTTTCTCTCAGTGTTCCTGTTTCATTAAGCAGAAACAGCTTCCTCCAACAGCTATGCTACGTCACGCCTAGTGGTGGGGTTTGAAATAGAAGCAATCTGTTTATTTGAAACAGTTTCTCTCAGTGTTCCTGTTTCATTAAGCAGAAACAGCTTCCTCCAACAGCTATGCTACGTCACGCCTAGTGGTGGGGTTTGAAACAGAAGCAATCTGTTTATTTGAAACAGTTTCTCTCAGTGTTCCTGTTTCATTAAGCAGAAACAGCTTCCTCCAACAGCTATGCTACGTCACGCCTAGTGGTGGGGTTTGAAACAGAAGCAATCTGTTTATTTGTAACAGTTTCTCTCAGTGTTCCTGTTTCATTTAGCAGAAAAAGCTTCCTCCAACAGCTATGCTACGTCACGCCTAGTGGTGGGGTTTGAAACAGAAGCAATCTGTTTATTTGAAACAGTTTCTCTCAGTGTTCCTGTTTCATTAAGCAGAAACAGCTTCCTCCAGCAGCTATGCTACGTCACGCCTAGTGGTGGGGTTTGAAACAGAAGCAATCTGTTTATTTGAAACAGTTTCTCTCAGTGTTCCTGTTTCATTAAGCAGAAACAGCTTCCTCCAACAGCTATGCTACGTCACGCCTAGTGGTGGGGTTTGAAACAGAAGCAATCTTTTTATTTGAAACAGTTTCTCTCAGTGTTCTGGTTTCATTAAGCAGAAACAGCTTCCTCCAACAGCTATGCTACGTCACGCCTAGTGGTGGGGTTTGAAACAGAAGCAATCTGTTTATTTGAAACAGTTTCTCTCAGTGTTCCTGTTTCATTAAGCAGAAACAGCTTCCTCCAACAGCTATGCTACGTCACGCCTAGTGGTGGGGTTTGAAACAGAAGCAATCTGTTTATTTGAAACAGTTTCTCTCAGTGTTCCTGTTTCATTAAGAAGAAACAGCTTCCTCCAACAGCTATGCTACGTCACGACTAGTGGTGGGGTTTGAAACAGAAGCAATCTGTTTATTTGAAACAGTTTCTCTCAGTGTTCCTGTTTAATTAAGCAGAAACAGCTTCCTCCAACAGCTATGCTACGTCACGCCTAGTGGTGGGGTTTGAAACAGAATCAATCTTTTTATTTGAAACAGTTTCTCTCAGTGTTCCGGTTTCATTAAGCAGAAACAGCTTCCTCCAACAGCTATGCTACGTCACGCCTAGTGGTGGGGTTTGAAACAGAAGCAATCTGTTTATTTGAAACAGTTTCTCTCAGTGTTCCTGTTTCATAAAGCAGAAACAGCTTACTCCAGCAGCTATGCTATGTCACGCTTAGTGGTGGGGTTTGAAACAGAAGCAATCTGTTTATTTGAAACAGTTTCTCTCAGTGTTCCTGATCATTAAGCAGAAACAGCTTCCTCCAGCAGCTATGCTACGTCACGCCTAGTGGTGGGGTTTGAAACAGAAGCAATCTGTTTATTTGAAACAGTTTCTCTCAGTGTTCCTGTTTCATTAAGAAGAAACAGCTTCCTCCAACAGCTATGCTACGTCACGCCTAGTTATGGGGTTTGAAACAGAAGCAATCTGTTTATTTGAAACAGTTTCTCTCAGTGTTCCTGTTTCATTAAGCAGAAACAGCTTACTCTAGCAGCTATGCTATGTCACGCCTAGTGGTGGGGTTTGAAATAGAAGCAATCTGTTTATTTGAAACAATTTCTCTCAGTGTTCCTGTTTCATTAAGCAGAAACAGCTTCCTCCAACAGCTATGCTACGTCACGCCTAGTGATGGGGTTTGAAACAGAAGCAATCTGTTTATTTGAAACAGTTTCTCTCAGTGTTCCTGTTTCATTAAGCAGAAACAGCTTGCTCCAACAGCTATGCTACGTCACGCCTAGTGGTGGGGTTTGAAACAGAAGCAATCTGTTTATTTGAAACAGTTTCTCTCAGTGTTCCTGTTTCATTAAGCAGAAACAGCTTCCTCCAACAGCTATGCTACGTCACGCCTAGTGGTGGGGTTTGAAACAGAAGCAATCTGTTTATTTGAAACAGTTTCTCTCAGTGTTCCTGTTTCATTAAGCAGAAACAGCTTCCTCCAACAGCTATTCTACGTCACGCCTAGTGGTGGGGTTTGAAACAGAAGCAATCTGTTTATTTGAAACAGTTTCTCTCAGTGTTCCGGTTTCATTAAGCAGAAACAGCTTCCTCCAACAGCTATGCTACGTCACGCCTAGTTATGGGGTTTGAAACAGAAGCAATCTGTTTATTTGAAACAGTTTTTCTCAGTGTTCCTGTTTCATTAAGCAGAAACAGCTTACTCCAGCAGCTATGCTATGTCACGCCTAGCGGTGGGGTTTGAAACAGAAGCAATCTGTTTATTTGAAACAGTTTCTCTCAGTGTTCCTGTTTCATTAAGCAGAAACAGCTTCCTCCAACAGCTATCCTACGTCACGCCTAGTGGTGGGGTTTGAAACAGAAGCAATCTGTTTATTTGAAACAGTTTTTCTCAGTGTTCCTGTTTCATTAAGCAGATACAGCTTCCTCCAACAGCTATGCTACGTCACGCCTAGTGGTGGGGTTTGAAACAGAAGCAATCCGTTTATTTAAAACAGTTTCTCTCAGTGTTCCTGTTTCATTAAGCAGAAACAGCTTCTTCCAACAGCTATGCTACGTCACGCCTAGTGGTGGGGTTTGAAACAGAAGCAATCTTTTTATTTGAAACAGTTTCTCTCAGTGTTCTGGTTTCATTAAGCAGAAACAGCTTCCTCCAACAGCTATGCTACGTCACGCCTAGTGGTGGGGTTTGAAACAGAAGCAATCTGTTTATTTGAAACAGTTTCTCTCAGTGTTCCTGTTTCATTAAGCAGAAACAGCTTCCTCCAACAGCTATGCTACGTCACGCCTAGTGGTGGGGTTTGAAACAGAAGCAATCTGTTTATTTGAAACAGTTTCTCTCAGTGTTCCTGTTTCATTAAGCAGAAACAGATTCCTCCAACAGCTATGCTACGTCACGCCTAGTAGTGGGGTTTGAAACAGAATCAATCTTTTTATTTGAAACAGTTTCTCTCAGTGTTCCGGTTTCATTAAGCAGAAACAGCTTCCTCCAACAGCTATGCTACGTCACGCCTAGTGGTGGGGTTTGAAACAGAAGCAATCTGTTTATTTGAAACAGTTTCTCTCAGTGTTCCTGTTTCATAAAGCAGAAACAGCTTACTCCAGCAGCTATGCTATGTCACGCTTAGTGGTGGGGTTTGAAACAGAAGCAATCTGTTTATTTGAAACAGTTTCTCTCAGTGTTCCTGATCATTAAGCAGAAACAGCTTCCTCCAGCAGCTATGCTACGTCACGCCTAGTGGTGGGGTTTGAAACAGAAGCAATCTGTTTATTTGAAACAGTTTCTCTCAGTGTTCCTGTTTCATTAAGCAGAAACAGCTTCCTCCAACAGCTATGCTACGTCACGCCTAGTTATGGGGTTTGAAACAGAAGCAATCTGTTTATTTGAAACAGTTTCTCTCAGTGTTCCTGTTTCATTAAGCAGAAACAGCTTACTCTAGCAGCTATGCTATGTCACGCCTAGTGGTGGGGTTTGAAATAGAAGCAATCTGTTTATTTGAAACAATTTCTCTCAGTGTTCCTGTTTCATTAAGCAGAAACAGCTTCCTCCAACAGCTATGCTACGTCACGCCTAGTGATGGGGTTTGAAACAGAAGCAATCTGTTTATTTGAAACAGTTTCTCTCAGTGTTCCTGTTTCATTAAGCAGAAACAGCTTGCTCCAACAGCTATGCTACGTCACGCCTAGTGGTGGGGTTTGAAACAGAAGCAATCTGTTTATTTGAAACAGTTTCTCTCAGTGTTCCTGTTTCATTAAGCAGAAACAGCTTCCTCCAACAGCTATGCTACGTCACGCCTAGTGGTGGGGTTTGAAACAGAAGCAATCTGTTTATTTGAAACAGTTTCTCTCAGTGTTCCTGTTTCATTAAGCAGAAACAGCTTCCTCCAACAGCTATGCTACGTCACGCCTAGTGGTGGGGTTTGAAACAGAAGCAATCTGTTTATTTGAAACAGTTTCTCTCAGTGTTCCGGTTTCATTAAGCAGAAACAGCTTCCTCCAACAGCTATGCTACGTCACGCCTAGTGGTGGGGTTTGAAACAGAAGCAATCTGTTTATTTGAAACAGTTTCTCTCAGTGTTCTGGTTTCTTTAAGCAGAAACAGCTTCCTCCAACAGCTATGCTACGTCACGCCTAGTGGTGGGGTTTGAAACAGAAGCAATCCGTTTATTTAAAACAGTTTCTCTCAGTGTTCCTGTTTCATTAAGCAGAAACAGCTTCCTCCAACAGCTATGCTACGTCACGCCTAGTGGTGGGGTTTGAAACAGAAGCAATCTGTTTATTTGAAACAGTTTCTCTCAGTGTTCCTGTTTCATTAAGCAGAAACAGCTTCCTCCAACAGCTATGCTACGTCACGCCTAGTGGTGGGGTTTGAAATAGAAGCAATCTGTTTATTTGAAACAGTTTCTCTCAGTGTTCCTGTTTCATTAAGAAGAAACAGCTTCCTCCAACAGCTATGCTACGTCACGCCTAGTGGTGGGGTTTGAAACAGAAGCAATCTGTTTATTTGAAACAGTTTCTCTCAGTGTTCCTGTTTCATAAAGCAGAAACAGCTTACTCCAGCAGCTATGCTATGTCACGCTTAGTGGTGGGGTTTGAAACAGAAGCAATCTGTTTATTTGAAACAGTTTCTCTCAGTGTTCCTGATCATTAAGCAGAAACAGCTTCCTCCAGCAGCTATGCTACGTCACGCCTAGTGGTGGGGTTTGAAACAGAAGCAATCTGTTTATTTGAAACAGTTTCTCTCAGTGTTCCTGTTTCATTAAGCAGAAACAGCTTGCTCCAACAGCTATGCTACGTCACGCCTAGTTATGGGGTTTGAAACAGAAGCAATCTGTTTATTTGAAACAGTTTCTCTCAGTGTTATTGTTTCATTAAGCAGAAACAGCTTACTCTAGCAGCTATGCTATGTCACGCCTAGTGGTGGGGTTTGAAATAGAAGCAATCTGTTTATTTGAAACAGTTTCTCTCAGTGTTCCTGTTTCATTAAGCAGAAACAGCTTCCTCCAACAGCTATGCTACGTCACGCCTAGTGGTGGGGTTTGAAACAGAAGCAATCTGTATATTTGAAACAGTTTCTCTCAGTGTTCCTGTTTCATTAAGCAGAAACAGCTTGCTCCAACAGCTATGCTACGTCACGCCTAGTGGTGGGGTTTGAAACAGAAGCAATCTGTTTATTTGAAACAGTTTCTCTCAGTGTTCCTGTTTCATTAAGCAGAAACAGCTTCCTCCAACAGCTATGCTACGTCACGCCTAGTGGTGGGGTTTGAAACAGAAGCAATCTGTTTATTTGAAACAGTTTCTCTCAGTGTTCCTGTTTCATTAAGCAGAAACAGCTTCCTCCAACAGCTATGCTACGTCACGCCTAGTTATGGGGTTTGAAACAGAAGCAATCTGTTTATTTGAAACAGTTTCTCTCAGTGTTCCTGTTTCATTAAGCAGAAACAGCTTACTCTAGCAGCTATGCTATGTCACGCCTAGTGGTGGGGTTTGAAATAGAAGCAATCTGTTTATTTGAAACAGTTTCTCTCAGTGTTCCTGTTTCATTAAGCAGAAACAGCTTCCTCCAGCAGCTATGCTACGTCACGCCTAGTGGTGGGGTTTGAAACAGAAGCAATCTGTTTATTTGAAACAGTTTCTCTCAGTGTTCCTGTTTCATTAAGCAGAAACAGCTTCCTCCAACAGCTATGCTACGTCACGACTAGTGGTGGGGTTTGAAACAGAAGCAATCTGTTTATTTGAAACAGTTTCTCTCAGTGTTCCTGTTTAATTAAGCAGAAACAGCTTCCTCCAACAGCTATGCTACGTCACGCCTAGTGGTGGGGTTTGAAACAGAAGCAATCTTTTTATTTGAAACAGTTTCTCTCAGTGTTCTGGTTTCTTTAAGCAGAAACAGCTTCCTCCAACAGCTATGCTACGTCACGCCTAGTGGTGGGGTTTGAAACAGAAGCAATCTGTTTATTTGAAACAGTTTCTCTCAGTGTTCCTGTTTCATTAAGCAGAAACAGCTTCCTCCAACAGCTATGCTACGTCACGCCTAGTGGTGGGGTTTGAAACAGAAGCAATCTGTTTATTTGAAACAGTTTCTCTCAGTGTTCCTGTTTCATTAAGCAGAAACAGATTCCTCCAACAGCTATGCTACGTCACGCCTAGTAGTGGGGTTTGAAACAGAATCAATCTTTTTATTTGAAACAGTTTCTCTCAGTGTTCCGGTTTCATTAAGCAGAAACAGCTTCCTCCAACAGCTATGCTACGTCACGCCTAGTGGTGGGGTTTGAAACAGAAGCAATCTGTTTATTTGAAACAGTTTCTCTCAGTGTTCCTGTTTCATAAAGCAGAAACAGCTTACTCCAGCAGCTATGCTATGTCACGCTTAGTGGTGGGGTTTGAAACAGAAGCAATCTGTTTATTTGAAACAGTTTCTCTCAGTGTTCCTGATCTTTAAGCAGAAACAGCTTCCTCCAGCAGCTATGCTACGTCACGCCTAGTGGTGGGGTTTGAAACAGAAGCAATCTGTTTATTTGAAACAGTTTCTCTCAGTGTTCCTGTTTCATTAAGCAGAAACAGCTTCCTCCAACAGCTATGCTACGTCACGCCTAGTTATGGGGTTTGAAACAGAAGCAATCTGTTTATTTGAAACAGTTTCTCTCAGTGTTCCTGTTTCATTAAGCAGAAACAGCTTACTCTAGCAGCTATGCTATGTCACGCCTAGTGGTGGGGTTTGAAATAGAAGCAATCTGTTTATTTGAAACAATTTCTCTCAGTGTTCCTGTTTCATTAAGCAGAAACAGCTTCCTCCAACAGCTATGCTACGTCACGCCTAGTGATGGGGTTTGAAACAGAAGCAATCTGTTTATTTGAAACAGTTTCTCTCAGTGTTCCTGTTTCATTAAGCAGAAACAGCTTGCTCCAACAGCTATGCTACGTCACGCCTAGTGGTGGGGTTTGAAACAGAAGCAATCTGTTTATTTGAAACAGTTTCTCTCAGTGTTCCTGTTTCATTAAGCAGAAACAGCTTCCTCCAACAGCTATGCTACGTCACGCCTAGTGGTGGGGTTTGAAACAGAAGCAATCTGTTTATTTGAAACAGTTTCTCTCAGTGTTCCTGTTTCATTAAGCAGAAACAGCTTCCTCCAACAGCTATGCTACGTCACGCCTAGTGGTGGGGTTTGAAACAGAAGCAATCTGTTTATTTGAAACAGTTTCTCTCAGTGTTCCGGTTTCATTAATCAGAAACAGCTTCCTCCAACAGCTATGCTACGTCACGCCTAGTTATGGGGTTTGAAACAGAAGCGATCTGTTTATTTGAAACAGTTTTTCTCAGTGTTCCTGTTTCATTAAGCAGAAACAGCTTACTCCAGCAGCTATGCTATGTCACGCCTAGCGGTGGGGTTTGAAACAGAAGCAATCTGTTTATTTGAAACAGTTTCTCTCAGTGTTCCTGTTTCATTAAGCAGAAACAGCTTCCTCCAACAGCTATCCTACGTCACGCCTAGTGGTGGGGTTTGAAACAGAAGCAATCTGTTTATTTGAAACAGTTTTTCTCAGTGTTCCTGTTTCATTAAGCAGAAACAGCTTCCTCCAACAGCTATGCTACGTCACGCCTAGTGGTGGGGTTTGAAACAGAAGCAATCCGTTTATTTAAAACAGTTTCTCTCAGTGTTCCTGTTTCATTAAGCAGAAACAGCTTCCTCCAACAGCTATGCTACGTCACGCCTAGTGGTGGGGTTTGAAACAGAAGCAATCTGTTTATTTGAAACAGTTTCTCTCAGTGTTCCTGTTTCATTAAGCAGAAACAGCTTCCTCCAACAGCTATGCTACGTCACGCCTAGTGGTGGGGTTTGAAATAGAAGCAATCTGTTTATTTGAAACAGTTTCTCTCAGTGTTCCTGTTTCATTAAGCAGAAACAGCTTCCTCCAACAGCTATGCTACGTCACGCCTAGTGGTGGGGTTTGAAACAGAAGCAATCTGTTTATTTGAAACAGTTTCTCTCAGTGTTCCTGTTTCATTAAGCAGAAACAGCTTCCTCCAACAGCTATGCTACGTCACGCCTAGTGGTGGGGTTTGAAACAGAAGCAATCTGTTTATTTGTAACAGTTTCTCTCAGTGTTCCTGTTTCATTTAGCAGAAAAAGCTTCCTCCAACAGCTATGCTACGTCACGCCTAGTGGTGGGGTTTGAAACAGAAGCAATCTGTTTATTTGAAACAGTTTCTCTCAGTGTTCCTGTTTCATTAAGCAGAAACAGCTTCCTCCAGCAGCTATGCTACGTCACGCCTAGTGGTGGGGTTTGAAACAGAAGCAATCTGTTTATTTGAAACAGTTTCTCTCAGTGTTCCTGTTTCATTAAGCAGAAACAGCTTCCTCCAACAGCTATGCTACGTCACGACTAGTGGTGGGGTTTGAAACAGAAGCAATCTGTTTATTTGAAACAGTTTCTCTCAGTGTTCCTGTTTAATTAAGCAGAAACAGCTTCCTCCAACAGCTATGCTACGTCACGCCTAGTGGTGGGGTTTGAAACAGAAGCAATCTTTTTATTTGAAACAGTTTCTCTCAGTGTTCTGGTTTCTTTAAGCAGAAACAGCTTCCTCCAACAGCTATGCTACGTCACGCCTAGTGGTGGGGTTTGAAACAGAAGCAATCTGTTTATTTGAAACAGTTTCTCTCAGTGTTCCTGTTTCATTAAGCAGAAACAGCTTCCTCCAACAGCTATGCTACGTCACGCCTAGTGGTGGGGTTTGAAACAGAAGCAATCTGTTTATTTGAAACAGTTTCTCTCAGTGTTCCTGTTTCATTAAGCAGAAACAGATTCCTCCAACAGCTATGCTACGTCACGCCTAGTAGTGGGGTTTGAAACAGAATCAATCTTTTTATTTGAAACAGTTTCTCTCAGTGTTCCGGTTTCATTAAGCAGAAACAGCTTCCTCCAACAGCTATGCTACGTCACGCCTAGTGGTGGGGTTTGAAACAGAAGCAATCTGTTTATTTGAAACAGTTTCTCTCAGTGTTCCTGTTTCATAAAGCAGAAACAGCTTACTCCAGCAGCTATGCTATGTCACGCTTAGTGGTGGGGTTTGAAACAGAAGCAATCTGTTTATTTGAAACAGTTTCTCTCAGTGTTCCTGTTTCATTAAGCAGAAACAGCTTCCTCCAACAGCTATGCTACGTCACGCCTAGTTATGGGGTTTGAAACAGAAGCAATCTGTTTATTTGAAACAGTTTCTCTCAGTGTTATTGTTTCATTAAGCAGAAACAGCTTACTCTAGCAGCTATGCTATGTCACGCCTAGTGGTGGGGTTTGAAATAGAAGCAATCTGTTTATTTGAAACAGTTTCTCTCAGTGTTATTGTTTCATTAAGCAGAAACAGCTTACTCTAGCAGCTATGCTATGTCACGCCTAGTGGTGGGGTTTGAAATAGAAGCAATCTGTTTATTTGAAACAGTTTCTCTCAGTGTTCCTGTTTCATTAAGCAGAAACAGCTTGCTCCAACAGCTATGCTACGTCACGCCTAGTGGTGGGGTTTGAAACAGAAGCAATCTGTTTATTTGAAAAAGTTTCTCTCAGTGTTCCTGTTTCATTAAGCAGAAACAGCTTCCTCCAACAGCTATGCTACGTCACGCCTAGTGGTGGGGTTTGAAACAGAAGCAATCTGTTTATTTGAAACAGTTTCTCTCAGTGTTCCTGTTTCATTAAGCAGAAACAATTCCTCCAACAGCTATGCTACGTCACGCCTAGTGGTGGGGTTTGAAACAGAAGCAATCTGTTTATTTGTAACAATTTCACTCAGTGTTCCTGTTTCATTAAGCAGAAAAAGCTTCCTCCAACAGCTATGCTACGTCACGCCTAGTGGTGGGGTTTGAAACAGAAGCAATCTGTTTATTTGAAACAGTTTCTCTCAGTGTTCCTGTTTCATTAAGCAGAAACAGCTTCCTCCAGCAGCTATGCTACGTCACGCCTAGTGGTGGGGTTTGAAACAGAAGCAATCTGTTTATTTGAAACAGTTTCTCTCAGTGTTCCTGTTTCATTAAGCAGAAACAGCTTCCTCCAACAGCTATGCTACGTCACGACTAGTGGTGGGGTTTGAAACAGAAGCAATCTGTTTATTTGAAACAGTTTCTCTCAGTGTTCCTGTTTAATTAAGCAGAAACAGCTTCCTCCAACAGCTATGCTACGTCACGCCTAGTGGTGGGGTTTGAAACAGAAGCAATCTTTTTATTTGAAACAGTTTCTCTCAGTGTTCTGGTTTCATTAAGCAGAAACAGCTTCCTCCAACAGCTATGCTACGTCACGCCTAGTGGTGGGGTTTGAAACAGAAGCAATCTGTTTATTTGAAACAGTTTCTCTCAGTGTTCCTGTTTCATTAAGCAGAAACAGCTTCCTCCAACAGCTATGCTACGTCACGCCTAGTGGTGGGGTTTGAAACAGAAGCAATCTGTTTATTTGAAACAGTTTCTCTCAGTGTTCCTTTTTCATTAAGCAGAAACAGATTCCTCCAACAGCTATGCTACGTCACGCCTAGTGGTGGGGTTTGAAACAGAATCAATATTTTTATTTGAAACAGTTTCTCTCAGTGTTCCGGTTTCATTAAGCAGAAACAGCTTCCTCCAACAGCTATGCTACGTCACGCCTAGTGGTGGGGTTTGAAACAGAAGCAATCTGTTTATTTGAAACAGTTTCTCTCAGTGTTCCTGTTTCATAAAGCAGAAACAGCTTACTCCAGCAGCTATGCTATGTCACGCTTAGTGGTGGGGTTTGAAACAGAAGCAATCTGTTTATTTGAAACAGTTTCTCTCAGTGTTCCTGTTTCATTAAGCAGAATCAGCTTCCTCCAACAGCTATGCTACGTCACGACTAGTGGTGGGGTTTGAAACAGAAGCAATCTGTTTATTTGAAACAGTTTCTTTCAGTGTTCCTGTTTCATTAAGCAGAAACAGATTCCTCCAACAGCTATGCTACGTCACGCCTAGTGGTGGGGTTTGAAACAGAATCAATCTTTTTATTTGAAACAGTTTCTCTCAGTGTTCCGGTTTCATTAAGCAGAAACAGCTACCTCCAACAGCTATGCTACGTCACGCCTAGTGGTGGGGTTTGAAACAGAAGCAATCTTTTTATTTGAAACAGTTTCTCTCAGTGTTCCTGTTTCATAAAGCAGAAACAGCTTACTCCAGCAGCTATGCTATGTCACGCTAAGTGGTGGGGTTTGAAACAGAAGCAATCTGTTTATTTGAAACAGTTTCTCTCAGTGTTCCTGTTTCATTAAGCAGAAACAGCTTCCTCCAACATCTATGCTACGTCACGCCTAGTGGTGGGGTTTGAAACAGAAGCAATCTTTTTATTTGAAACAGTTTCTCTCAGTGTTCCGGTTTCATTAAGCAGAAACAGCTTCCTCCAACAGCTATGCTACGTCACGCCTAGTGGTGGTGTTTGAAACAGAAGCAATCTGTTTATTTGAAACAGTTTCTCTCAGTGTTCCTGTTTCATTAAGCAGAAACAGCTTCCTCCAGCAGCTATGCTACGTCACGCCTAGTGGTGGGGTTTGAAACAGAAGCAATCTGTTTATTTGAAACAGTTTCTCTCAGTGTTCCTGTTTCATTAAGCAGAAACAGCTTCCTCCAACAGCTATGCTACGTCACGCCTAGTGGTGGGGTTTGAAACAGAAGCAATCTGTTTATTTGAAACAGTTTCTCTCAGTGTTCCTGTTTCATTAAGCAGAAACAGCTTCCTCCAACAGCTATGCTACGTCACGCCTAGTGGTGGGGTTTGAAACAGAAGCAATCTGTTTATTTGAAACAGTTTCTCTCAGTGTTCCTGTTTCATTAAGCAGAAACAGCTTCCTCCAACAGCTATGCTACGTCACGCCTAGTGGTGGGGTTTGAAACAGAAGCAATCTGTTTATTTGAAACAGTTTCTCTCAGTGTTCCTGTTTCATTAAGCAGAAACAGCTTCCTCCAACAGCTATGCTACGTCACGCCTAGTGGTGGGGTTTGAAACAGAAGCAATCTGTTTATTTGAAACAGTTTCTGTCAGTGTTCCTGTTTCATTAAGCAGAAACAGCTTCCTCCAGCAGCTATGCTACGTCACGCCTAGTGGTGGGGTTTGAAACAGAAGAAATCTGTTTATTTGAAACAGTTTCTCTCAGTGTTCCTGTTTCATTAAGCAGAAACAGCTTCCTCCAACAGCTATGCTACGTCACGCCTAGTGGTGGGTTTTGAAACAGAAGCAATCTGTTTATTTGAAACAGTTTCTCTCAGTGTTCCTGTTTCATTAAGCAGAAACAGATTCCTCCAACAGCTATGCTACGTCACGCCTAGTGGTGGGGTTTGAAACAGAATCAATCTTTTTATTTGAAACAGTTTCTCTCAGTGTTCCGGTTTCATTAAGCAGAAACAGCTTCCTCCAACAGCTATGCTACGTCACGCCTAGTGGTGGGGTTTGAAACAGAAGCAATCTGTTTATTTGAAACAGTTTCTCTCAGTGTTCCTGTTTCATAAAGCAGAAACAGCTGACTCCAGCAGCTATGCTATGTCACGCTTAGTGGTGGGGTTTGAAACAGAAGCAATCTGTTTATTTGAAACAGTTTCTCTCAGTGTTCCTGTTTCATTAAGCAGAATCAGCTTCCTCCAACAGCTATGCTACGTCACGACTAGTGGTGGGGTTTGAAACAGAAGCAATCTGTTTATTTGAAACAGTTTCTCTCAGTGTTCCTGTTTCATTAAGCAGAAACAGATTCCTCCAACAGCTATGCTACGTCACGCCTAGTGCTGGGGTTTGAAACAGAATCAATCTTTTTATTTGAAACAGTTTCTCTCAGTGTTCCGGTTTCATTAAGCAGAAACAGCTTCCTCCAACAGCTATGCTACGTCACGCCTAGTGGTGGGGTTTGAAACAGAAGCAATCTGTTTATTTGAAACAGTTTCTCTCAGTGTTCCTGTTTAATTAAGCAGAAACAGCTTCCTCCAACAGCTATGCTACGTCACGCCTAGTGGTGGGGTTTGAAACAGAAGCAATCTTTTTATTTGAAACAGTTTCTCTCAGTGTTCTGGTTTCATTAAGCAGAAACAGCTTCCTCCAACAGCTATGCTACGTCACGCCTAGTGGTGGGGTTTGAAACAGAAGCAATGTGTTTATTTGAAACAGTTTCTCTCAGTGTTCCTGTTTCATTAAGCAGAAACAGCTTCCTCCAACAGCTATGCTACGTCACGCCTAGTGGTGGGGTTTGAAACAGAAGCAATCTGTTTATTTGAAACAGTTTCTCTCAGTGTTCCTGTTTCATTAAGCAGAAACAGATTCCTCCAACAGCTATGCTACGTCACGCCTAGTGGTGGGGTTTGAAACAGAATCAATCTTTTTATTTGAAACAGTTTCTCTCAGTGTTCCGGTTTCATTAAGCAGAAACAGCTTCCTCCAACAGCTATGCTACGTCACGCCTAGTGGTGGGGTTTGAAACAGAAGCAATCTGTTTATTTGAAACAGTTTCTCTCAGTGTTCCTGTTTCATAAAGCAGAAACAGCTTACTCCAGCAGCTATGCTATGTCACGCTTAGTGGTGGGGTTTGAAACAGAAGCAATCTGTTTATTTGAAACAGTTTCTCTCAGTGTTCCTGTTTCATTAAGCAGAATCAGCTTCCTCCAACAGCTATGCTACGTCACGACTAGTGGTGGGGTTTGAAACAGAAGCAATCTGTTTATTTGAAACAGTTTCTCTCAGTGTTCCTGTTTCATTAAGCAGAAACAGATTCCTCCAACAGCTATGCTACGTCACGCCTAGTGGTGGGGTTTGAAACAGAATCAATCTTTTTATTTGAAACAGTTTCTCTCAGTGTTCCGGTTTCATTAAGCAGAAACAGCTTCCTCCAACAGCTATGCTACGTCACGCCTAGTGGTGGGGTTTGAAACAGAAGCAATCTTTTTATTTGAAACAGTTTCTCTCAGTGTTCCTGTTTCATAAAGCAGAAACAGCTTACTCCAGCAGCTATGCTATGTCACGCTAAGTGGTGGGGTTTGAAACAGAAGCAATCTGTTTATTTGAAACAGTTTCTCTGAGTGTTCCTGATCATTAAGCAGAAACAGCTTCCTCCAACAGCTATGCTACGTCACGCCTAGTGGTGGGGTTTGAAACAGAAGCAATCTTTTTATTTGAAACAGTTTCTCTCAGTGTTCCTGTTTCATAAAGCAGAAACAGCTTACTCCAGCAGCTATGCTATGTCACGCTAAGTGGTGGGGTTTGAAACAGAAGCAATCTGTTTATTTGAAACAGTTTCTCTGAGTGTTCCTGATCATTAAGCAGAAACAGCTTCCTCCAACAGCTATGCTACGTCACGCCTAGTGGTGGGGTTTGAAACAGAAGCAATCTTTTTATTTGAAACAGTTTCTCTCAGTGTTCCTGTTTCATAAAGCAGAAACAGCTTACTCCAGCAGCTATGCTATGTCACGCTAAGTGGTGGGGTTTGAAACAGAAGCAATCTGTTTATTTGAAACAGTTTCTCTGAGTGTTCCTGATCATTAAGCAGAAACAGCTTCCTCCAACAGCTATGCTACGTCACGCCTAGTGGTGGGGTTTGAAACAGAAGCAATCTGTTTATTTGAAACAGTTTCTCTCAGTGTTCCTGTTTCATTAAGCAGAAACAGCTTCCTCCAACAGCTATGCTACGTCACGCCTAGTTATGGGGTTTGAAACAGAAGCAATCTGTTTATTTGAAACAGTTTCTCTCAGTGTTCCTGTTTCATTAAGCAGAAACAGCTTCCTCCAACATCTATGCTACGTCACGCCTAGTGGTGGGGTTTGAAACAGAAGCAATCTTTTTATTTGAAACAGTTTCTCTCAGTGTTCCGGTTTCATTAAGCAGAAACAGCTTCCTCCAACAGCTATGCAATGTCACGCCTAGTGGTGGGGTTTGAAACAGAAGCAATCTGTTTATTTGAAACAGTTTCTCTGAGTGTTCCTGATCATTAAGCAGAAACAGCTTCCTCCAACAGCTATGCTACGTCACGCCTTGTGGTGGGGTTTGAAACAGAAGCAATCTGTTTATTTGAAACAGTTTCTCTGAGTGTTCCTGATCATTAAGCAGACACAGCTTCCTCCAACAGCTATGCTACGTCACGCCTAGTGGTGGGGTTTGAAACAGAAGCAATCTGTTTATTTGAAACAGTTTCTCTCAGTGTTCCTGTTTCATTAAGCAGAAACAGCTTCCTCCAACATCTATGCTACGTCACGCCTAGTGGTGGGGTTTGAAACAGAAGCAATCTGTTTATTTGAAACAGTTTCTCTGAGTGTTCCTGATCATTAAGCAGAAACAGCTTCCTCCAACAGCTATGCTATGTCACGCCTAGTGGTGGGGTTTGAAACAGAAGCAATCTTTTTATTTGAAACAGTTTCTCTCAGTGTTCCTGTTTCATTAAGCAGAAACAGCTTCCTCCAACAGCTATGCTATGTCACGCCTAGTGGTGGGGTTTGAAACAGAAGCAATCTGTTTATTTGAAACAGTTTCTCTGAGTGTTCCTGATCATTAAGCAGAAACAGCTTCCTCCAACAGCTATGCTACGTCACGCCTAGTGGTGGGGTTTGAAACAGAAGCAATCTGTTTATTTGAAACAGTTTCTCTGAGTGTTCCTGATCATTAAGCAGAAACAGCTTCCTCCAACAGCTATGCTACGTCACGCCTAGTGGTGGGGTTTGAAACAGAAGCAATCTGTTTATTTGAAACAGTTTCTCTCAGTGTTCCTGTTTCATTAAGCAGAAACAGCTTCCTCCAACAGCTATGCTACGTCACGCCTAGTTATGGGGTTTGAAACAGAAGCAATCTGTTTATTTGAAACAGTTTCTCTCAGTGTTCCTGTTTCATTAAGCAGAAACAGCTTCCTCCAACATCTATGCTACGTCACGCCTAGTGGTGGGGTTTGAAACAGAAGCAATCTTTTTATTTGAAACAGTTTCTATCAGTGTTCCGGTTTCATTAAGCAGAAACAGCTTCCTCCAACAGCTATGCTATGTCACGCCTAGTGGTGGGGTTTGAAACAGAAGCAATCTGTTTATTTGAAACAGTTTCTCTGAGTGTTCCTGATCATTAAGCAGAAACAGCTTCCTCCAACAGCTATGCTACGTCACGCCTAGTGGTGGGGTTTGAAACAGAAGCAATCTTTTTATTTGAAACAGTTTCTCTGAGTGTTCCTGATCATTAAGCAGAAACAGCTTCCTCCAACAGCTATGCTATGTCACGCCTAGTGGTGGGGTTTGAAACAGAAGCAATCTGTTTATTTGAAACAGTTTCTCTGAGTGTTCCTGATCATTAAGCAGAAACAGCTTCCTCCAACAGCTATGCTACGTCACGCCTAGTGGTGGGGTTTGAAACAGAAGCAATCTGTTTATTTGAAACAGTTTCTCTGAGTGTTCCTGATCATTAAGCAGAAACAGCTTCCTCCAACAGCTATGCTACGTCACGCCTAGTGGTGGGGTTTGAAACAGAAGCAATCTTTTTATTTGAAACAGTTTCTCTCAGTGTTCCGGTTTCATTAAGCAGAAACAGCTTCCTCCAACAGCTATGCTATGTCACGCCTAGTGGTGGGGTTTGAAACAGAAGCAATCTGTTTATTTGAAACAGTTTCTCTGAGTGTTCCTGATCATTAAGCAGAAACAGCTTCCTCCAACAGCTATGCTACGTCACGCCTAGTGGTGGGGTTTGAAACAGAAGCAATCTTTTTATTTGAAACAGTTTCTCTCAGTGTTCCGGTTTCATTAAGCAGAAACAGCTTCCTCCAACAGCTATGCTACGTCACGCCTAGTGGTGGGGTTTGAAACAGAAGCAATCTGTTTATTTGAAACAGTTTCTCTCAGTGTTCCTGTTTCATTAAGCAGGAACAGCTTCCTCCAACAGCTATGCTACGTCACGCCTAGTGGTGGGGTTTGAAACAGAAGCAATCTTTTTATTTGAAACAGTTTCTCTCAGTGTTCCGGTTTCATTAAGCAGAAACAGCTTCCTCCAACAGCTATGCTACGTCACGCCTAGTGGTGGGGTTTGAAACAGAAGCAATCTGTTTATTTGAAACAGTTTCTCTGAGTGTTCCTGATCATTAAGCAGAAACAGCTTCCTCCAACAGCTATGCTACGTCACGCCTAGTGGTGGGGTTTGAAACAGAAGCAATCTGTTTATTTGAAACAGTTTCTCTGAGTGTTCCTGATCATTAAGCAGAAACAGCTTCCTCCAACAGCTATGCTACGTCACGCCTAGTGGTGGGGTTTGAAACAGAAGCAATCTGTTTATTTGAAACAGTTTCTCTGAGTGTTCCTGATCATTAAGCAGAAACAGCTTCCTCCAACAGCTATGCTACGTCACGCCTAGTGGTGGGGTTTGAAACAGAAGCAATCTGTTTATTTGAAACAGTTTCTCTGAGTGTTCCTGATCATTAAGCAGAAACAGCTTCCTCCAACAGCTATGCTACGTCACGCCTAGTGGTGGGGTTTGAAACAGAAGCAATCTGTTTATTTGAAACAGTTTCTCTGAGTGTTCCTGATCATTAAGCAGAAACAGCTTCCTCCAACAGCTATGCTACGTCACGCCTAGTGGTGGGGTTTGAAACAGAAGCAATCTGTTTATTTGAAACAGTTTCTCTCAGTGTTCCTGTTTCATTAAGCAGAAACAGCTTCCTCCAACATCTATGCTACGTCACGCCTAGTGGTGGGGTTTGAAACAGAAGCAATCTGTTTATTTGAAACAGTTTCTCTGAGTGTTCCTGATCATTAAGCAGAAACAGCTTCCTCCAACAGCTATGCTATGTCACGCCTAGTGGTGGGGTTTGAAACAGAAGCAATCTTTTTATTTGAAACAGTTTCTCTCAGTGTTCCTGTTTCATTAAGCAGAAACAGCTTCCTCCAACAGCTATGCTACGTCACGCCTAGTTATGGGGTTTGAAACAGAAGCAATCTGTTTATTTGAAACAGTTTCTCTCAGTGTTCCTGTTTCATTAAGCAGAAACAGCTTCCTCCAACATCTATGCTACGTCACGCCTAGTGGTGGGGTTTGAAACAGAAGCAATCTTTTTATTTGAAACAGTTTCTCTCAGTGTTCCGGTTTCATTAAGCAGAAACAGCTTCCTCCAACAGCTATGCTATGTCACGCCTAGTGGTGGGGTTTGAAACAGAAGCAATCTGTTTATTTGAAACAGTTTCTCTGAGTGTTCCTGATCATTAAGCAGAAACAGCTTCCTCCAACAGCTATGCTACGTCACGCCTAGTGGTGGGGTTTGAAACAGAAGCAATCTGTTTATTTGAAACAGTTTCTCTGAGTGTTCCTGATCATTAAGCAGAAACAGCTTCCTCCAACAGCTATGCTACGTCACGCCTAGTGGTGGGGTTTGAAACAGAAGCAATCTTTTTATTTGAAACAGTTTCTCTCAGTGTTCCGGTTTCATTAAGCAGAAACAGCTTCCTCCAACAGCTATGCTATGTCACGCCTAGTGGTGGGGTTTGAAACAGAAGCAATCTGTTTATTTGAAACAGTTTCTCTGAGTGTTCCTGATCATTAAGCAGAAACAGCTTCCTCCAACAGCTATGCTACGTCACGCCTAGTGGTGGGGTTTGAAACAGAAGCAATCTGTTTATTTGAAACAGTTTCTCTGAGTGTTCCTGATCATTAAGCAGAAACAGCTTCCTCCAACAGCTATGCTACGTCACGCCTAGTGGTGGGGTTTGAAACAGAAGCAATCTGTTTATTTGAAACAGTTTCTCTGAGTGTTCCTGATCATTAAGCAGAAACAGCTTCCTCCAACAGCTATGCTACGTCACGCCTAGTGGTGGGGTTTGAAACAGAAGCAATCTGTTTATTTGAAACAGTTTCTCTGAGTGTTCCTGATCATTAAGCAGAAACAGCTTCCTCCAACAGCTATGCTACGTCACGCCTAGTGGTGGGGTTTGAAACAGAAGCAATCTGTTTATTTGAAACAGTTTCTCTGAGTGTTCCTGATCATTAAGCAGAAACAGCTTCCTCCAACAGCTATGCTACGTCACGCCTAGTGGTGGGGTTTGAAACAGAAGCAATCTGTTTATTTGAAACAGTTTCTCTGAGTGTTCCTGATCATTAAGCAGAAACAGCTTCCTCCAACAGCTATGCTACGTCACGCCTAGTGGTGGGGTTTGAAACAGAAGCAATCTGTTTATTTGAAACAGTTTCTCTGAGTGTTCCTGATCATTAAGCAGAAACAGCTTCCTCCAACAGCTATGCTACGTCACGCCTAGTGGTGGGGTTTGAAACAGAAGCAATCTGTTTATTTGAAACAGTTTCTCTGAGTGTTCCTGATCATTAAGCAGAAACAGCTTCCTCCAACAGCTATGCTACGTCACGCCTAGTGGTGGGGTTTGAAACAGAAGCAATCTGTTTATTTGAAACAGTTTCTCTGAGTGTTCCTGATCATTAAGCAGAAACAGCTTCCTCCAACAGCTATGCTACGTCACGCCTAGTGGTGGGGTTTGAAACAGAAGCAATCTGTTTATTTGAAACAGTTTCTCTGAGTGTTCCTGATCATTAAGCAGAAACAGCTTCCTCCAACAGCTATGCTACGTCACGCCTAGTGGTGGGGTTTGAAACAGAAGCAATCTGTTTATTTGAAACAGTTTCTCTCAGTGTTCCTGTTTCATTAAGCAGAAACAGCTTCCTCCAACAGCTATGCTACGTCACGCCTAGTTATGGGGTTTGAAACAGAAGCAATCTGTTTATTTGAAACAGTTTCTCTCAGTGTTCCTGTTTCATTAAGCAGAAACAGCTTCCTCCAACATCTATGCTACGTCACGCCTAGTGGTGGGGTTTGAAACAGAAGCAATCTTTTTATTTTAAACAGTTTCTCTCAGTGTTCCGGTTTCATTAAGCAGAAACAGCTTCCTCCAACAGCTATGCTATGTCACGCCTAGTGGTGGGGTTTGAAACAGAAGCAATCTGTTTATTTGAAACAGTTTCTCTGAGTGTTCCTGATCATTAAGCAGAAACAGCTTCCTCCAACAGCTATGCTACGTCACGCCTAGTGGTGGGGTTTGAAACAGAAGCAATCTGTTTATTTGAAACAGTTTCTCTGAGTGTTCCTGATCATTAAGCAGAAACAGCTTCCTCCAACAGCTATGCTACGTCACGCCTAGTGGTGGGGTTTGAAACAGAAGCAATCTGTTTATTTGAAACAGTTTCTCTCAGTGTTCCTGTTTCATTAAGCAGAAACAGCTTCCTCCAACATCTATGCTACGTCACGCCTAGTGGTGGGGTTTGAAACAGAAGCAATCTGTTTATTTGAAACAGTTTCTCTGAGTGTTCCTGATCATTAAGCAGAAACAGCTTCCTCCAACAGCTATGCTATGTCACGCCTAGTGGTGGGGTTTGAAACAGAAGCAATCTTTTTATTTGAAACAGTTTCTCTCAGTGTTCCTGTTTCATTAAGCAGAAACAGCTTCCTCCAACAGCTATGCTATGTCACGCCTAGTGGTGGGGTTTGAAACAGAAGCAATCTGTTTATTTGAAACAGTTTCTCTGAGTGTTCCTGATCATTAAGCAGAAACAGCTTCCTCCAACAGCTATGCTACGTCACGCCTAGTGGTGGGGTTTGAAACAGAAGCAATCTGTTTATTTGAAACAGTTTCTCTGAGTGTTCCTGATCATTAAGCAGAAACAGCTTCCTCCAACAGCTATGCTACGTCACGCCTAGTGGTGGGGTTTGAAACAGAAGCAATCTGTTTATTTGAAACAGTTTCTCTGAGTGTTCCTGATCATTAAGCAGAAACAGCTTCCTCCAACAGCTATGCTACGTCACGCCTAGTGGTGGGGTTTGAAACAGAAGCAATCTGTTTATTTGAAACAGTTTCTCTGAGTGTTCCTGATCATTAAGCAGAAACAGCTTCCTCCAACAGCTATGCTACGTCACGCCTAGTGGTGGGGTTTGAAACAGAAGCAATCTGTTTATTTGAAACAGTTTCTCTGAGTGTTCCTGATCATTAAGCAGAAACAGCTTCCTCCAACAGCTATGCTACGTCACGCCTAGTGGTGGGGTTTGAAACAGAAGCAATCTGTTTATTTGAAACAGTTTCTCTGAGTGTTCCTGATCATTAAGCAGAAACAGCTTCCTCCAACAGCTATGCTACGTCACGCCTAGTGGTGGGGTTTGAAACAGAAGCAATCTGTTTATTTGAAACAGTTTCTCTGAGTGTTCCTGATCATTAAGCAGAAACAGCTTCCTCCAACAGCTATGCTACGTCACGCCTAGTGGTGGGGTTTGAAACAGAAGCAATCTGTTTATTTGAAACAGTTTCTCTGAGTGTTCCTGATCATTAAGCAGAAACAGCTTCCTCCAACAGCTATGCTACGTCACGCCTAGTGGTGGGGTTTGAAACAGAAGCAATCTGTTTATTTGAAACAGTTTCTCTGAGTGTTCCTGATCATTAAGCAGAAACAGCTTCCTCCAACAGCTATGCTACGTCACGCCTAGTGGTGGGGTTTGAAACAGAAGCAATCTGTTTATTTGAAACAGTTTCTCTGAGTGTTCCTGATCATTAAGCAGAAACAGCTTCCTCCAACAGCTATGCTACGTCACGCCTAGTGGTGGGGTTTGAAACAGAAGCAATCTGTTTATTTGAAACAGTTTCTCTGAGTGTTCCTGATCATTAAGCAGAAACAGCTTCCTCCAACAGCTATGCTATGTCACGCCTAGTGGTGGGGTTTGAAACAGAAGCAATCTTTTTATTTGAAACAGTTTCTCTGAGTGTTCCTGATCATTAAGCAGAAACAGCTTCCTCCAACAGCTATGCTACGTCACGCCTAGTGGTGGGGTTTGAAACAGAAGCAATCTTTTTATTTGAAACAGTTTCTCTGAGTGTTCCTGATCATTAAGCAGAAACAGCTTCCTCCAACAGCTATGCTACGTCACGCCTAGTGGTGGGGTTTGAAACAGAAGCAATCTGTTTATTTGAAACAGTTTCTCTGAGTGTTCCTGATCATTAAGCAGAAACAGCTTCCTCCAACAGCTATGCTACGTCACGCCTAGTGGTGGGGTTTGAAACAGAAGCAATCTGTTTATTTGAAACAGTTTCTCTGAGTGTTCCTGATCATTAAGCAGAAACAGCTTCCTCCAACAGCTATGCTACGTCACGCCTAGTGGTGGGGTTTGAAACAGAAGCAATCTGTTTATTTGAAACAGTTTCTCTGAGTGTTCCTGATCATTAAGCAGAAACAGCTTCCTCCAACAGCTATGCTACGTCACGCCTAGTGGTGGGGTTTGAAACAGAAGCAATCTGTTTATTTGAAACAGTTTCTCTGAGTGTTCCTGATCATTAAGCAGAAACAGCTTCCTCCAACAGCTATGCTATGTCACGCCTAGTGGTGGGGTTTGAAACAGAAGCAATCTGTTTATTTGAAACAGTTTCTCTGAGTGTTCCTGATCATTAAGCAGAAACAGCTTCCTCCAACAGCTATGCTACGTCACGCCTAGTTATGGGGTTTGAAACAGAAGCAATCTGTTTATTTGAAACAGTTTCTCTCAGTGTTCCTGTTTCATTAAGCAGAAACAGCTTCCTCCAACAGCTATGCTACGTCACGCCTAGTGGTGGGGTTTGAAACAGAAGCAATCTGTTTATTTGAAACAGTTTCTCTGAGTGTTCCTGATCATTAAGCAGAAACAGCTTCCTCCAACAGCTATGCTACGTCACGCCTAGTTATGGGGTTTGAAACAGAAGCAATCTGTTTATTTGAAACAGTTTCTCTCAGTGTTCCTGTTTCATTAAGCAGAAACAGCTTCCTCCAACATCTATGCTACGTCACGCCTAGTGGTGGGGTTTGAAACAGAAGCAATCTTTTTATTTGAAACAGTTTCTCTCAGTGTTCCGGTTTCATTAAGCAGAAACAGCTTCCTCCAACAGCTATGCTACGTCACGCCTAGTGGTGGTGTTTGAAACAGAAGCAATCTGTTTATTTGAAACAGTTTCTCTCAGTGTTCCTGTTTCATTAAGCAGAAACAGCTTCCTCCAGCAGCTATGCTACGTCACGCCTAGTGGTGGGGTTTGAAACAGAAGCAATCTGTTTATTTGAAACAGTTTCTCTCAGTGTTCCTGTTTCATTAAGCAGAAACAGCTTCCTCCAACAGCTATGCTACGTCACGCCTAGTGGTGGGGTTTGAAACAGAAGCAATCTGTTTATTTGAAACAGTTTCTCTCAGTGTTCCTGTTTCATTAAGCAGAAACAGCTTCCTCCAACAGCTATGCTACGCCACGCCTAGTGGTGGGGTTTGAAACAGAAGCAATCTGTTTATTTGAAACAGTTTCTCTCAGTGTTCCTGTTTCATTAAGCAGAAACAGCTTCCTCCAACAGCTATGCTACGTCACGCCTAGTGGTGGGGTTTGAAACAGAAGCAATCTGTTTATTTGAAACAGTTTCTCTCAGTGTTCCTGTTTCATTAAGCAGAAACAGCTTTCTCCAACAGCTATGCTACGTCACGCCTAGTGGTGGGGTTTGAAACAGAAGCAATCTGTTTATTTGAAACAGTTTCTCTCAGTGTTCCTGTTTCATTAAGCAGAAACAGCTTCCTCCAGCAGCTATGCTACGTCACGCCTAGTGGTGGGGTTTGAAACAGAAGCAATCTGTTTATTTGAAACAGTTTCTCTCAGTGTTCCTGTTTCATTAAGCAGAAACAGCTTCCTCCAACAGCTATGCTACGTCACGCCTAGTGGTGGGTTTTGAAACAGAAGCAATCTGTTTATTTGAAACAGTTTCTCTCAGTGTTCCTGTTTCATTAAGCAGAAACAGATTCCTCCAACAGCTATGCTACGTCACGCCTAGTGGTGGGGTTTGAAACAGAATCAATCTTTTTATTTGAAACAGTTTCTCTCAGTGTTCCGGTTTCATTAAGCAGAAACAGCTTCCTCCAACAGCTATGCTACGTCACGCCTAGTGGTGGGGTTTGAAACAGAAGCAATCTGTTTATTTGAAACAGTTTCTCTCAGTGTTCCTGTTTCATAAAGCAGAAACAGCTTACTCCAGCAGCTATGCTATGTCACGCTTAGTGGTGGGGTTTGAAACAGAAGCAATCTGTTTATTTGAAACAGTTTCTCTCAGTGTTCCTGTTTCATTAAGCAGAATCAGCTTCCTCCAACAGCTATGCTACGTCACGACTAGTGGTGGGGTTTGAAACAGAAGCAATCTGTTTATTTGAAACAGTTTCTCTCAGTGTTCCTGTTTCATTAAGCAGAAACAGATTCCTCCAACAGCTATGCTACGTCACGCCTAGTGCTGGGGTTTGAAACAGAATCAATCTTTTTATTTGAAACAGTTTCTCTCAGTGTTCCGGTTTCATTAAGCAGAAACAGCTTCCTCCAACAGCTATGCTACGTCACGCCTAGTGGTGGGGTTTGAAACAGAAGCAATCTGTTTATTTGAAACAGTTTCTCTCAGTGTTCCTGTTTAATTAAGCAGAAACAGCTTCCTCCAACAGCTATGCTACGTCACGCCTAGTGGTGGGGTTTGAAACAGAAGCAATCTTTTTATTTGAAACAGTTTCTCTCAGTGTTCTGGTTTCATTAAGCAGAAACAGCTTCCTCCAACAGCTATGCTACGTCACGCCTAGTGGTGGGGTTTGAAACAGAAGCAATGTGTTTATTTGAAACAGTTTCTCTCAGTGTTCCTGTTTCATTAAGCAGAAACAGCTTCCTCCAACAGCTATGCTACGTCACGCCTAGTGGTGGGGTTTGAAACAGAAGCAATCTGTTTATTTGAAACAGTTTCTCTCAGTGTTCCTGTTTCATTAAGCAGAAACAGATTCCTCCAACAGCTATGCTACGTCACGCCTAGTGGTGGGGTTTGAAACAGAATCAATCTTTTTATTTGAAACAGTTTCTCTCAGTGTTCCGGTTTCATTAAGCAGAAACAGCTTCCTCCAACAGCTATGCTACGTCACGCCTAGTGGTGGGGTTTGAAACAGAAGCAATCTGTTTATTTGAAACAGTTTCTCTCAGTGTTCCTGTTTCATAAAGCAGAAACAGCTTACTCCAGCAGCTATGCTATGTCACGCTTAGTGGTGGGGTTTGAAACAGAAGCAATCTGTTTATTTGAAACAGTTTCTCTCAGTGTTCCTGTTTCATTAAGCAGAATCAGCTTCCTCCAACAGCTATGCTACGTCACGACTAGTGGTGGGGTTTGAAACAGAAGCAATCTGTTTATTTGAAACAGTTTCTCTCAGTGTTCCTGTTTCATTAAGCAGAAACAGATTCCTCCAACAGCTATGCTACGTCACGCCTAGTGGTGGGGTTTGAAACAGAATCAATCTTTTTATTTGAAACAGTTTCTCTCAGTGTTCCGGTTTCATTAAGCAGAAACAGCTTCCTCCAACAGCTATGCTACGTCACGCCTAGTGGTGGGGTTTGAAACAGAAGCAATCTTTTTATTTGAAACAGTTTCTCTCAGTGTTCCTGTTTCATAAAGCAGAAACAGCTTACTCCAGCAGCTATGCTATGTCACGCTAAGTGGTGGGGTTTGAAACAGAAGCAATCTGTTTATTTGAAACAGTTTCTCTGAGTGTTCCTGATCATTAAGCAGAAACAGCTTCCTCCAACAGCTATGCTACGTCACGCCTAGTGGTGGGGTTTGAAACAGAAGCAATCTTTTTATTTGAAACAGTTTCTCTCAGTGTTCCTGTTTCATAAAGCAGAAACAGCTTACTCCAGCAGCTATGCTATGTCACGCTAAGTGGTGGGGTTTGAAACAGAAGCAATCTGTTTATTTGAAACAGTTTCTCTGAGTGTTCCTGATCATTAAGCAGAAACAGCTTCCTCCAACAGCTATGCTACGTCACGCCTAGTGGTGGGGTTTGAAACAGAAGCAATCTGTTTATTTGAAACAGTTTCTCTGAGTGTTCCTGATCATTAAGCAGAAACAGCTTCCTCCAACAGCTATGCTACGTCACGCCTAGTGGTGGGGTTTGAAACAGAAGCAATCTGTTTATTTGAAACAGTTTCTCTGAGTGTTCCTGATCATTAAGCAGAAACAGCTTCCTCCAACAGCTATGCTACGTCACGCCTAGTGGTGGGGTTTGAAACAGAAGCAATCTGTTTATTTGAAACAGTTTCTCTGAGTGTTCCTGATCATTAAGCAGAAACAGCTTCCTCCAACAGCTATGCTACGTCACGCCTAGTGGTGGGGTTTGAAACAGAAGCAATCTGTTTATTTGAAACAGTTTCTCTGAGTGTTCCTGATCATTAAGCAGAAACAGCTTCCTCCAACAGCTATGCTACGTCACGCCTAGTGGTGGGGTTTGAAACAGAAGCAATCTGTTTATTTGAAACAGTTTCTCTGAGTGTTCCTGATCATTAAGCAGAAACAGCTTCCTCCAACAGCTATGCTACGTCACGCCTAGTGGTGGGGTTTGAAACAGAAGCAATCTGTTTATTTGAAACAGTTTCTCTCAGTGTTCCTGTTTCATTAAGCAGAAACAGCTTCCTCCAGCAGCTATGCTACGTCACGCCTAGTGGTGGGGTTTGAAACAGAAGCAATCTGTTTATTTGAAACAGTTTCTCTCAGTGTTCCTGTTTCATTAAGCAGAAACAGCTTCCTCCAACAGCTATGCTACGTCACGCCTAGTGGTGGGTTTTGAAACAGAAGCAATCTGTTTATTTGAAACAGTTTCTCTCAGTGTTCCTGTTTCATTAAGCAGAAACAGATTCCTCCAACAGCTATGCTACGTCACGCCTAGTGGTGGGGTTTGAAACAGAATCAATCTTTTTATTTGAAACAGTTTCTCTCAGTGTTCCGGTTTCATTAAGCAGAAACAGCTTCCTCCAACAGCTATGCTACGTCACGCCTAGTGGTGGGGTTTGAAACAGAAGCAATCTGTTTATTTGAAACAGTTTCTCTCAGTGTTCCTGTTTCATAAAGCAGAAACAGCTTACTCCAGCAGCTATGCTATGTCACGCTTAGTGGTGGGGTTTGAAACAGAAGCAATCTGTTTATTTGAAACAGTTTCTCTCAGTGTTCCTGTTTCATTAAGCAGAATCAGCTTCCTCCAACAGCTATGCTACGTCACGACTAGTGGTGGGGTTTGAAACAGAAGCAATCTGTTTATTTGAAACAGTTTCTCTCAGTGTTCCTGTTTCATTAAGCAGAAACAGATTCCTCCAACAGCTATGCTACGTCACGCCTAGTGCTGGGGTTTGAAACAGAATCAATCTTTTTATTTGAAACAGTTTCTCTCAGTGTTCCGGTTTCATTAAGCAGAAACAGCTTCCTCCAACAGCTATGCTACGTCACGCCTAGTGGTGGGGTTTGAAACAGAAGCAATCTGTTTATTTGAAACAGTTTCTCTCAGTGTTCCTGTTTAATTAAGCAGAAACAGCTTCCTCCAACAGCTATGCTACGTCACGCCTAGTGGTGGGGTTTGAAACAGAAGCAATCTTTTTATTTGAAACAGTTTCTCTCAGTGTTCTGGTTTCATTAAGCAGAAACAGCTTCCTCCAACAGCTATGCTACGTCACGCCTAGTGGTGGGGTTTGAAACAGAAGCAATGTGTTTATTTGAAACAGTTTCTCTCAGTGTTCCTGTTTCATTAAGCAGAAACAGCTTCCTCCAACAGCTATGCTACGTCACGCCTAGTGGTGGGGTTTGAAACAGAAGCAATCTGTTTATTTGAAACAGTTTCTCTCAGTGTTCCTGTTTCATTAAGCAGAAACAGATTCCTCCAACAGCTATGCTACGTCACGCCTAGTGGTGGGGTTTGAAACAGAATCAATCTTTTTATTTGAAACAGTTTCTCTCAGTGTTCCGGTTTCATTAAGCAGAAACAGCTTCCTCCAACAGCTATGCTACGTCACGCCTAGTGGTGGGGTTTGAAACAGAAGCAATCTGTTTATTTGAAACAGTTTCTCTCAGTGTTCCTGTTTCATAAAGCAGAAACAGCTTACTCCAGCAGCTATGCTATGTCACGCTTAGTGGTGGGGTTTGAAACAGAAGCAATCTGTTTATTTGAAACAGTTTCTCTCAGTGTTCCTGTTTCATTAAGCAGAATCAGCTTCCTCCAACAGCTATGCTACGTCACGACTAGTGGTGGGGTTTGAAACAGAAGCAATCTGTTTATTTGAAACAGTTTCTCTCAGTGTTCCTGTTTCATTAAGCAGAAACAGATTCCTCCAACAGCTATGCTACGTCACGCCTAGTGGTGGGGTTTGAAACAGAATCAATCTTTTTATTTGAAACAGTTTCTCTCAGTGTTCCGGTTTCATTAAGCAGAAACAGCTTCCTCCAACAGCTATGCTACGTCACGCCTAGTGGTGGGGTTTGAAACAGAAGCAATCTTTTTATTTGAAACAGTTTCTCTCAGTGTTCCTGTTTCATAAAGCAGAAACAGCTTACTCCAGCAGCTATGCTATGTCACGCTAAGTGGTGGGGTTTGAAACAGAAGCAATCTGTTTATTTGAAACAGTTTCTCTGAGTGTTCCTGATCATTAAGCAGAAACAGCTTCCTCCAACAGCTATGCTACGTCACGCCTAGTGGTGGGGTTTGAAACAGAAGCAATCTTTTTATTTGAAACAGTTTCTCTCAGTGTTCCTGTTTCATAAAGCAGAAACAGCTTACTCCAGCAGCTATGCTATGTCACGCTAAGTGGTGGGGTTTGAAACAGAAGCAATCTGTTTATTTGAAACAGTTTCTCTGAGTGTTCCTGATCATTAAGCAGAAACAGCTTCCTCCAACAGCTATGCTACGTCACGCCTAGTGGTGGGGTTTGAAACAGAAGCAATCTGTTTATTTGAAACAGTTTCTCTGAGTGTTCCTGATCATTAAGCAGAAACAGCTTCCTCCAACAGCTATGCTACGTCACGCCTAGTGGTGGGGTTTGAAACAGAAGCAATCTGTTTATTTGAAACAGTTTCTCTGAGTGTTCCTGATCATTAAGCAGAAACAGCTTCCTCCAACAGCTATGCTACGTCACGCCTAGTGGTGGGGTTTGAAACAGAAGCAATCTGTTTATTTGAAACAGTTTCTCTGAGTGTTCCTGATCATTAAGCAGAAACAGCTTCCTCCAACAGCTATGCTACGTCACGCCTAGTGGTGGGGTTTGAAACAGAAGCAATCTGTTTATTTGAAACAGTTTCTCTGAGTGTTCCTGATCATTAAGCAGAAACAGCTTCCTCCAACAGCTATGCTACGTCACGCCTAGTGGTGGGGTTTGAAACAGAAGCAATCTGTTTATTTGAAACAGTTTCTCTGAGTGTTCCTGATCATTAAGCAGAAACAGCTTCCTCCAACAGCTATGCTACGTCACGCCTAGTGGTGGGGTTTGAAACAGAAGCAATCTGTTTATTTGAAACAGTTTCTCTCAGTGTTCCTGTTTCATTAAGCAGAAACAGCTTCCTCCAACATCTATGCTACGTCACGCCTAGTGGTGGGGTTTGAAACAGAAGCAATCTGTTTATTTGAAACAGTTTCTCTGAGTGTTCCTGATCATTAAGCAGAAACAGCTTCCTCCAACAGCTATGCTATGTCACGCCTAGTGGTGGGGTTTGAAACAGAAGCAATCTTTTTATTTGAAACAGTTTCTCTCAGTGTTCCTGTTTCATTAAGCAGAAACAGCTTCCTCCAACAGCTATGCTACGTCACGCCTAGTTATGGGGTTTGAAACAGAAGCAATCTGTTTATTTGAAACAGTTTCTCTCAGTGTTCCTGTTTCATTAAGCAGAAACAGCTTCCTCCAACATCTATGCTACGTCACGCCTAGTGGTGGGGTTTGAAACAGAAGCAATCTTTTTATTTGAAACAGTTTCTCTCAGTGTTCCGGTTTCATTAAGCAGAAACAGCTTCCTCCAACAGCTATGCTATGTCACGCCTAGTGGTGGGGTTTGAAACAGAAGCAATCTGTTTATTTGAAACAGTTTCTCTGAGTGTTCCTGATCATTAAGCAGAAACAGCTTCCTCCAACAGCTATGCTACGTCACGCCTAGTGGTGGGGTTTGAAACAGAAGCAATCTGTTTATTTGAAACAGTTTCTCTGAGTGTTCCTGATCATTAAGCAGAAACAGCTTCCTCCAACAGCTATGCTACGTCACGCCTAGTGGTGGGGTTTGAAACAGAAGCAATCTTTTTATTTGAAACAGTTTCTCTCAGTGTTCCGGTTTCATTAAGCAGAAACAGCTTCCTCCAACAGCTATGCTATGTCACGCCTAGTGGTGGGGTTTGAAACAGAAGCAATCTGTTTATTTGAAACAGTTTCTCTGAGTGTTCCTGATCATTAAGCAGAAACAGCTTCCTCCAACAGCTATGCTACGTCACGCCTAGTGGTGGGGTTTGAAACAGAAGCAATCTGTTTATTTGAAACAGTTTCTCTGAGTGTTCCTGATCATTAAGCAGAAACAGCTTCCTCCAACAGCTATGCTACGTCACGCCTAGTGGTGGGGTTTGAAACAGAAGCAATCTGTTTATTTGAAACAGTTTCTCTGAGTGTTCCTGATCATTAAGCAGAAACAGCTTCCTCCAACAGCTATGCTACGTCACGCCTAGTGGTGGGGTTTGAAACAGAAGCAATCTGTTTATTTGAAACAGTTTCTCTGAGTGTTCCTGATCATTAAGCAGAAACAGCTTCCTCCAACAGCTATGCTACGTCACGCCTAGTGGTGGGGTTTGAAACAGAAGCAATCTGTTTATTTGAAACAGTTTCTCTGAGTGTTCCTGATCATTAAGCAGAAACAGCTTCCTCCAACAGCTATGCTACGTCACGCCTAGTGGTGGGGTTTGAAACAGAAGCAATCTGTTTATTTGAAACAGTTTCTCTGAGTGTTCCTGATCATTAAGCAGAAACAGCTTCCTCCAACAGCTATGCTACGTCACGCCTAGTGGTGGGGTTTGAAACAGAAGCAATCTGTTTATTTGAAACAGTTTCTCTGAGTGTTCCTTATCATTAAGCAGAAACAGCTTCCTCCAACAGCTATGCTACGTCACGCCTAGTGGTGGGGTTTGAAACAGAAGCAATCTGTTTATTTGAAACAGTTTCTCTGAGTGTTCCTGATCATTAAGCAGAAACAGCTTCCTCCATCAGCTATGCTACGTCACGCCTAGTGGTGGGGTTTGAAACAGAAGCAATCTGTTTATTTGAAACAGTTTCTCTGAGTGTTCCTGATCATTAAGCAGAAACAGCTTCCTCCAACAGCTATGCTACGTCACGCCTAGTGGTGGGGTTTGAAACAGAAGCAATCTGTTTATTTGAAACAGTTTCTCTCAGTGTTCCTGTTTCATTAAGCAGAAACAGCTTCCTCCAACAGCTATGCTACGTCACGCCTAGTTATGGGGTTTGAAACAGAAGCAATCTGTTTATTTGAAACAGTTTCTCTCAGTGTTCCTGTTTCATTAAGCAGAAACAGCTTCCTCCAACATCTATGCTACGTCACGCCTAGTGGTGGGGTTTGAAACAGAAGCAATCTTTTTATTTGAAACAGTTTCTCTCAGTGTTCCTGTTTCATAAAGCAGAAACAGCTTACTCCAGCAGCTATGCTATGTCACGCTAAGTGGTGGGGTTTGAAACAGAAGCAATCTGTTTATTTGAAACAGTTTCTCTGAGTGTTCCTGATCATTAAGCAGAAACAGCTTCCTCCAACAGCTATGCAACGTCACGCCTAGTGGTGGGGTTTGAAACAGAAGCAATCTTTTTATTTGAAACAGTTTCTCTCAGTGTTCCTGTTTCATAAAGCAGAAACAGCTTACTCCAGCAGCTATGCTATGTCACGCTAAGTGGTGGGGTTTGAAACAGAAGCAATCTGTTTATTTGAAACAGTTTCTCTGAGTGTTCCTGATCATTAAGCAGAAACAGCTTCCTCCAACAGCTATGCTACGTCACGCCTAGTGGTGGGGTTTGAAACAGAAGCAATCTGTTTATTTGAAACAGTTTCTCTGAGTGTTCCTGATCATTAAGCAGAAACAGCTTCCTCCAACAGCTATGCTACGTCACGCCTAGTGGTGGGGTTTGAAACAGAAGCAATCTGTTTATTTGAAACAGTTTCTCTGAGTGTTCCTGATCATTAAGCAGAAACAGCTTCCTCCAACAGCTATGCTACGTCACGCCTAGTGGTGGGGTTTGAAACAGAAGCAATCTGTTTATTTGAAACAGTTTCTCTGAGTGTTCCTGATCATTAAGCAGAAACAGCTTCCTCCAACAGCTATGCTACGTCACGCCTAGTGGTGGGGTTTGAAACAGAAGCAATCTGTTTATTTGAAACAGTTTCTCTGAGTGTTCCTGATCATTAAGCAGAAACAGCTTCCTCCAACAGCTATGCTACGTCACGCCTAGTGGTGGGGTTTGAAACAGAAGCAATCTGTTTATTTGAAACAGTTTCTCTGAGTGTTCCTGATCATTAAGCAGAAACAGCTTCCTCCAACAGCTATGCTACGTCACGCCTAGTGGTGGGGTTTGAAACAGAAGCAATCTGTTTATTTGAAACAGTTTCTCTCAGTGTTCCTGTTTCATTAAGCAGAAACAGCTTCCTCCAACATCTATGCTACGTCACGCCTAGTGGTGGGGTTTGAAACAGAAGCAATCTGTTTATTTGAAACAGTTTCTCAGAGTGTTCCTGATCATTAAGCAGAAACAGCTTCCTCCAACAGCTATGCTATGTCACGCCTAGTGGTGGGGTTTGAAACAGAAGCAATCTTTTTATTTGAAACAGTTTCTCTCAGTGTTCCTGTTTCATTAAGCAGAAACAGCTTCCTCCAACAGCTATGCTACGTCACGCCTAGTTATGGGGTTTGAAACAGAAGCAATCTGTTTATTTGAAACAGTTTCTCTCAGTGTTCCTGTTTCATTAAGCAGAAACAGCTTCCTCCAACATCTATGCTACGTCACGCCTAGTGGTGGGGTTTGAAACAGAAGCAATCTTTTTATTTGAAACAGTTTCTCTCAGTGTTCCGGTTTCATTAAGCAGAAACAGCTTCCTCCAACAGCTATGCTATGTCACGCCTAGTGGTGGGGTTTGAAACAGAAGCAATCTGTTTATTTGAAACAGTTTCTCTGAGTGTTCCTGATCATTAAGCAGAAACAGCTTCCTCCAACAGCTATGCTACGTCACGCCTAGTGGTGGGGTTTGAAACAGAAGCAATCTGTTTATTTGAAACAGTTTCTCTGAGTGTTCCTGATCATTAAGCAGAAACAGCTTCCTCCAACAGCTATGCTACGTCACGCCTAGTGGTGGGGTTTGAAACAGAAGCAATCTTTTTATTTGAAACAGTTTCTCTCAGTGTTCCGGTTTCATTAAGCAGAAACAGCTTCCTCCAACAGCTATGCTATGTCACGCCTAGTGGTGGGGTTTGAAACAGAAGCAATCTGTTTATTTGAAACAGTTTCTCTGAGTGTTCCTGATCATTAAGCAGAAACAGCTTCCTCCAACAGCTATGCTACGTCACGCCTAGTGGTGGGGTTTGAAACAGAAGCAATCTGTTTATTTGAAACAGTTTCTCTGAGTGTTCCTGATCATTAAGCAGAAACAGCTTCCTCCAACAGCTATGCTACGTCACGCCTAGTGGTGGGGTTTGAAACAGAAGCAATCTGTTTATTTGAAACAGTTTCTCTGAGTGTTCCTGATCATTAAGCAGAAACAGCTTCCTCCAACAGCTATGCTACGTCACGCCTAGTGGTGGGGTTTGAAACAGAAGCAATCTGTTTATTTGAAACAGTTTCTCTGAGTGTTCCTGATCATTAAGCAGAAACAGCTTCCTCCAACAGCTATGCTACGTCACGCCTAGTGGTGGGGTTTGAAACAGAAGCAATCTGTTTATTTGAAACAGTTTCTCTGAGTGTTCCTGATCATTAAGCAGAAACAGCTTCCTCCAACAGCTATGCTACGTCACGCCTAGTGGTGGGGTTTGAAACAGAAGCAATCTGTTTATTTGAAACAGTTTCTCTGAGTGTTCCTGATCATTAAGCAGAAACAGCTTCCTCCAACAGCTATGCTACGTCACGCCTAGTGGTGGGGTTTGAAACAGAAGCAATCTGTTTATTTGAAACAGTTTCTCTGAGTGTTCCTGATCATTAAGCAGAAACAGCTTCCTCCAACAGCTATGCTACGTCACGCCTAGTGGTGGGGTTTGAAACAGAAGCAATCTGTTTATTTGAAACAGTTTCTCTGAGTGTTCCTTATCATTAAGCAGAAACAGCTTCCTCCAACAGCTATGCTACGTCACGCCTAGTGGTGGGGTTTGAAACAGAAGCAATCTGTTTATTTGAAACAGTTTCTCTGAGTGTTCCTGATCATTAAGCAGAAACAGCTTCCTCCATCAGCTATGCTACGTCACGCCTAGTGGTGGGGTTTGAAACAGAAGCAATCTGTTTATTTGAAACAGTTTCTCTGAGTGTTCCTGATCATTAAGCAGAAACAGCTTCCTCCAACAGCTATGCTACGTCACGCCTAGTGGTGGGGTTTGAAACAGAAGCAATCTGTTTATTTGAAACAGTTTCTCTCAGTGTTCCTGTTTCATTAAGCAGAAACAGCTTCCTCCAACAGCTATGCTACGTCACGCCTAGTTATGGGGTTTGAAACAGAAGCAATCTGTTTATTTGAAACAGTTTCTCTCAGTGTTCCTGTTTCATTAAGCAGAAACAGCTTCCTCCAACATCTATGCTACGTCACGCCTAGTGGTGGGGTTTGAAACAGAAGCAATCTTTTTATTTGAAACAGTTTCTCTCAGTGTTCCGGTTTCATTAAGCAGAAACAGCTTCCTCCAACAGCTATGCTATGTCACGCCTAGTGGTGGGGTTTGAAACAGAAGCAATCTGTTTATTTGAAACAGTTTCTCTGAGTGTTCCTGATCATTAAGCAGAAACAGCTTCCTCCAACAGCTATGCTACGTCACGCCTAGTGGTGGGGTTTGAAACAGAAGCAATCTGTTTATTTGAAACAGTTTCTCTGAGTGTTCCTGATCATTAAGCAGAAACAGCTTCCTCCAACAGCTATGCTACGTCACGCCTAGTGGTGGGGTTTGAAACAGAAGCAATCTGTTTATTTGAAACAGTTTCTCTCAGTGTTCCTGTTTCATTAAGCAGAAACAGCTTCCTCCAACATCTATGCTACGTCACGCCTAGTGGTGGGGTTTGAAACAGAAGCAATCTGTTTATTTGAAACAGTTTCTCTGAGTGTTCCTGATCATTAAGCAGAAACAGCTTCCTCCAACAGCTATGCTATGTCACGCCTAGTGGTGGGGTTTGAAACAGAAGCAATCTTTTTATTTGAAACAGTTTCTCTCAGTGTTCCTGTTTCATTAAGCAGAAACAGCTTCCTCCAACAGCTATGCTATGTCACGCCTAGTGGTGGGGTTTGAAACAGAAGCAATCTGTTTATTTGAAACAGTTTCTCTGAGTGTTCCTGATCATTAAGCAGAAACAGCTTCCTCCAACAGCTATGCTACGTCACGCCTAGTGGTGGGGTTTGAAACAGAAGCAATCTGTTTATTTGAAACAGTTTCTCTGAGTGTTCCTGATCATTAAGCAGAAACAGCTTCCTCCAACAGCTATGCTACGTCACGCCTAGTGGTGGGGTTTGAAACAGAAGCAATCTGTTTATTTGAAACAGTTTCTCTGAGTGTTCCTGATCATTAAGCAGAAACAGCTTCCTCCAACAGCTATGCTACGTCACGCCTAGTGGTGGGGTTTGAAACAGAAGCAATCTGTTTATTTGAAACAGTTTCTCTGAGTGTTCCTGATCATTAAGCAGAAACAGCTTCCTCCAACAGCTATGCTACGTCACGCCTAGTGGTGGGGTTTGAAACAGAAGCAATCTGTTTATTTGAAACAGTTTCTCTGAGTGTTCCTGATCATTAAGCAGAAACAGCTTCCTCCAACAGCTATGCTACGTCACGCCTAGTGGTGGGGTTTGAAATAGAAGCAATCTGTTTATTTGAAACAGTTTCTCTGAGTGTTCCTGATCATTAAGCAGAAACAGCTTCCTCCAACAGCTATGCTACGTCACGCCTAGTGGTGGGGTTTGAAACAGAAGCAATCTGTTTATTTGAAACAGTTTCTCTGAGTGTTCCTGATCATTAAGCAGAAACAGCTTCCTCCAACAGCTATGCTACGTCACGCCTAGTGGTGGGGTTTGAAACAGAAGCAATCTGTTTATTTGATACAGTTTCTCTGAGTGTTCCTGATCATTAAGCAGAAACAGCTTCCTCCAACAGCTATGCTACGTCACGCCTAGTGGTGGGGTTTGAAACAGAAGCAATCTGTTTATTTGAAACAGTTTCTCTGAGTGTTCCTGATCATTAAGCAGAAACAGCTTCCTCCAAGAGCTATGCTACGTCACGCCTAGTGGTGGGGTTTGAAACAGAAGCAATCTGTTTATTTGAAACAGTTTCTCTGAGTGTTCCTGATCATTAAGCAGAAACAGCTTCCTCCAACAGCTATGCTACGTCACGCCTAGTGGTGGGGTTTGAAACAGAAGCAATCTGTTTATTTGAAACAGTTTCTCTGAGTGTTCCTGATCATTAAGCAGAAACAGCTTCCTCCAACAGCTATGCTATGTCACGCCTAGTGGTGGAGTTTGAAACAGAAGCAATCTTTTTATTTGAAACAGTTTCTCTGAGTGTTCCTGATCATTAAGCAGAAACAGCTTCCTCCAACAGCTATGCTATGTCACGCCTAGTGGTGGGGTTTGAAACAGAAGCAATCTTTTTATTTGAAACAGTTTCTCTGAGTGTTCCTGATCATTAAGCAGAAACAGCTTCCTCCAACAGCTATGCTACGTCACGCCTAGTGGTGGGGTTTGAAACAGAAGCAATCTGTTTATTTGAAACAGTTTCTCTGAGTGTTCCTGATCATTAAGCAGAAACAGCTTCCTCCAACAGCTATGCTACGTCACGCCTAGTGGTGGGGTTTGAAACAGAAGCAATCTGTTTATTTGAAACAGTTTCTCTGAGTGTTCCTGATCATTAAGCAGAAACAGCTTCCTCCAACAGCTATGCTACGTCACGCCTAGTGGTGGGGTTTGAAACAGAAGCAATCTGTTTATTTGAAACAGTTTCTCTGAGTGTTCCTGATCATTAAGCAGAAACAGCTTCCTCCAACAGCTATGCTACGTCACGCCTAGTGGTGGGGTTTGAAACAGAAGCAATCTGTTTATTTGAAACAGTTTCTCTGAGTGTTCCTGATCATTAAGCAGAAACAGCTTCCTCCAACAGCTATGCTATGTCACGCCTAGTGGTGGGGTTTGAAACAGAAGCAATCTGTTTATTTGAAACAGTTTCTCTGAGTGTTCCTGATCATTAAGCAGAAACAGCTTCCTCCAACAGCTATGCTACGTCACGCCTAGTTATGGGGTTTGAAACAGAAGCAATCTGTTTATTTGAAACAGTTTCTCTCAGTGTTCCTGTTTCATTAAGCAGAAACAGCTTCCTCCAACAGCTATTCTACGTCACGCCTAGTGGTGGGGTTTGAAACAGAAGCAATCTGTTTATTTGAAACAGTTTCTCTGAGTGTTCCTGATCATTAAGCAGAAACAGCTTCCTCCAACAGCTATGCTACGTCACGCCTAGTTATGGGGTTTGAAACAGAAGCAATCTGTTTATTTGAAACAGTTTCTCTCAGTGTTCCTGTTTCATTAAGCAGAAACAGCTTCCTCCAACATCTACGCTACGTCACGCCTAGTGGTGGGGTTTGAAACAGAAGCAATCTTTTTATTTGAAACAGTTTCTCTCAGTGTTCCGGTTTCATTAAGCAGAAACAGCTTCCTCCAACAGCTATGCTACGTCACGCCTAGTGGTGGTGTTTGAAACAGAAGCAATCTGTTTATTTGAAACAGTTTCTCTCAGTGTTCCTGTTTCATTAAGCAGAAACAGCTTCCTCCAGCAGCTATGCTACGTCACGCCTAGTGGTGGGGTTTGAAACAGAAGCAATCTGTTTATTTGAAACAGTTTCTCTCAGTGTTCCTGTTTCATTAAGCAGAAACAGCTTCCTCCAACAGCTATGCTACGTCACGCCTAGTGGTGGGGTTTGAAACAGAAGCAATCTGTTTATTTGAAACAGTTTCTCTCAGTGTTCCTGTTTCATTAAGCAGAAACAGCTTCCTCCAACAGCTATGCTACGTCACGCCTAGTGGTGGGGTTTGAAACAGAAGCAATCTGTTTATTTGAAACAGTTTCTCTCAGTGTTCCTGTTTCATTAAGCAGAAACAGCTTCCTCCAACAGCTATGCTACGTCACGCCTAGTGGTGGGGTTTGAAACAGAAGCAATCTGTATATTTGAAACAGTTTCTCTCAGTGTTCCTGTTTCATTAAGCAGAAACAGCTTCCTCCAACAGCTATGCTACGTCACGCCTAGTGGTGGGGTTTGAAACAGAAGCAATCTGTTTATTTGAAACAGTTTCTCTCAGTGTTCCTGTTTCATTAAGCAGAAACAGCTTCCTCCAGCAGCTATGCTACGTCACGCCTAGTGGTGGGGTTTGAAACAGAAGCAATCTGTTTATTTGAAACAGTTTCTCTCAGTGTTCCTGTTTCATTAAGCAGAAACAGCTTCCTCCAACAGCTATGCTACGTCACGCCTAGTGTTGGGTTTTGAAACAGAAGCAATCTGTTTATTTGAAACAGTTTCTCTCAGTGTTCCTGTTTCATTAAGCAGAAACAGATTCCTCCAACAGCTATGCTACGTCACGCCTAGTGGTGGGGTTTGAAACAGAATCAATCTTTTTATTTGAAACAGTTTCTCTCAGTGTTCCGGTTTCATTAAGCAGAAACAGCTTCCTCCAACAGCTATGCTACGTCACGCCTAGTGGTGGGGTTTGAAACAGAAGCAATCTGTTTATTTGAAACAGTTTCTCTCAGTGTTCCTGTTTCATAAAGCAGAAACAGCTTACTCCAGCAGCTATGCTATGTCACGCTTAGTGGTGGGGTTTGAAACAGAAGCAATCTGTTTATTTGAAACAGTTTCTCTCAGTGTTCCTGTTTCATTAAGCAGAATCAGCTTCCTCCAACAGCTATGCTACGTCACGACTAGTGGTGGGGTTTGAAACAGAAGCAATCTGTTTATTTGAAACAGTTTCTCTCAGTGTTCCTGTTTCATTAAGCAGAAACAGATTCCTCCAACAGCTATGCTACGTCACGCCTAGTGGTGGGGTTTGAAACAGAAGCAATCTGTTTATTTGAAACAGTATCTCTTAGTGTTCCTGTTTAATTAAGCAGAAACAGCTTCCTCCAACAGCTATGCTACGTCACGCCTAGTGGTGGGGTTTGAAACAGAAGCAATCTTTTTATTTGAAACAGTTTCTCTCAGTGTTCTGGTTTCATTAAGCAGAAACAGCTTCCTCCAACAGCTATGCTACGTCACGCCTAGTGGTGGGGTTTGAAACAGAAGCAATGTGTTTATTTGAAACAGTTTCTCTCAGTGTTCCTGTTTCATTAAGCAGAAACAGCTTCCTCCAACAGCTATGCTACGTCACGCCTAGTGGTGGGGTTTGAAACAGAAGCAATCTGTTTATTTGAAACAGTTTCTCTCAGTGTTCCTGTTTCATTAAGCAGAAACAGATTCCTCCAACAGCTATGCTACGTCACGCCTAGTGGTGGGGTTTGAAACAGAATCAATCTTTTTATTTGAAACAGTTTCTCTCAGTGTTCCGGTTTCATTAAGCAGAAACAGCTTCCTCCAACAGCTATGCTACGTCACGCCTAGTGGTGGGGTTTGAAACAGAAGCAATCTGTTTATTTGAAACAGTTTCTCTCAGTGTTCCTGTTTCATAAAGCAGAAACAGCTTACTCCAGCAGCTATGCTATGTCACGCTTAGTGGTGGGGTTTGAAACAGAAGCAATCTGTTTATTTGAAACAGTTTCTCTCAGTGTTCCTGTTTCATTAAGCAGAATCAGCTTCCTCCAACAGCTATGCTACGTCACGACTAGTGGTGGGGTTTGAAACAGAAGCAATCTGTTTATTTGAAACAGTTTCTCTCAGTGTTCCTGTTTCATTAAGCAGAAACAGATTCCTCCAACAGCTATGCTACGTCACGCCTAGTGGTGGGGTTTGAAACAGAATCAATCTTTTTATTTGAAACAGTTTCTCTCAGTGTTCCGGTTTCATTAAGCAGAAACAGCTTCCTCCAACAGCTATGCTACGTCACGCCTAGTGGTGGGGTTTGAAACAGAAGCAATCTTTTTATTTGAAACAGTTTCTCTCAGTGTTCCTGTTTCATAAAGCAGAAACAGCTTACTCCAGCAGCTATGCTATGTCACGCTAAGTGGTGGGGTTTGAAACAGAAGCAATCTGTTTATTTGAAACAGTTTCTCTGAGTGTTCCTGATCATTAAGCAGAAACAGCTTCCTCCAACAGCTATGCTACGTCACGCCTAGTGGTGGGGTTTGAAACAGAAGCAATCTTTTTATTTGAAACAGTTTCTCTCAGTGTTCCTGTTTCATAAAGCAGAAACAGCTTACTCCAGCAGCTATGCTATGTCACGCTAAGTGGTGGGGTTTGAAACAGAAGCAATCTGTTTATTTGAAACAGTTTCTCTGAGTGTTCCTGATCATTAAGCAGAAACAGCTTCCTCCAACAGCTATGCTACGTCACGCCTAGTGGTGGGGTTTGAAACAGAAGCAATCTTTTTATTTGAAACAGTTTCTCTCAGTGTTCCTGTTTCATAAAGCAGAAACAGCTTACTCCAGCAGCTATGCTATGTCACGCTAAGTGGTGGGGTTTGAAACAGAAGCAATCTGTTTATTTGAAACAGTTTCTCTTAGTGTTCCTGATCATTAAGCAGAAACAGCTTCCTCCAACAGCTATGCTACGTCACGCCTAGTGGTGGGGTTTGAAACAGAAGCAATCTGTTTATTTGAAACAGTTTCTCTCAGTGTTCCTGTTTCATTAAGCAGAAACAGCTTCCTCCAACAGCTATGCTACGTCACGCCTAGTTATGGGGTTTGAAACAGAAGCAATCTGTTTATTTGAAACAGTTTCTCTCAGTGTTCCTGTTTCATTAAGCAGAAACAGCTTCCTCCAACATCTATGCTACGTCACGCCTAGTGGTGGGGTTTGAAACAGAAGCAATCTTTTTATTTGAAACAGTTTCTCTCAGTGTTCCGGTTTCATTAAGCAGAAACAGCTTCCTCCAACAGCTATGCTATGTCACGCTAAGTGGTGGGGTTTGAAACAGAAGCAATCTGTTTATTTGAAACAGTTTCTCTGAGTGTTCCTGATCATTAAGCAGAAACAGCTTCCTCCAACAGCTATGCTACGTCACGCCTAGTGGTGGGGTTTGAAACAGAAGCAATCTTTTTATTTGAAACAGTTTCTCTCAGTGTTCCGGTTTCATTAAGCAGAAACAGCTTCCTCCAACAGCTATGCTATGTCACGCTAAGTGGTGGGGTTTGAAACAGAAGCAATCTGTTTATTTGAAACAGTTTCTCTGAGTGTTCCTGATCATTAAGCAGAAACAGCTTCCTCCAACAGCTATGCTACGTCACGCCTAGTGGTGGGGTTTGAAACAGAAGCAATCTTTTTATTTGAAACAGTTTCTCTCAGTGTTCCTGATCATTAAGCAGAAACAGCTTCCTCCAACAGCTATGCTATGTCACGCTAAGTGGTGGGGTTTGAAACAGAAGCAATCTGTTTATTTGAAACAGTTTCTCTGAGTGTTCCTGATCATTAAGCAGAAACAGCTTCCTCCAACAGCTATGCTACGTCACGCCTAGTGGTGGGGTTTGAAACAGAAGCAATCTTTTTATTTGAAACAGTTTCTCTCAGTGTTCCTGATCATTAAGCAGAAACAGCTTCCTCCAACAGCTATGCTATGTCACGCTAAGTGGTGGGGTTTGAAACAGAAGCAATCTGTTTATTTGAAACAGTTTCTCTGAGTGTTCCTGATCATTAAGCAGAAACAGCTTCCTCCAACAGCTATGCTACGTCACGCCTAGTGGTGGGGTTTGAAACAGAAGCAATCTTTTTATTTGAAACAGTTTCTCTCAGTGTTCCTGATCATTAAGCAGAAACAGCTTCCTCCAACAGCTATGCTACGTCACGCCTAGTGGTGGGGTTTGAAACAGAAGCAATCTGTTTATTTGAAACAGTTTCTCTGAGTGTTCCTGATCATTAAGCAGAAACAGCTTCCTCCAACAGCTATGCTATGTCACGCTAAGTGGTGGGGTTTGAAACAGAAGCAATCTGTTTATTTGAAACAGTTTCTCTTAGTGTTCCTGATCATTAAGCAGAAACAGCTTCCTCCAACAGCTATGCTACGTCACGCCTAGTGGTGGGGTTTGAAACAGAAGCAATCTGTTTATTTGAAACAGTTTCTCTCAGTGTTCCTGTTTCATTAAGCAGAAACAGCTTCCTCCAACAGCTATGCTACGTCACGCCTAGTTATGGGGTTTGAAACAGAAGCAATCTGTTTATTTGAAACAGTTTCTCTCAGTGTTCCTGTTTCATTAAGCAGAAACAGCTTCCTCCAACATCTATGCTACGTCACGCCTAGTGGTGGGGTTTGAAACAGAAGCAATCTTTTTATTTGAAACAGTTTCTCTCAGTGTTCCGGTTTCATTAAGCAGAAACAGCTTCCTCCAACAGCTATGCTATGTCACGCTAAGTGGTGGGGTTTGAAACAGAAGCAATCTGTTTATTTGAAACAGTTTCTCTGAGTGTTCCTGATCATTAAGCAGAAACAGCTTCCTCCAACAGCTATGCTACGTCACGCCTAGTGGTGGGGTTTGAAACAGAAGCAATCTTTTTATTTGAAACAGTTTCTCTCAGTGTTCCGGTTTCATTAAGCAGAAACAGCTTCCTCCAACAGCTATGCTATGTCACGCTAAGTGGTGGGGTTTGAAACAGAAGCAATCTGTTTATTTGAAACAGTTTCTCTGAGTGTTCCTGATCATTAAGCAGAAACAGCTTCCTCCAACAGCTATGCTACGTCACGCCTAGTGGTGGGGTTTGAAACAGAAGCAATCTTTTTATTTGAAACAGTTTCTCTCAGTGTTCCTGATCATTAAGCAGAAACAGCTTCCTCCAACAGCTATGCTATGTCACGCTAAGTGGTGGGGTTTGAAACAGAAGCAATCTGTTTATTTGAAACAGTTTCTCTGAGTGTTCCTGATCATTAAGCAGAAACAGCTTCCTCCAACAGCTATGCTACGTCACGCCTAGTGGTGGGGTTTGAAACAGAAGCAATCTTTTTATTTGAAACAGTTTCTCTCAGTGTTCCTGATCATTAAGCAGAAACAGCTTCCTCCAACAGCTATGCTACGTCACGCCTAGTGGTGGGGTTTGAAACAGAAGCAATCTTTTTATTTGAAACAGTTTCTCTCAGTGTTCCTGTTTCATAAAGCAGAAACAGCTTACTCCAGCAGCTATGCTATGTCACGCTAAGTGGTGGGGTTTGAAACAGAAGCAATCTGTTTATTTGAAACAGTTTCTCTGAGTGTTCCTGATCATTAAGCAGAAACAGCTTCCTCCAACAGCTATGCTACGTCACGCCTAGTGGTGGGGTTTGAAACAGAAGCAATCTTTTTATTTGAAACAGTTTCTCTCAGTGTTCCTGTTTCATAAAGCAGAAACAGCTTACTCCAGCAGCTATGCTATGTCACGCTAAGTGGTGGGGTTTGAAACAGAAGCAATCTGTTTATTTGAAACAGTTTCTCTTAGTGTTCCTGATCATTAAGCAGAAACAGCTTCCTCCAACAGCTATGCTACGTCACGCCTAGTGGTGGGGTTTGAAACAGAAGCAATCTGTTTATTTGAAACAGTTTCTCTCAGTGTTCCTGTTTCATTAAGCAGAAACAGCTTCCTCCAACAGCTATGCTACGTCACGCCTAGTTATGGGGTTTGAAACAGAAGCAATCTGTTTATTTGAAACAGTTTCTCTCAGTGTTCCTGTTTCATTAAGCAGAAACAGCTTCCTCCAACATCTATGCTACGTCACGCCTAGTGGTGGGGTTTGAAACAGAAGCAATCTTTTTATTTGAAACAGTTTCTCTCAGTGTTCCGGTTTCATTAAGCAGAAACAGCTTCCTCCAACAGCTATGCTATGTCACGCTAAGTGGTGGGGTTTGAAACAGAAGCAATCTGTTTATTTGAAACAGTTTCTCTGAGTGTTCCTGATCATTAAGCAGAAACAGCTTCCTCCAACAGCTATGCTACGTCACGCCTAGTGGTGGGGTTTGAAACAGAAGCAATCTTTTTATTTGAAACAGTTTCTCTCAGTGTTCCGGTTTCATTAAGCAGAAACAGCTTCCTCCAACAGCTATGCTATGTCACGCTAAGTGGTGGGGTTTGAAACAGAAGCAATCTGTTTATTTGAAACAGTTTCTCTGAGTGTTCCTGATCATTAAGCAGAAACAGCTTCCTCCAACAGCTATGCTACGTCACGCCTAGTGGTGGGGTTTGAAACAGAAGCAATCTTTTTATTTGAAACAGTTTCTCTCAGTGTTCCTGATCATTAAGCAGAAACAGCTTCCTCCAACAGCTATGCTATGTCACGCTAAGTGGTGGGGTTTGAAACAGAAGCAATCTGTTTATTTGAAACAGTTTCTCTGAGTGTTCCTGATCATTAAGCAGAAACAGCTTCCTCCAACAGCTATGCTACGTCACGCCTAGTGGTGGGGTTTGAAACAGAAGCAATCTTTTTATTTGAAACAGTTTCTCTCAGTGTTCCTGATCATTAAGCAGAAACAGCTTCCTCCAACAGCTATGCTATGTCACGCTAAGTGGTGGGGTTTGAAACAGAAGCAATCTGTTTATTTGAAACAGTTTCTCTGAGTGTTCCTGATCATTAAGCAGAAACAGCTTCCTCCAACAGCTATGCTACGTCACGCCTAGTGGTGGGGTTTGAAACAGAAGCAATCTTTTTATTTGAAACAGTTTCTCTCAGTGTTCCTGATCATTAAGCAGAAACAGCTTCCTCCAACAGCTATGCTACGTCACGCCTAGTGGTGGGGTTTGAAACAGAAGCAATCTGTTTATTTGAAACAGTTTCTCTGAGTGTTCCTGATCATTAAGCAGAAACAGCTTCCTCCAACAGCTATGCTACGTCACGCCTAGTGGTGGGGTTTGAAACAGAAGCAATCTTTTTATTTGAAACAGTTTCTCTCAGTGTTCCTGATCATTAAGCAGAAACAGCTTCCTCCAACAGCTATGCTATGTCACGCTAAGTGGTGGGGTTTGAAACAGAAGCAATCTGTTTATTTGAAACAGTTTCTCTGAGTGTTCCTGATCATTAAGCAGAAACAGCTTCCTCCAACAGCTATGCTACGTCACGCCTAGTGGTGGGGTTTGAAACAGAAGCAATCTTTTTATTTGAAACAGTTTCTCTCAGTGTTCCTGATCATTAAGCAGAAACAGCTTCCTCCAACAGCTATGCTATGTCACGCTAAGTGGTGGGGTTTGAAACAGAAGCAATCTGTTTATTTGAAACAGTTTCTCTCAGTGTTCCTGATCATTAAGCAGAAACAGCTTCCTCCAACAGCTATGCTATGTCACGCTAAGTGGTGGGGTTTGAAACAGAAGCAATCTGTTTATTTGAAACAGTTTCTCTGAGTGTTCCTGATCATTAAGCAGAAACAGCTTCCTCCAACAGCTATGCTATGTCACGCTAAGTGGTGGGGTTTGAAACAGAAGCAATCTGTTTATTTGAAACAGTTTCTCTCAGTGTTCCGGTTTCATTAAGCAGAAACAGCTTCCTCCAACAGCTATGCTATGTCACGCTAAGTGGTGGGGTTTGAAACAGAAGCAATCTGTTTATTTGAAACAGTTTCTCTGAGTGTTCCTGATCATTAAGCAGAAACAGCTTCCTCCAACAGCTATGCTATGTCACGCCTAGTGGTGGGGTTTGAAACAGAAGCAATCTTTTTATTTGAAACAGTTTCTCTCAGTGTTCCTGATCATTAAGCAGAAACAGCTTCCTCCAACAGCTATGCTATGTCACGCTAAGTGGTGGGGTTTGAAACAGAAGCAATCTGTTTATTTGAAACAGTTTCTCTGAGTGTTCCTGATCATTAAGCAGAAACAGCTTCCTCCAACAGCTATGCTATGTCACGCCTAGTGGTGGGGTTTGAAACAGAAGCAATCTTTTTATTTGAAACAGTTTCTCTCAGTGTTCCTGATCATTAAGCAGAAACAGCTTCCTCCAACAGCTATGCTATGTCACGCTAAGTGGTGGGGTTTGAAACAGAAGCAATCTGTTTATTTGAAACAGTTTCTCTGAGTGTTCCTGATCATTAAGCAGAAACAGCTTACTCCAGCAGCTATGCTATGTCACGCTAAGTGGTGGGGTTTGAAACAGAAGCAATCTGTTTATTTGAAACAGTTTCTCTGAGTGTTCCTGATCATTAAGCAGAAACAGCTTCCTCCAACAGCTATGCTACGTCACGCCTAGTGGTGGGGTTTGAAACAGAAGCAATCTTTTTATTTGAAACAGTTTCTCTCAGTGTTCCGGTTTCATTAAGCAGAAACAGCTTCCTCCAACAGCTATGCTATGTCACGCTAAGTGGTGGGGTTTGAAACAGAAGCAATCTGTTTATTTGAAACAGTTTCTCTGAGTGTTCCTGATCATTAAGCAGAAACAGCTTCCTCCAGCAGCTATGCTACGTCACGCCTAGTGGTGGGGTTTGAAACAGAAGCAATCTTTTTATTTGAAACAGTTTCTCTCAGTGTTCCGGTTTCATTAAGCAGAAACAGCTTCCTCCAACAGCTATGCTATGTCACGCTAAGTGGTGGGGTTTGAAACAGAAGCAATCTGTTTATTTGAAACAGTTTCTCTGAGTGTTCCTGATCATTAAGCAGAAACAGCTTCCTCCAGCAGCTATGCTACGTCACGCCTAGTGGTGGGGTTTGAAACAGAAGCAATCTTTTTATTTGAAACAGTTTCTCTCAGTGTTCCGGTTTCATTAAGCAGAAACAGCTTCCTCCAACAGCTATGCTATGTCACGCTAAGTGGTGGGGTTTGAAACAGAAGCAATCTGTTTATTTGAAACAGTTTCTCTGAGTGTTCCTGATCATTAAGCAGAAACAGCTTCCTCCAGCAGCTATGCTACGTCACGCCTAGTGGTGGGGTTTGAAACAGAAGCAATCTTTTTATTTGAAACAGTTTCTCTCAGTGTTCCGGTTTCATTAAGCAGAAACAGCTTCCTCCAACAGCTATGCTATGTCACGCTAAGTGGTGGGGTTTGAAACAGAAGCAATCTGTTTATTTGAAACAGTTTCTCTGAGTGTTCCTGATCATTAAGCAGAAACAGCTTCCTCCAACAGCTATGCTACGTCACGCCTAGTGGTGGGGTTTGAAACAGAAGCAATCTTTTTATTTGAAACAGTTTCTCTCAGTGTTCCGGTTTCATTAAGCAGAAACAGCTTCCTCCAACAGCTATGCTATGTCACGCTAAGTGGTGGGGTTTGAAACAGAAGCAATCTGTTTATTTGAAACAGTTTCTCTGAGTGTTCCTGATCATTAAGCAGAAACAGCTTCCTCCAACAGCTATGCTATGTCACGCTAAGTGGTGGGGTTTGAAACAGAAGCAATCTGTTTATTTGAAACAGTTTCTCTCAGTGTTCCGGTCTCATTAAGCAGAAACAGCTTCCTCCAACAGCTATGCTATGTCACGCTAAGTGGTGGGGTTTGAAACAGAAGCAATCTGTTTATTTGAAACAGTTTCTCTGAGTGTTCCTGATCATTAAGCAGAAACAGCTTCCTCCAACAGCTATGCTATGTCACGCTAAGTGGTGGGGTTTGAAACAGAAGCAATCTGTTTATTTGAAACAGTTTCTCTGAGTGTTCCTGATCATTAAGCAGAAACAGCTTCCTCCAACAGCTATGCTACGTCACGCCTAGTGGTGGGGTTTGAAACAGAAGCAATCTTTTTATTTGAAACAGTTTCTCTCAGTGTTCCTGTTTCATAAAGCAGAAACAGCTTACTCCAGCAGCTATGCTATGTCACGCTAAGTGGTGGGGTTTGAAACAGAAGCAATCTGTTTATTTGAAACAGTTTCTCTCAGTGTTCCTGTTTCATTAAGCAGAAACAGCTTCCTCCAGCAGCTATGCTACGTCACGCCTAGTGGTGGGGTTTGAAACAGAAGCAATCTGTTTATTTGAAACAGTTTCTCTCAGTGTTCCTGTTTCATTAAGCAGAAACAGCTTCCTCCAACAGCTATGCTACGTCACGCCTAGTTATGGGGTTTGAAACAGAAGCAATCTGTTTATTTGAAACAGTTTCTCTCAGTGTTCCTGTTTCATTAAGCAGAAACAGCTTCCTCCAACAGCTATGCTACGTCACGCCTAGTTATGGGGTTTGAAACAGAAGCAATCTGTTTATTTGAAACAGTTTCTCTCAGTGTTCCTGTTTCATTAAGCAGAAACAGCTTCCTCCAACATCTATGCTACGTCACGCCTAGTGGTGGGGTTTGAAACAGAAGCAATCTTTTTATTTGAAACAGTTTCTCTCAGTGTTCCGGTTTCATTAAGCAGAAACAGCTTCCTCCAACAGCTATGCTACGTCACGCCTAGTTATGGGGTTTGAAACAGAAGCAATCTGTTTATTTGAAACAGTTTCTCTCAGTGTTCCTGTTTCATTAAGCAGAAACAGCTTCCTCCAACATCTATGCTACGTCACGCCTAGTGGTGGGGTTTGAAACAGAAGCAATCTGTTTATTTGAAACAGTTTCTCTCAGTGTTCCTGTTTCATAAAGCAGAAACAGCTTACTCCAGCAGCTATGCTATGTCACGCTAAGTGGTGGGGTTTGAAACAGAAGCAATCTGTTTATTTGAAACAGTTTCTCTGAGTGTTCCTGATCATTAAGCAGAAACAGCTTCCTCCAACAGCTATGCTACGTCACGCCTAGTGGTGGGGTTTGAAACAGAAGCAATCTGTTTATTTGAAACAGTTTCTCTCAGTGTTCCTGTTTCATTAAGCAGAAACAGCTTCCTCCAACAGCTATGCTACGTCACGCCTAGTTATGGGGTTTGAAACAGAAGCAATCTGTTTATTTGAAACAGTTTCTCTCAGTGTTCCTGTTTCATTAAGCAGAAACAGCTTCCTCCAACATCTATGCTACGTCACGCCTAGTGGTGGGGTTTGAAACAGAAGCAATCTTTTTATTTGAAACAGTTTCTCTCAGTGTTCCGGTTTCATTAAGCAGAAACAGCTTCCTCCAACAGCTATGCTACGTCACGCCTAGTGGTGGTGTTTGAAACAGAAGCAATCTGTTTATTTGAAACAGTTTCTCTCAGTGTTCCTGTTTCATTAAGCAGAAACAGCTTCCTCCAGCAGCTATGCTACGTCACGCCTAGTGGTGGGGTTTGAAACAGAAGCAATCTGTTTATTTGAAACAGTTTCTCTCAGTGTTCCTGTTTCATTAAGCAGAAACAGCTTCCTCCAACAGCTATGCTACGTCACGCCTAGTGGTGGGGTTTGAAACAGAAGCAATCTGTTTATTTGAAACAGTTTCTCTCAGTGTTCCTGTTTCATTAAGCAGAAACAGCTTCCTCCAACAGCTATGCTACGTCACGCCTAGTGGTGGGGTTTGAAACAGAAGCAATCTGTTTATTTGAAACAGTTTCTCTCAGTGTTCCTGTTTCATTAAGCAGAAACAGCTTCCTCCAACAGCTATGCTACGTCACGCCTAGTGGTGGGGTTTGAAACAGAAGCAATCTGTTTATTTGAAACAGTTTCTCTCAGTGTTCCTGTTTCATTAAGCAGAAACAGCATCCTCCAACAGCTATGCTACGTCACGCCTAGTGGTGGGGTTTGAAACAGAAGCAATCTGTTTATTTGAAACAGTTTCTCTCAGTGTTCCTGTTTCATTAAGCAGAAACAGCTTCCTCCAGCAGCTATGCTACGTCACGCCTAGTGGTGGGGTTTGAAACAGAAGCAATCTGTTTATTTGAAACAGTTTCTCTCAGTGTTCCTGTTTCATTAAGCAGAAACAGCTTCCTCCAACAGCTATGCTACGTCACGCCTAGTGGTGGGGTTTGAAACAGAAGCAATCTGTTTATTTGAAACAGTTTCTCTCAGTGTTCCTGTTTCATTAAGCAGAAACAGATTCCTCCAACAGCTATGCTACGTCACGCCTAGTGGTGGGGTTTAAAACAGAATCAATCTTTTTATTTGAAACAGTTTCTCTCAGTGTTCCGGTTTCATTAAGCAGAAACAGCTTCCTCCAACAGCTATGCTACGTCACGCCTAGTGGTGGGGTTTGAAACAGAAGCAATCTGTTTATTTGAAACAGTTTCTCTCAGTGTTCCTGTTTCATAAAGCAGAAACAGCTTACTCCAGCAGCTATGCTATGTCACGCTTAGTGGTGGGGTTTGAAACAGAAGCAATCTGTTTATTTGAAACAGTTTCTCTCAGTGTTCCTGTTTCATTAAGCAGAATCAGCTTCCTCCAACAGCTATGCTACGTCACGACTAGTGGTGGGGTTTGAAACAGAAGCAATCTGTTTATTTGAAACAGTTTCTCTCAGTGTTCCTGTTTCATTTAGCAGAAACAGATTCCTCCAACAGCTATGCTACGTCACGCCTAGTGGTGGGGTTTGAAACAGAATCAATCTTTTTATTTGAAACAGTTTCTCTCAGTGTTCCGGTTTCATTAAGCAGAAACAGCTTCCTCCAACAGCTATGCTACGTCACGCCTAGTGGTGGGGTTTGAAACAGAAGCAATCTGTTTATTTGAAACAGTTTCTCTCAGTGTTCCTGTTTAATTAAGCAGAAACAGCTTCCTCCAACAGCTATGCTACGTCACGCCTAGTGGTGGGGTTTGAAACAGAAGCAATCTGTTTATTTGAAACAGTTTCTCTCAGTGTTCCTGTTTCATTAAGCAGAAACAGCTTCCTCCAACAGCTATGCTACGTCACGCCTAGTGGTGGGGTTTGAAACAGAAGCAATCTGTTTATTTGAAACAGTTTCTCTCAGTGTTCCTGTTTCATTAAGCAGAAACAGCTTCCTCCAGCAGCTATGCTACGTCACGCCTAGTGGTGGGGTTTGAAACAGAAGCAATCTGTTTATTTGAAACAGTTTCTCTCAGTGTTCCTGTTTCATTAAGCAGAAACAGCTTCCTCCAACAGCTATGCTACGTCACGCCTAGTGGTGGGGTTTGAAACAGAAGCAATCTGTTTATTTGAAACAGTTTCTCTCAGTGTTCCTGTTTCATTAAGCAGAAACAGATTCCTCCAACAGCTATGCTACGTCACGCCTAGTGGTGGGGTTTGAAACAGAATCAATCTTTTTATTTGAAACAGTTTCTCTCAGTGTTCCGGTTTCATTAAGCAGAAACAGCTTCCTCCAACAGCTATGCTACGTCACGCCTAGTGGTGGGGTTTGAAACAGAAGCAATCTGTTTATTTGAAACAGTTTCTCTCAGTGTTCCTGTTTCATAAAGCAGAAACAGCTTACTCCAGCAGCTATGCTATGTCACGCTTAGTGGTGGGGTTTGAAACAGAAGCAATCTGTTTATTTGAAACAGTTTCTCTCAGTGTTCCTGTTTCATTAAGCAGAATCAGCTTCCTCCAACAGCTATGCTACGTCACGACTAGTGGTGGGGTTTGAAACAGAAGCAATCTGTTTATTTGAAACAGTTTCTCTCAGTGTTCCTGTTTCATTAAGCAGAAACAGATTCCTCCAACAGCTATGCTACGTCACGCCTAGTGGTGGGGTTTGAAACAGAATCAATCTTTTTATTTGAAACAGTTTCTCTCAGTGTTCCGGTTTCATTAAGCAGAAACAGCTTCCTCCAACAGCTATGCTACGTCACGCCTAGTGGTGGGGTTTGAAACAGAAGCAATCTGTTTATTTGAAACAGTTTCTCTCAGTGTTCCTGTTTAATTAAGCAGAAACAGCTTCCTCCAACAGCTATGCTACGTCACGCCTAGTGGTGGGGTTTGAAACAGAAGCAATCTTTTTATTTGAAACAGTTTCTCTCAGTGTTCTGGTTTCATTAAGCAGAAACAGCTTCCTCCAACAGCTATGCTACGTCACGCCTAGTGGTGGGGTTTGAAACAGAAGCAATCTGTTTATTTGAAACAGTTTCTCTCAGTGTTCCTGTTTCATTAAGCAGAAACAGCTTCCTCCAACAGCTATGCTACGTCACGCCTAGTGGTGGGGTTTGAAACAGAAGCAATCTGTTTATTTGAAACAGTTTCTCTCAGTGTTCCTGTTTCATTAAGCAGAAACAGATTCCTCCAACAGCTATGCTACGTCACGCCTAGTGGTGGGGTTTGAAACAGAATCAATCTTTTTATTTGAAACAGTTTCTCTCAGTGTTCCGGTTTCATTAAGCAGAAACAGCTTCCTCCAGCAGCTATGCTACGTCACGCCTAGTGGTGGGGTTTGAAACAGAAGCAATCTGTTTATTTGAAACAGTTTCTCTCAGTGTTCCTGTTTCATTAAGCAGAAACAGCTTCCTCCAACAGCTATGCTACGTCACGCCTAGTGGTGGGGTTTGAAACAGAAGCAATCTGTTTATTTGAAACAGTTTCTCTCAGTGTTCCTGTTTCATTAAGCAGAAACAGATTCCTCCAACAGCTATGCTACGTCACGCCTAGTGGTGGGGTTTAAAACAGAATCAATCTTTTTATTTGAAACAGTTTCTCTCAGTGTTCCTGTTTAATTAAGCAGAAACAGCTTCCTCCAACAGCTATGCTACGTCACGCCTAGTGGTGGGGTTTGAAACAGAAGCAATCTGTTTATTTGAAACAGTTTCTCTCAGTGTTCCTGTTTCATTAAGCAGAAACAGCTTCCTCCAACAGCTATGCTACGTCACGCCTAGTGGTGGGGTTTGAAACAGAAGCAATCTGTTTATTTGAAACAGTTTCTCTCAGTGTTCCTGTTTCATTAAGCAGAAACAGCTTCCTCCAGCAGCTATGCTACGTCACGCCTAGTGGTGGGGTTTGAAACAGAAGCAATCTGTTTATTTGAAACAGTTTCTCTCAGAGTTCCTGTTTCATTAAGCAGAAACAGCTTCCTCCAACAGCTATGCTACGTCACGCCTAGTGGTGGGGTTTGAAACAGAAGCAATCTGTTTATTTGAAACAGTTTCTCTCAGTGTTCCTGTTTCATTAAGCAGAAACAGATTCCTCCAACAGCTATGCTACGTCACGCCTAGTGGTGGGGTTTGAAACAGAATCAATCTTTTTATTTGAAACAGTTTCTCTCAGTGTTCCGGTTTCATTAAGCAGAAACAGCTTCCTCCAACAGCTATGCTACGTCACGCCTAGTGGTGGGGTTTGAAACAGAAGCAATCTGTTTATTTGAAACAGTTTCTCTCAGTGTTCCTGTTTCATAAAGCAGAAACAGCTTACTCCAGCAGCTATGCTATGTCACGCTTAGTGGTGGGGTTTGAAACAGATGCAATCTGTTTATTTGAAACAGTTTCTCTCAGTGTTCCTGTTTCATTAAGCAGAAACAGCTTCCTCCAGCAGCTATGCTACGTCACGCCTAGTGGTGGGGTTTGAAACAGAAGCAATCTGTTTATTTGAAACAGTTTCTCTCAGTGTTCCTGTTTCATTAAGCAGAAACAGCTTCCTCCAACAGCTATGCTACGTCACGCCTAGTGGTGGGGTTTGAAACAGAAGCAATCTGTTTATTTGAAACAGTTTCTCTCAGTGTTCCTGTTTCATTAAGCAGAAAAAGCTTCCTCCAGCAGCTATGCTACGTCACGCCTAGTGGTGGGGTTTGAAACAGAAGCAATCTGTTTATTTGAAACAGTTTCTCTCAGTGTTCCTGTTTCATTAAGCAGAAACAGCTTCCTCCAACAGCTATGCTACGTCACGCCTAGTTATGGGGTTTGAAACAGAAGCAATCTGTTTATTTGAAAAAGTTTCTCTCAGTGTTCCTGTTTCATTAAGCAGAAACAGCTTACTCCAGCAGCTATGCTATGTCACGCCTAGTGGTGGGGTTTGAAACAGAAGCAATCTGTTTATTTGAAACAGTTTCTCTCAGTGTTCCTGTTTCATTAAGTAGAAACAGCTTCCTCCAACAGCTATGCTACGTCACGCCTAGTGGTGGAGTTTGAAACAGAAGCAATCTGTTTATTTGAAACAGTTTCTCTCAGTGTTCCTGTTTCATTAAGCAGAAACAGCTTCCTCCAGCGGCTATGCTACGTCACGCCTAGTGGTGGGGTTTGAAAAAGAAGCAATCTGTTTATTTGAAACAGTATCTCTCAGTGTTCCTGTTTCATTAAGCAGAAACAGCTTCCTCCAACAGCTATGCTACGTCACGACTAGTGGTGGGGTTTGAAACAGAAGCAATCTGTTTATTTGAAACAGTTTCTCTCAGTGTTCCTGTTTAATTAAGCAGAAACAGCTTCCTCCAACAGCTATGCTACGTCACGCCTAGTGGTGGGGTTTGAAACAGAAGCAATCTTTTTATTTGAAACAGTTTCTCTCAGTGTTCCGGTTTCATTAAGCAGAAACAGCTTCCTCCAACAGCTATGCTACGTCACGCCTAGTGGTGGTGTTTGAAACAGAAGCAATCTGTTTATTTGAAACAGTTTCTCTCAGTGTTCCTGTTTCATTAAGCAGAAACAGCTTACTCCAGCAGCTATGCTACGTCACGCCTAGTGGTGGGGTTTGAAACAGAAGCAATCTGTTAATTTGAAACAGTTTCTCTCAGTGTTCCTGTTTCATTAAGCAGAAAACGCTTCCTCCAACAGCTATGCTACGTCACGCCTAGTGGTGGGGTTTGAAACAGAAGCAATCTGTTTATTTGAAACAGTTTCTCTCAGTGTTCCTGTTTCATTAAGCAGAAACAGCTTCCTCCAACAGCTATGCTACGTCACGCCTAGTGGTGGGGTTTGAAACAGAAGCAACCTGTTTATTTGAAACAGTTTCTCTCAGTGTTCCTGTTTCATTAAGCAGAAACAGCTTCCTCCAACAGCTATGCTACGTCACGCCTAGTGGTGGGGTTTGAAACAGAAGCTATCTGTTTATTTGAAACAGTTTCTCTCAGTGTTCCTGTTTCATTAAGCAGAAACAGCTTCCTCCAGCAGCTATGCTACGTCACGACTAGTGGTGGGGTTTGAAACAGAAGCAATCTGTTTATTTGAAACAGTTTCTCTCAGTGTTCCTGTTTCATTAAGCAGAAACAGCTTCCTCTAACAGCTATGCTACGTCACGACTAGTGGTGGGGTTTGAAACAGAAGCAATCTGATTATTTGAAACAGTTTCTCTCAGTGTTCCGGATCCATTAAGCAGAAACAGCTTCCTCCAACAGCTATGCTACGTCACGACTAGTGGTGGAGTTTGAAACAGAAGCAATCTGATTATTTGAAACAGTTTCTCTCAGTGTTCCTGTTTCATTAAGCAGAAACAGCTTCCTCCTACAGCTATGCTACGTCACGACTAGTGGTGGGGTTTGAAACAGAAGCAATCTTTTTATTTGAAACAGTTTCTCTCAGTGTTCCGGTTTCATTAAGCAGAAACAGCTTCCTCCAACAGCTATGCTACGTCACGCCTAGTGGTGGGGTTTGAAACAGAAGCAATCTGTTTATTTGAAACAGTTTCTCTCAGTGTTCCTGTTTCATTAAGCAGAAACAGCTTCCTCCAGCAGCTATGCTACGTCACGCCTAGTGGTGGGGTTTAAAACAGAAGCAATCTGTTTATTTGAAACAGTTTCTCTCAGTGTTCCTGTTTCATTAAGCAGAAACAGCTTCCTCCAACAGCTATGCTACGTCACGCCTAGTGGTGGGGTTTGAAACAGAAGCAATCTGTTTATTTGAAACAGTTTCTATCAGTGTTCCTGTTTCATTAAGCAGAAACAGCTTCCTCCAACAGCTATGCTACGTCACGCCTAGTGTTGGGGTTTGAAACAGAAGCAATCTGTTTATTTGAAACAGTTTCTCTCAGTGTTCCTGTTTCATTAAGCAGAAACAGCTTCCTCCAACAGCTATGCTACGTCACGCCTAGTGGTGGGGTTTGAAACAGAAGCAATCTGTTTATTTGAAACAGTTTCTCTCAGTGTTCCTGTTTCATTAAGCAGAAACAGCTTCCTCCAACAGCTATGCTACGTCACGCCTAGTGGTGGGGTTTGAAACAGAAGCAATCTGTGTATTTGAAACAGTTTCTCTCAGTGTTCCTGTTTCATTAAGCAGAAACAGCTTCCTCCAGCAGCTATGCTACGTCACGCCAAATGGTGGGGTTTGAAACAGAAGCAATCTGTTTATTTGAAACAGTTTCTCTCAGTGTTCCTGTTTCATTAAGCAGGAACAGCTTCCTCCAACAGCTATGCTACGTCACGCCTAGTGGTGGGGTTTGAAACAGAAGATATCTTTTTATTTGAAACAGTTTCTCTCAGTGTTCCGGTTTCATTAAGCAGAAACAGCTTCCTCCAACAGCTATGCTACGTCACGCCTAGTGGTGGGGTTTGAAACAGAAGCAATCTGTTTATTTGAAACAGTTTCTCTCAGTGTTCCTGTTTCATAAAGCAGAAACAGCTTACTCCAGCAGCTATGCTATGTCACGCCTAGTGGTGGGGTTTGAAACAGAAGCCATCTGTTTATTTGAAACAGTTTCTCTCAGTGTTCCTGTTTCATTAAGTAGAAACAGCTTCCTCCAACAGCTATGTTACGTCACGCCTAGTAGTGGGGTTTGAAACAGAAGCAATCTGTTTATTTGAAACAGTTTCTCTCAGTGTTCCTGTTTCATTAAGCAGAAACAGCTTCCTCCAGCAGCTATGCTACGTCACGACTAGTGGTGGGGTTTGAAACAGAAGCAATCTTTTTATTTGAAACAGTTTCTCTCAGTGTTCCGGATCCATTAAGCAGAAACAGCTTCCTCCAACAGCTATGCTACGTCACGACTAGTGGTGGAGTTTGAAACAGAAGCAATCTGATTATTTGAAACAGTTTCTCTCAGTGTTCCTGTTTCATTAAGCAGAAACAGCTTCCTCCTACAGCTATGCTACGTCACGCCTAGTGGTGGGGTTTGAAACAGAAGCAATCTGTTTATTTGAAACAGTTTCTCTCAGTGTTCCTGTTTCATTAAGCAGAAACAGCTTCCTCCAGCAGCTATGCTACGTCACGCCTAGTGGTGGGGTTTAAAACAGAAGCAATCTGTTTATTTGAAACAGTTTCTCTCAGTGTTCCTGTTTCATTAAGCAGAAACAGCTTCCTCCAACAGCTATGCTACGTCACGCCTAGTGGTGGGGTTTGAAACAGAAGCAATCTGTTTATTTGAAACAGTTTCTCTCAGTGTTCCTGTTTCATTAAGCAGAAACAGCTTCCTCAAACAGCTATGCTACGTCACGCCTAGTGTTGGGGTTTGAAACAGAAGCAATCTGTTTATTTGAAACAGTTTCTCTCAGTGTTCCTGTTTCATTAAGCAGAAACAGCTTCCTCCAACAGCTATGCTACGTCACGCCTAGTGGTGGGGTTTGAAACAGAAGCAATCTGTTTATTTGAAACAGTTTCTCTCAGTGTTCCTGTTTCATTAAGCAGAAACAGCTTCCTCCAACAGCTATGCTACGTCACGCCTAGTGGTGGGGTTTGAAACAGAAGCAATCTGTGTATTTGAAACAGTTTCTCTCAGTGTTCCTGTTTCATTAAGCAGAAACAGCTTCCTCCAGCAGCTATGCTACGTCACGCCAAGTGGTGGGGTTTGAAACAGAAGCAATCTGTTTATTTGAAACAGTTTCTCTCAGTGTTCCTGTTTCATTAAGCAGGAACAGCTTCCTCCAACAGCTATGCTACGTCACGCCTAGTGGTGGGGTTTGAAACAGAAGCAATCTTTTTATTTGAAACAGTTTCTCTCAGTGTTCCGGTTTCATTAAGCAGAAACAGCTTCCTCCAACAGCTATGCTACGTCACGCCTAGTGGTGGGGTTTGAAACAGAAGCAATCTGTTTATTTGAAACAGTATCTCTCAGTGTTCCTGTTTCATTAAGCAGAAACAGCTTCCTCCAACAGCTATGCTACGTCACGACTAGTGGTGGGGTTTGAAACAGAAGCAATCTGTTTATTTGAAACAGTTTCTCTCAGTGTTCCTGTTTAATTAAGCAGAAACAGCTTCCTCCAACAGCTATGCTACGTCACGCCTAGTGGTGGGGTTTGAAACAGAAGCAATCTGTTTATTTGAAACAGTTTCTCTCAGTGTTCCTGTTTCATTAAGCAGAAACAGCTTCCTCCAACAGCTATGCTACGTCACGCCTAGTGGTGGGGTTTGAAACAGAGCAATCTGTTTATTTGAAACAGTTTCTCTCAGTGTTCCTGTTTCATTAAGCAGAAACAGATTCCTCCAACAGCTATGCTACGTCACGCCTAGTGGTGGGGTTTGAAACAGAATCAATCTTTTTATTTGAAACAGTTTCTCTCAGTGTTCCGGTTTCATTAAGCAGAAACAGCTTCCTCCAACAGCTATGCTATGTCACGCCTAGTGGTGGGGTTTGAAACAGAAGCAATCTGTTTATTTGAAACAGTTTCTCTCAGTGTTCCTGTTTCATTAAGCAGAAACAGCTTCCTCCAGCAGCTATGCTACGTCACGCCTAGTGGTGGGGTTTGAAACAGAAGCAATCTGTTTATTTGAAACAGTTTCTCTCAGTGTTCCTGTTTCAGTAAGCAGAAACAGCTTCCTCCAACAGCTATGCTACGTCACGCCTAGTGGTGGGGTTTGAAACAGAAGCAATCTGTTTATTTGAAACAGTTTCTCTCAGTGTTCCTGTTTCATTAAGCAGAAACAGCTTACTCCAGCAGCTATGCTATGTCACGCCTAGTGGTGGGGTTTGAAACAGAAGCAATCTGTTTATTTGAAACAGTTTCTCTCAGTGTTCCTGTTTCATTAAGTAGAAACAGCTTCCTCCAACAGCTATGCTACGTCACGCCTAGTGGTGGGGTTTGAAACAGAAGCAATCTGTTTATTTGAAACAGTTTCTCTCAGTGTTCCTGTTTCATTAAGCAGAAACAGCTTCCTCCAGCAGCTATGCTACGTCACGCCTAGTGGTGGGGTTTGAAACAGAAGCAATCTGTTTATTTGAAACAGTTTCTCTCAGTGTTCCTGTTTCATTAAGCAGAAACAGCTTCCTCCAACAGCTATGCTACGTCACGCCTAGTGGTGGGGTTTGAAACAGAAGCAATCTGTTTATTTGAAACAGTTTCTCTCAGTGTTCCTGTTTCATTAAGCAGAAACAGATTCCTCCAACAGCTATGCTACGTCACGCCTAGTGGTGGGGTTTGAAACAGAAGCAATCTGTTTATTTGAAACAGTTTCTCTCAGTGTTCCTGTTTCATTAAGCAGATACAGCTTCCTCCAACAGCTATGCCACGTCACGCCTAGTTATGGGGTTTGAAACAGAAGCAATCTGTTTATTTGAAACAGTTTCTCTCAGTGTTCCTGTTTCATTAAGCTGAAACAGCTTACTCCAGCAGCTATGCTATGTCACGCCTAGTGGTGGGGTTTGAAACAGAAGCAATCTGTTTATTTGAAACAGTTTCTCTCAGTGTTCCGGTTTCATTAAGTAGAAACAGCTTCCTCCAACAGCTATGCTACGTCACGCCTAGTGGTGGAGTTTGAAACAGAAGCAATCTGTTTATTTGAAACAGTTTCTCTCAGTGTTCCTGTTTCATTAAGCAGAAACAGCTTCCTCCAACAGCTATGCTACGTCACGCCTAGTGGTGGGGTTTGAAACAGAAGCAATCTGTGTATTTGAAACAGTTTCTCTCAGTGTTCCTGTTTCATTAAGCAGAAACAGCTTCCTCCAGCAGCTATGCTACGTCACGCCAAGTGGTGGGGTTTGAAACAGAAGCAATCTGTTTATTTGAAACAGTTTCTCTCAGTGTTCCTGTTTCATTAAGCAGGAACAGCTTCCTCCAACAGCTATGCTACGTCACGCCTAGTGGTGGGGTTTGAAACAGAAGCAATCTTTTTATTTGAAACAGTTTCTCTCAGTGTTCCGGTTTCATTAAGCAGAAACAGCTTCCTCCAACAGCTATGCTACGTCACGCCTAGTGGTGGGGTTTGAAACAGAAGCCATCTGTTTATTTGAAACAGTTTCTCTCAGTGTTCCTGTTTCATTAAGTAGAAACAGCTTCCTCCAACAGCTATGTTACGTCACGCCTAGTAGTGGGGTTTGAAACAGAAGCAATCTGTTTATTTGAAACAGTTTCTCTCAGTGTTCCTGTTTCATTAAGCAGAAACAGCTTCCTCCAGCAGCTATGCTACGTCACGCCTAGTGGTGGGGTTTGAAACAGAAGCAATCTGTTAATTTGAAACAGTTTCTCTCAGTGTTCCTGTTTCATTAAGCAGAAAACGCTTCCTCCAACAGCTATGCTACGTCACGCCTAGTGGTGGGGTTTGAAACAGAAGCAATCTGTTTATTTGAAACAGTTTCTCTCAGTGTTTCTGTTTCATTAAGCAGGAACAGCTTACTCCAGCAGCTATGCTATGTCACGCCTAGTGGTGGGGTTTGAAACAGAAGCCATCTGTTTATTTGAAACAGTTTCTCTCAGTGTTCCTGTTTCATTAAGTAGAAACAGCTTCCTCCAACAGCTATGTTACGTCACGCCTAGTAGTGGGGTTTGAAACAGAAACAATCTGTTTATTTGAAACAGTTTCTCTCAGTGTTCCTGTTTCATTAAGCAGAAACAGCTTCCTCCAGCAGCTATGCTACGTCACGCCTAGTGGTGGGGTTTGAAACAGAAGCAATCTGTTTATTTGAAACAGTTTCTCTCAGTGTTCCTGTTTCATTAAGCAGAAACAGCTTCCTCCAACAGCTATGGTACGTCACGCCTAGTGGTGGGGTTTGAAACAGAAGCAATCTGTGTATTTGAAACAGTTTCTCTCAGTGTTCCTGTTTCATTAAGTAGAAACAGCTTCCTCCAGCAGCTATGCTACGTCACGCCAAGTGGTGGGGTTTGAAACAGAAGCAATCTGTTTATTTGAAACAGTTTCTCTCAGTGTTCCTGTTTCATTAAGCAGGAACAGCTTCCTCCAACAGCTATGCTACGTCACGCCTAGTGGTGGGGTTTGAAACAGAAGCAATCTTTTTATTTGAAACAGTTTCTCTCAGTGTTCCGGTTTCATTAAGCAGAAACAGCTTCCTCCAACAGCTATGCTACGTCACGCCTAGTGGTGGGGTTTGAAACAGAAGCAATCTTTTTATTTGAAACAGTTTCTCTCAGTGTTCCGGTTTCATTAAGCAGAAACAGCTTCCTCCAACAGCTATGCTACGTCACGCCTAGTGGTGGGGTTTGAAACAGAAGCAATCTGTTTATTTGAAACAGTTTCTCTCAGTGTTCCTGTTTCATAAAGCAGAAACAGCTTACTCCAGCAGCTATGCTATGTCACGCCTAGTGGTGGGGTTTGAAACAGAAGCCATCTGTTTATTTGAAACAGTTTCTCTCAGTGTTCCTGTTTCATTAAGTAGAAACAGCTTCCTCCAACAGCTATGTTACGTCACGCCTAGTAGTGGGGTTTGAAACAGAAGCAATCTGTTTATTTGAAACAGTTTCTCTCAGTGTTCCTGTTTCATTAAGCAGAAACAGCTTCCTCCAGCAGCTATGCTACGTCACGCCTAGTGGTGGGGTTTGAAACAGAAGCAATCTGTTTATTTGAAACAGTTTCTCTCAGTGTTCCTGTTTCATTAAGCAGAAACAGCTTCCTCCAACAGCTATGCTACGTCACGCCTAGTGGTGGGGTTTGAAACAGAAGCAATCTGTTTATTTGAAACAGTTTCTCTCAGTGTTCCTGTTTCATTAAGCAGAAACAGCTTCCTCCAACAGCTATGCTACGTCACGCCTAGTGGTGGGGTTTGAAACAGAAGCAATCTGTTTATTTGAAACAGTTTCTCTCAGTGTTCCTGTTTCATTAAGCTGAAACAGCTTACTCCAGCAGCTATGCTATGTCACGCCTAGTGGTGGGGTTTGAAACAGAAGCAATCTGTTTATTTGAAACAGTTTCTCTCAGTGTTCCTGTTTCATTAAGTAGAAACAGCTTCCTCCAACAGCTATGCTACGTCACGCCTAGTGGTGGAGTTTGAAACAGAAGCAATCTGTTTATTTGAAACAGTTTCTCTCAGTGTTCCTGTTTCATTAAGCAGAAACAGCTTCCTCCAGCGGCTATGCTACGTCACGCCTAGTGGTGGGGTTTGAAACAGAAGCAATCTGTTTATTTGAAACAGTATCTCTCAGTGTTCCTGTTTCATTAAGCAGAAACAGCTTCCTCCAACAGCTATGCTACGTCACGACTAGTGGTGGGGTTTGAAACAGAAGCAATCTGTTTATTTGAAACAGTTTCTCTCAGTGTTCCTGTTTAATTAAGCAGAAACAGCTTCCTCCAACAGCTATGCTACGTCACGCCTAGTGGTGGGGTTTGAAACAGAAGCAATCTTTTTATTTGAAACAGTTTCTCTCAGTGTTCCGGTTTCATTAAGCAGAAACAGCTTCCTCCAACAGCTATGCTACGTCACGCCTAGTGGTGGTGTTTGAAACAGAAGCAATCTGTTTATTTGAAACAGTTTCTCTCAGTGTTCCTGTTTCATTAAGCAGAAACAGCTTCCTGCAACAGCTATGCTACGTCACGCCTAGTGGTGGGGTTTGAAACAGAAGCAATCTGTTTATTTGAAACAGTTTCTCTCAGTGTTCCTGTTTCATTAAGCAGAAACAGCTTCCTCCAACAGCTATGCTACGTCACGCCTAGTGGTGGGGTTTGAAACAGAAGCAATCTTTTTATTTGAAACAGTTTCTCTCAGTGTTCCGGTTTCATTAAGCAGAAACAGCTTCCTCCAACAGCTATGCTACGTCACGACTAGTGGTGGGGTTTGAAACAGAAGCAATCTGTTTATTTGAAACAGTTTCTCTCAGTGTTCCTGTTTAATTAAGCAGAAACAGCTTCCTCCAACAGCTATGCTACGTCACGCCTAGTGGTGGGGTTTGAAACAGAAGCAATCTTTTTATTTGAAACAGTTTCTCTCAGTGTTCCGGTTTCATTAAGCAGAAACAGCTTCCTCCAACAGCTATGCTACGTCACGCCTAGTGGTGGTGTTTGAAACAGAAGCAATCTGTTTATTTGAAACAGTTTCTCTCAGTGTTCCTGTTTCATTAAGCAGAAACAGCTTCCTGCAACAGCTATGCTACGTCACGCCTAGTGGTGGGGTTTGAAACAGAAGCAATCTGTTTATTTGAAACAGTTTCTCTCAGTGTTCCTGTTTCATTAAGCAGAAACAGCTTCCTCCAACAGCTATGCTACGTCACGCCTAGTGGTGGGGTTTGAAACAGAAGCAATCTTTTTATTTGAAACAGTTTCTCTCAGTTTTCCGGTTTCATTAAGCAGAAACAGCTTCCTCCAACAGCTATGCTACGTCACGCCTAGTGGTGGGGTTTGAAACAGAAGCAATCTGTTTATTTGAAACAGTTTCTCTCAGTGTTCCTGTTTCATAAAGCAGAAACAGCTTACTCCAGCAGCTATGCTATGTCACGCCTAGTGGTGGGGTTTGAAACAGAAGCAATCTGTTTATTTGAAACAGTTTCTCTCAGTGTTCCTGTTTCATTAAGTAGAAACAGCTTCCTCCAACAGCTATGTTACGTCACGCCTAGTAGTGGGGTTTGAAACAGAAGCAATCTGTTTATTTGAAACAGTTTCTCTCAGTGTTCCTGTTTCATTAAGCAGAAACAGCTTCCTCCAGCAGCTATGCTACGTCACGCCTAGTGGTGGGGTTTGAAACAGAAGCAATCTGTTTATTTGAAACAGTTTCTCTCAGTGTTCCTGTTTCATTAAGCAGAAACAGCTTCCTCCAACAGCTATGCTACGTCACGCCTAGTGGTGGGGTTTGAAACAGAAGCAATCTGTTTATTTGAAACAGTTTCTCTCAGTGTTCCTGTTTCATTAAGCAGAAACAGCTTCCTCCAACAGCTATGCTACGTCACGCCTAGTGGTGGGGTTTGAAACAGAAGCAATCTGTTTATTTGAAACAGTTTCTCTCAGTGTTCCTGTTTCATTAAGCAGAAACAGATTCCTCCAACAGCTATGCTACGTCACGCCTAGTGGTGGGGTTTGAAACAGAAGCAATCTGTTTATTTGAAACAGTTTCTCTCAGTGTTCCTGTTTCATTAAGCAGATACAGCTTCCTCCAACAGCTATGCCACGTCACGCCTAGTTATGGGGTTTGAAACAGAAGCAATCTGTTTATTTGAAACAGTTTCTCTCAGTGTTCCTGTTTCATTAAGCTGAAACAGCTTACTCCAGCAGCTATGCTATGTCACGCCTAGTGGTGGGGTTTGAAACAGAAGCAATCTGTTTATTTGAAACAGTTTCTCTCAGTGTTCCGGTTTCATTAAGTAGAAACAGCTTCCTCCAACAGCTATGCTACGTCACGCCTAGTGGTGGAGTTTGAAACAGAAGCAATCTGTTTATTTGAAACAGTTTCTCTCAGTGTTCCTGTTTCATTAAGCAGAAACAGCTTCCTCCAGCGGCTATGCTACGTCACGCCTAGTGGTGGGGTTTGAAACAGAAGCAATCTGTTTTTTTGAAACAGTATCTCTCAGTGTTCCTGTTTCATTAAGCAGAAACAGCTTCCTCCAACAGCTATGCTACGTCACGACTAGTGGTGGGGTTTGAAACAGAAGCAATCTGTTTATTTGAAACAGTTTCTCTCAGTGTTCCTGTTTAATTAAGCAGAAACAGCTTCCTCCAACAGCTATGCTACGTCACGCCTAGTGGTGGTGTTTGAAACAGAAGCAATCTGTTTATTTGAAACAGTTTCTCTCAGTGTTCCTGTTTCATTAAGCAGAAACAGCTTCCTGCAACAGCTATGCTACGTCACGCCTAGTGGTGGGGTTTGAAACAGAAGCAATCTGTTTATTTGAAACAGTTTCTCTCAGTGTTCCTGTTTCATTAAGCAGAAACAGCTTCCTCCAACAGCTATGCTACGTCACGCCTAGTGGTGGGGTTTGAAACAGAAGCAATCTTTTTATTTGAAACAGTTTCTCTCAGTGTTCCGGTTTCATTAAGCAGAAACAGCTTCCTCCAACAGCTATGCTACGTCACGCCTAGTGGTGGGGTTTGAAACAGAAGCAATCTGTTTATTTGAAACAGTTTCTCTCAGTGTTCCTGTTTCATAAAGCAGAAACAGCTTACTCCAGCAGCTATGCTATGTCACGCCTAGTGGTGGGGTTTGAAACAGAAGCAATCTGTTTATTTGAAACAGTTTCTCTCAGTGTTCCTGTTTCATTAAGCAGAAACAGCTTCCTCCAACAGCTATGCTACGTCACGCCTAGTGGTGGGGTTTGAAACAGAAGCAATCTGTTTATTTGAAACAGTTTCTCTCAGTGTTCCTGTTTCATTAAGCAGAAACAGATTCCTCCAACAGCTATGCTACGTCACGCCTAGTGGTGGGGTTTGAAACAGAAGCAATCTGTTTATTTGAAACAGTTTCTCTCAGTGTTCCTGTTTCATTAAGCAGATACAGCTTCCTCCAACACCTATGCCACGTCACGCCTAGTTATGGGGTTTGAAACAGAAGCAATCTGTTTATTTGAAACAGTTTCTCTCAGTGTTCCTGTTTCATTAAGCTGAAACAGCTTACTCCAGCAGCTATGCTATGTCACGCCTAGTGGTGGGGTTTGAAACAGAAGCAATCTGTTTATTTGAAACAGTTTCTCTCAGTGTTCCGGTTTCATTAAGTAGAAACAGCTTTCTCCAACAGCTATGCTACGTCACGCCTAGTGGTGGAGTTTGAAACAGAAGCAATCTGTTTATTTGAAACAGTTTCTCTCAGTGTTCCTGTTTCATTAAGCAGAAACAGCTTCCTCCAACAGCTATGCTACGTCACGCCTAGTGGTGGGGTTTGAAACAGAAGCAATCTGTGTATTTGAAACAGTTTCTCTCAGTGTTCCTGTTTCATTAAGCAGGAACAGCTTCCTCCAGCAGCTATGCTACGTCACGCCAAGTGGTGGGGTTTGAAACAGAAGCAATCTGTTTATTTGAAACAGTTTCTCTCAGTGTTCCTGTTTCATTAAGCAGGAACAGCTTCCTCCAACAGCTATGCTACGTCACGCCTAGTGGCGGGGTTTGAAACAGAAGCAATCTGTTTATTTGAAACAGTTTCTCTCAGTGTTCCTGTTTCATAAAGCAGAAACAGCTTACTCCAGCAGCTATGCTATGTCACGCCTAGTGGTGGGGTTTGAAACAGAAGCCATCTGTTTATTTGAAACAGTTTCTCTCAGTGTTCCTGTTTCATTAAGTAGAAACAGCTTCCTCCAACAGCTATGTTACGTCACGCCTAGTAGTGGGGTTTGAAACAGAAGCAATCTGTTTATTTGAAACAGTTTCTCTCAGTGTTCCTTTTTCATTAAGCAGAAACAGCTTCCTCCAGCAGCTATGCTACGTCACGCCTAGTGGTGGGGTTTGAAACAGAAGCAATCTGTTTATTTGAAACAGTTTCTCTCAGTGTTCCTGTTTCATTAAGCAGAAACAGCTTCCTCCAGCAGCTATGCTATGTCACGCCTAGTGGTGGGGTTTGAAACAGAAGCAATCTGTTTATTTGAAACAGTTTCTCTCAGTGTTCCTGTTTCATTAAGTAGAAACAGCTTCCTCCAACAGCTATGCTACGTCACGCCTAGTGGTGGGGTTTGAAACAGAAGCAATCTGTTTATTTGAAACAGTTTCTCTCAGTGTTCCTGTTTCATTAAGCAGAAACAGCTTCCTCCAGCAGCTATGCTACGTCACGCCTAGTGGTGGGGTTTGAAACAGAAGCAATCTGTTTATTTGAAACAGTTTCTCTCAGTGTTCCTGTTTCATTAAGCAGATACAGCTTCCTCCAACAGCTATGCCACGTCACGCCTAGTTATGGGGTTTGAAACAGAAGCAATCTGTTTATTTGAAACAGTTTCTCTCAGTGTTCCTGTTTCATTAAGCTGAAAAAGCTTACTCCAGCAGCTATGCTATGTCACGCCTAGTGGTGGGGTTTGAAACAGAAGCAATCTGTTTATTTGAAACAGTTTCTCTCAGTGTTCCGGTTTCATTAAGTAGAAACAGCTTCCTCCAACAGCTATGCTACGTCACGCCTAGTGGTGGAGTTTGAAACAGAAGCAATCTGTTTATTTGAAACAGTTTCTCTCAGTGTTCCTGTTTCATTAAGCAGAAACAGCTTCCTCCAGCGGCTATGCTACGTCACGCCTAGTGGTGGGGTTTGAAACAGAAGCAATCTGTTTATTTGAAACAGTATCTCTCAGTGTTCCTGTTTCATTAAGCAGAAACAGCTTCCTCCAACAGCTATGCTACTTCACGACTAGTGGTGGGGTTTGAAACAGAAGCAATCTGTTTATTTGAAACAGTTTCTCTCAGTGTTCCTGTTTAATTAAGCAGAAACAGCTTCCTCCAACAGCTATGCTACGTCACGCCTAGTGGTGGGGTTTGAAACAGAAGCAATCTTTTTATTTGAAACAGTTTCTCTCAGTGTTCCGGTTTCATTAAGCAGAAACAGCTTCCTCCAACAGCTATGCTACGTCACGCCTAGTGGTGGTGTTTGAAACAGAAGCAATCTGTTTATTTGAAACAGTTTCTCTCAGTGTTCCTGTTTCATTAAGCAGAAACAGCTTCCTGCAACAGCTATGCTACGTCACGCCTAGTGGTGGGGTTTGAAACAGAAGCAATCTGTTTATTTGAAACAGTTTCTCTCAGTGTTCCTGTTTCATTAAGCAGAAACAGCTTCCTCCTACAGCTATGCTACGTCACGCCTAGTGGTGGGGTTTGAAACAGAAGCAATCTTTATATTTGAAACAGTTTCTCTCAGTGTTCCGGTTTCATTAAGCAGACACAGCTTCCTCCAACAGCTATGCTACGTCACGCCTAGTGGTGGGGTTTGAAACAGAAGCAATCTGTTTATTTGAAACAGTTTCTCTCAGTGTTCCTGTTTCATAAAGCAGAAACAGCTTACTCCAGCAGCTATGCTATGTCACGCCTAGTGGTGGGGTTTGAAACAGAAGCCATCTGTTTATTTGAAACAGTTTCTCTCAGTGTTCCTGTTTCATTAAGTAGAAACAGCTTCCTCCAACAGCTATGTTACGTCACGCCTAGTAGTGGGGTTTGAAACAGAAGCAATCTGTTTATTTGAAACAGTTTCTCTCAGTGTTCCTGTTTCATTAAGCAGAAACAGCTTCCTCCAGCAGCTATGCTACGTCACGCCTAGTGGTGGGGTTTGAAACAGAAGCAATCTGTTTATTTGAAACAGTTTCTCTCAGTGTTCCTGTTTCATTAAGCAGAAACAGCTTCCTCCAACAGCTATGCTACGTCACGCCTAGTGGTGGGGTTTGAAACAGAAGCAATCTGTTTATTTGAAACAGTTTCTCTCAGTGTTCCTGTTTCATTAAGCAGAAACAGCTTCCTCCAACAGCTATGCTACGTCACGCCTAGTGGTGGGGTTTGAAACAGAAGCAATCTGTTTATTTGAAACAGTTTCTCTCAGTGTTCCTGTTTCATTAAGCAGAAACAGCTTCCTCCAACAGCTATGCTATGTCACGCCTAGTGGTGGGGTTTGAAACAGAAGCAATCTGTTTATTTGAAACAGTTTCTCTCAGTGTTCCTGTTTCATTAAGCAGAAACAGCTTCCTCCAGCAGCTATGCTACGTCACGCCTAGTGGTGGGGTTTGAAACAGAAGCAATCTGTTTATTTGAAACAGTTTCTCTCAGTGTTCCTGTTTCAGTAAGCAGAAACAGCTTCCTCCAACAGCTATGCTACGTCACGCCTAGTGGTGGGGTTTGAAACAAAAGCAATCTGTTTATTTGAAACAGTTTCTCTCAGTGTTCCTGTTTCATTAAGCAGAAACAGCTTCCTCCAACAGCTATGCTACGTCACGCCTAGTGGTGGGGTTTGAAACAGAAGCAATCTGTGTATTTGAAACAGTTTCTCTCAGTGTTCCTGTTTCATTAAGCAGAAACAGCTTCCTCCAGCAGCTATGCTACGTCACGCCAAGTGGTGGGGTTTGAAACAGAAGCAATCTGTTTATTTGAAACAGTTTCTCTCAGTGTTCCTGTTTCATTAAGCAGGAACAGCTTCCTCCAACAGCTATGCTACGTCACGCCTAGTGGTGGGGTTTGAAACAGAAGCAATCTTTTTATTTGAAACAGTTTCTCTCAGTGTTCCGGTTTCATTAAGCAGAAACAGCTTCCTCCAACAGCTATGCTACGTCACGCCTAGTGGTGGGGTTTGAAACAGAAGCAATCTGTTTATTTGAAACAGTTTCTCTCAGTGTTCCTGTTTCATTAAGCAGAAACAGCTTCCTCCAGCAGCTATGCTACGTCACGCCTAGTGGTGGGGTTTGAAACAGAAGCAATCTGTTTATTTGAAACAGTTTCTCTCAGTGTTCCTGTTTCATTAAGCAGAAACAGCTTCCTCCAACAGCTATGCTACGTCACGCCTAGTGGTGGGGTTTGAAACAGAAGCAATCTGTTTATTTGAAACAGTTTCTCTCAGTGTTCCTGTTTCATTAAGCAGAAACAGATTCCTCCAACAGCTATGCTACGTCACGCCTAGTGGTGGGGTTTGAAACAGAAGCAATCTGTTTATTTGAAACAGTTTCTTTCAGTGTTCCTGTTTCATTAAGCAGATACAGCTTCCTCCAACAGCTATGCCACGTCACGCCTAGTTATGGGGTTTGAAACAGAAGCAATCTGTTTATTTGAAACAGTTTCTCTCAGTGTTCCTGTTTCATTAAGCTGAAACAGCTTACTCCAGCAGCTATGCTATGTCACGCCTAGTGGTGGGGTTTGAAACAGAAGCAATCTGTTTATTTGAAACAGTTTCTCTCAGTGTTCCGGTTTCATTAAGTAGAAACAGCTTCCTCCAACAGCTATGCTACGTCACGCCTAGTGGTGGAGTTTGAAACAGAAGCAATCTGTTTATTTGAAACAGTTTCTCTCAGTGTTCCTGTTTCATTAAGCAGAAACAGCTTCCTCCAGCGGCTATGCTACGTCACGCCTAGTGGTGGGGTTTGAAACAGAAGCAATCTGTTTATTTGAAACAGTTTCTCTCAGTGTTCCTGTTTCATTAAGCAGAAACAGCTTCCTCCAACAGCTATGCTACGTCACGCCTAGTGGTGGGGTTTGAAACAGAAGCAATCTGTTTATTTGAAACAGTTTCTCTCAGTGTTCCTGTTTCATTAAGCAGAAACAGATTCCTCCAACAGCTATGCTACGTCACGCCTAGTGGTGGGGTTTGAAACAGAAGCAATCTGTTTATTTGAAACAGTTTCTTTCAGTGTTCCTGTTTCATTAAGCAGATACAGCTTCCTCCAACAGCTATGCCACGTCACGCCTAGTTATGGGGTTTGAAACAGAAGCAATCTGTTTATTTGAAACAGTTTCTCTCAGTGTTCCTGTTTCATTAAGCTGAAACAGCTTACTCCAGCAGCTATGCTATGTCACGCCTAGTGGTGGGGTTTGAAACAGAAGCAATCTGTTTATTTGAAACAGTTTCTCTCAGTGTTCCGGTTTCATTAAGTAGAAACAGCTTCCTCCAACAGCTATGCTACGTCACGCCTAGTGGTGGAGTTTGAAACAGAAGCAATCATTTTATTTGAAACAGTTTCTCTCAGTGTTCCTGTTTCATTAAGCAGAAACAGCTTCCTCCAACAGCTATGCTACGTCACGCCTAGTGGTGGAGTTTGAAACAGAAGCAATCTGTTTATTTGAAACAGTTTCTCTCAGTGTTCCTGTTTCATTAAGCAGAAACAGCTTCCTCCAGCGGCTATGCTACGTCACGCCTAGTGGTGGGGTTTGAAACAGAAGCAATCTGTTTATTTGAAACAGTTTCTCTCAGTGTTCCTGTTTCATTAAGCAGAAACAGCTTCCTCCAACAGCTATGCTACGTCACGCCTAGTGGTGGGGTTTGAAACAGAAGCAATCTGTTTATTTGAAACAGTTTCTCTCAGTGTTCCTGTTTCATTAAGCAGAAACAGCTTCCTCCAACAGCTATGCTACGTCACGCCTAGTGGTGGGGTTTGAAACAGAAGCAATCTGTTTATTTGAAACAGTTTCTCTCAGTGTTCCTGTTTCATTAAGCAGAAACAGCTTCCTCCAACAGCTATGCTATGTCACGCCTAGTGGTGGGGTTTGAAACAGAAGCAATCTGTTTATTTGAAACAGTTTCTCTCAGTGTTCCTGTTTCATTAAGCAGAAACAGCTTCCTCCAGCAGCTATGCTACGTCACGCCTAGTGGTGGGGTTTGAAACAGAAGCAATCTGTTTATTTGAAACAGTTTCTCTCAGTGTTCCTGTTTCATTAAGCAGAAACAGCTTCCTCCAACAGCTATGCTACGTCACGCCTAGTGGTGGGGTTTGAAACAGAAGCAATCTGTTTATTTGAAACAGTTTCTCTCAGTGTTCCTGTTTCATTAAGCAGAAACAGATTCCTCCAACAGCTATGCTACGTCACGCCTAGTGGTGGGGTTTGAAACAGAAGCAATCTGTTTATTTGAAACAGTTTCTTTCAGTGTTCCTGTTTCATTAAGCAGATACAGCTTCCTCCAACAGCTATGCCACGTCACGCCTAGTTATGGGGTTTGAAACAGAAGCAATCTGTTTATTTGAAACAGTTTCTCTCAGTGTTCCTGTTTCATTAAGCTGAAACAGCTTACTCCAGCAGCTATGCTATGTCACGCCTAGTGGTGGGGTTTGAAACAGAAGCAATCTGTTTATTTGAAACAGTTTCTCTCAGTGTTCCGGTTTCATTAAGTAGAAACAGCTTCCTCCAACAGCTATGCTACGTCACGCCTAGTGGTGGAGTTTGAAACAGAAGCAATCTGTTTATTTGAAACAGTTTCTCTCAGTGTTCCTGTTTCATTAAGCAGAAACAGCTTCCTCCAGCGGCTATGCTACGTCACGCCTAGTGGTGGGGTTTGAAACAGAAGCAATCTGTTTATTTGAAACAGTTTCTCTCAGTGTTCCTGTTTCATTAAGCAGAAACAGCTTCCTCCAACAGCTATGCTACGTCACGCCTAGTGGTGGGGTTTGAAACAGAAGCAATCTGTTTATTTGAAACAGTTTCTCTCAGTGTTCCTGTTTCATTAAGCAGAAACAGATTCCTCCAACAGCTATGCTACGTCACGCCTAGTGGTGGGGTTTGAAACAGAAGCAATCTGTTTATTTGAAACAGTTTCTTTCAGTGTTCCTGTTTCATTAAGCAGATACAGCTTCCTCCAACAGCTATGCCACGTCACGCCTAGTTATGGGGTTTGAAACAGAAGCAATCTGTTTATTTGAAACAGTTTCTCTCAGTGTTCCTGTTTCATTAAGCTGAAACAGCTTACTCCAGCAGCTATGCTATGTCACGCCTAGTGGTGGGGTTTGAAACAGAAGCAATCTGTTTATTTGAAACAGTTTCTCTCAGTGTTCCGGTTTCATTAAGTAGAAACAGCTTCCTCCAACAGCTATGCTACGTCACGCCTAGTGGTGGAGTTTGAAACAGAAGCAATCATTTTATTTGAAACAGTTTCTCTCAGTGTTCCTGTTTCATTAAGCAGAAACAGCTTCCTCCAACAGCTATGCTACGTCACGCCTAGTGGTGGAGTTTGAAACAGAAGCAATCTGTTTATTTGAAACAGTTTCTCTCAGTGTTCCTGTTTCATTAAGCAGAAACAGCTTCCTCCAGCGGCTATGCTACGTCACGCCTAGTGGTGGGGTTTGAAACAGAAGCAATCTGTTTATTTGAAACAGTTTCTCTCAGTGTTCCTGTTTCATTAAGCAGAAACAGCTTCCTCCAACAGCTATGCTACGTCACGCCTAGTGGTGGGGTTTGAAACAGAAGCAATCTGTTTATTTGAAACAGTTTCTCTCAGTGTTCCTGTTTCATTAAGCAGAAACAGCTTCCTCCAACAGCTATGCTACGTCACGCCTAGTGGTGGGGTTTGAAACAGAAGCAATCTGTTTATTTGAAACAGTTTCTCTCAGTGTTCCTGTTTCATTAAGCAGAAACAGCTTCCTCCAACAGCTATGCTATGTCACGCCTAGTGGTGGGGTTTGAAACAGAAGCAATCTGTTTATTTGAAACAGTTTCTCTCAGTGTTCCTGTTTCATTAAGCAGAAACAGCTTCCTCCAGCAGCTATGCTACGTCACGCCTAGTGGTGGGGTTTGAAACAGAAGCAATCTGTTTATTTGAAACAGTTTCTCTCAGTGTTCCTGTTTCAGTAAGCAGAAACAGCTTCCTCCAACAGCTATGCTACGTCACGCCTAGTGGTGGGGTTTGAAACAGAAGCAATCTGTTTATTTGAAACAGTTTCTCTCAGTGTTCCTGTTTCATTAAGCAGAAACAGCTTCCTCCAACAGCTATGCTACGTCACGCCTAGTGGTGGGGTTTGAAACAGAAGCAATCTGTGTATTTGAAACAGTTTCTCTCAGTGTTCCTGTTTCATTAAGCAGAAACAGCTTCCTCCAGCAGCTATGCTACGTCACGCCAAGTGGTGGGGTTTGAAACAGAAGCAATCTGTTTATTTGAAACAGTTTCTCTCAGTGTTCCTGTTTCATTAAGCAGGAACAGCTTCCTCCAACAGCTATGCTACGTCACGCCTAGTGGTGGGGTTTGAAACAGAAGCAATCTTTTTATTTGAAACAGTTTCTCTCAGTGTTCCGGTTTCATTAAGCAGAAACAGCTTCCTCCAACAGCTATGCTACGTCACGCCTAGTGGTGGGGTTTGAAACAGAAGCAATCTGTTTATTTGAAACAGTTTCTCTCAGTGTTCCTGTTTCATTAAGCAGAAACAGCTTCCTCCAGCAGCTATGCTACGTCACGCCTAGTGGTGGGGTTTGAAACAGAAGCAATCTGTTTATTTGAAACAGTTTCTCTCAGTGTTCCTGTTTCATTAAGCAGAAACAGCTTCCTCCAACAGCTATGCTACGTCACGCCTAGTGGTGGGGTTTGAAACAGAAGCAATCTGTTTATTTGAAACAGTTTCTCTCAGTGTTCCTGTTTCATTAAGCAGAAACAGATTCCTCCAACAGCTATGCTACGTCACGCCTAGTGGTGGGGTTTGAAACAGAAGCAATCTGTTTATTTGAAACAGTTTCTTTCAGTGTTCCTGTTTCATTAAGCAGATACAGCTTCCTCCAACAGCTATGCCACGTCACGCCTAGTTATGGGGTTTGAAACAGAAGCAATCTGTTTATTTGAAACAGTTTCTCTCAGTGTTCCTGTTTCATTAAGCTGAAACAGCTTACTCCAGCAGCTATGCTATGTCACGCCTAGTGGTGGGGTTTGAAACAGAAGCAATCTGTTTATTTGAAACAGTTTCTCTCAGTGTTCCGGTTTCATTAAGTAGAAACAGCTTCCTCCAACAGCTATGCTACGTCACGCCTAGTGGTGGAGTTTGAAACAGAAGCAATCTGTTTATTTGAAACAGTTTCTCTCAGTGTTCCTGTTTCATTAAGCAGAAACAGCTTCCTCCAGCGGCTATGCTACGTCACGCCTAGTGGTGGGGTTTGAAACAGAAGCAATCTGTTTATTTGAAACAGTTTCTCTCAGTGTTCCTGTTTCATTAAGCAGAAACAGCTTCCTCCAACAGCTATGCTACGTCACGCCTAGTGGTGGGGTTTGAAACAGAAGCAATCTGTTTATTTGAAACAGTTTCTCTCAGTGTTCCTGTTTCATTAAGCAGAAACAGATTCCTCCAACAGCTATGCTACGTCACGCCTAGTGGTGGGGTTTGAAACAGAAGCAATCTGTTTATTTGAAACAGTTTCTTTCAGTGTTCCTGTTTCATTAAGCAGATACAGCTTCCTCCAACAGCTATGCCACGTCACGCCTAGTTATGGGGTTTGAAACAGAAGCAATCTGTTTATTTGAAACAGTTTCTCTCAGTGTTCCTGTTTCATTAAGCTGAAACAGCTTACTCCAGCAGCTATGCTATGTCACGCCTAGTGGTGGGGTTTGAAACAGAAGCAATCTGTTTATTTGAAACAGTTTCTCTCAGTGTTCCGGTTTCATTAAGTAGAAACAGCTTCCTCCAACAGCTATGCTACGTCACGCCTAGTGGTGGAGTTTGAAACAGAAGCAATCTGTTTATTTGAAACAGTTTCTCTCAGTGTTCCTGTTTCATTAAGCAGAAACAGCTTCCTCCAGCGGCTATGCTACGTCACGCCTAGTGGTGGGGTTTGAAACAGAAGCAATCTGTTTATTTGAAACAGTATCTCTCAGTGTTCCTGTTTCATTAAGCAGAAACAGCTTCCTCCAACAGCTATGCTACGTCACGACTAGTGGTGGGGTTTGAAACAGAAGCAATCTGTTTATTTGAAACAGTTTCTCTCAGTGTTCCTGTTTAATTAAGCAGAAACAGCTTCCTCCAACAGCTATGCTACGTCACGCCTAGTGGTGGGGTTTGAAACAGAAGCAATCTGTTTATTTGAAACAGTATCTCTCAGTGTTCCTGTTTCATTAAGCAGAAACAGCTTCCTCCAACAGCTATGCTACGTCACGACTAGTGGTGGGGTTTGAAACAGAAGCAATCTGTTTATTTGAAACAGTTTCTCTCAGTGTTCCTGTTTAATTAAGCAGAAACAGCTTCCTCCAACAGCTATGCTACGTCACGCCTAGTGGTGGGGTTTGAAACAGAAGCAATCTTTTTATTTGAAACAGTTTCTCTCAGTGTTCCGGTTTTATTAAGCAGAAACAGCTTCCTCCAACAGCTATGCTACGTCACGCCTAGTGGTGGTGTTTGAAACAGAAGCAATCTGTTTATTTGAAACAGTTTCTCTCAGTGTTCCTGTTTCATTAAGCAGAAACAGCTTCCTGCAACAGCTATGCTACGTCACGCCTAGTGGTGGGGTTTGAAACAGAAGCAATCTGTTTATTTGAAACAGTTTCTCTCAGTGTTCCTGTTTCATTAAGCAGAAACAGCTTCCTCCAACAGCTATGCTACGTCACGCCTAGTGGTGGGGTTTGAAACAGAAGCAATCTTTTTATTTGAAACAGTTTCTCTCAGTGTTCCGGTTTCATTAAGCAGAAACAGCTTCCTCCAACAGCTATGCTACGTCACGCCTAGTGGTGGGGTTTGAAACAGAAGCAATCTGTTTATTTGAAACAGTTTCTCTCAGTGTTCCTGTTTCATAAAGCAGAAACAGCTTACTCCAGCAGCTATGCTATGTCACGCCTAGTGGTGGGGTTTGAAACAGAAGCAATCTGTTTATTTGAAACAGTTTCTCTCAGTGTTCCTGTTTCATTAAGTAGAAACAGCTTCCTCCAACACCTATGTTACGTCACGCCTAGTAGTGGGGTTTGAAACAGAAGCAATCTGTTTATTTGAAACAGTTTCTCTCAGTGTTCCTGTTTCATTAAGCAGAAACAGCTTCCTCCAGCAGCTATGCTACGTCACGCCTAGTGGTGGGGTTTGAAACAGAAGCAATCTGTTTATTTGAAACAGTTTCTCTCAGTGTTCCTGTTTCATTAAGCAGAAACAGCTTCCTCCAACAGCTATGCTACGTCACGCCTAGTGGTGGGGTTTGAAACAGAAGCAATCTGTTTATTTGAAACAGTTTCTCTCAGTGTTCCTGTTTCATTAAGCAGAAACAGCTTCCTCCAACAGCTATGCTACGTCACGCCTAGTGGTGGGGTTTGAAACAGAAGCAATCTGTTTATTTGAAACAGTTTCTCTCAGTGTTCCTGTTTCATTAAGCAGAAACAGATTCCTCCAACAGCTATGCTACGTCACGCCTAGTGGTGGGGTTTGAAACAGAAGCAATCTGTTTATTTGAAACAGTTTCTCTCAGTGTTCCTGTTTCATTAAGCAGATACAGCTTCCTCCAACAGCTATGCCACGTCACGCCTAGTTATGGGGTTTGAAACAGAAGCAATCTGTTTATTTGAAACAGTTTCTCTCAGTGTTCCTGTTTCATTAAGCTGAAACAGCTTACTCCAGCAGCTATGCTATGTCACGCCTAGTGGTGGGGTTTGAAACAGAAGCAATCTGTTTATTTGAAACAGTTTCTCTCAGTGTTCCGGTTTCATTAAGTAGAAACAGCTTCCTCCAACAGCTATGCTACGTCACGCCTAGTGGTGGAGTTTGAAACAGAAGCAATCTGTTTATTTGAAACAGTTTCTCTCAGTGTTCCTGTTTCATTAAGCAGAAACAGCTTCCTCCAGCGGCTATGCTACGTCACGCCTAGTGGTGGGGTTTGAAACAGAAGCAATCTGTTTATTTGAAACAGTATCTCTCAGTGTTCCTGTTTCATTAAGCAGAAACAGCTTCCTCCAACAGCTATGCTACGTCACGACTAGTGGTGGGGTTTGAAACAGAAGCAATCTGTTTATTTGAAACAGTTTCTCTCAGTGTTCCTGTTTCAGTAAGCAGAAACAGCTTCCTCCAACAGCTATGCTACGTCACGCCTAGTGGTGGGGTTTGAAACAGAAGCAATCTGTTTATTTGAAACAGTTTCTCTCAGTGTTCCTGTTTCATTAAGCAGAAACAGCTTACTCCAGCAGCTATGCTATGTCACGCCTAGTGGTGGGGTTTGAAACTGAAGCAATCTGTTTATTTGAAACAGTTTCTCTCAGTGTTCCTGTTTCATTAAGTAGAAACAGCTTCCTCCAACAGCTATGCTACGTCACGCCTAGTGGTGGGGTTTGAAACAGAAGCAATCTGTTTATTTGAAACAGTTTCTCTCAGTGTTCCTGTTTCATTAAGCAGAAACAGCTTCCTCCAGCAGCTATGCTACGTCACGCCTAGTGGTGGGGTTTGAAACAGAAGCAATCTGTTTATTTGAAACACTTTCTCTCAGTGTTCCTGTTTCATTAAGCAGAAACAGCTTCCTCCAACAGCTATGCTACGTCACGCCTAGTGGTGGGGTTTGAAACAGAAGCAATCTGTTTATTTGAAACAGTTTCTCTCAGTGTTCCTGTTTCATTAAGCAGAAACAGATTCCTCCAACAGCTATGCTACGTCACGCCTAGTGGTGGGGTTTGAAACAGAAGCAATCTGTTTATTTGAAACAGTTTCTTTCAGTGTTCCTGTTTCATTAAGCAGATACAGCTTCCTCCAACAGCTATGCCACGTCACGCCTAGTTATGGGGTTTGAAACAGAAGCAATCTGTTTATTTGAAACAGTTTCTCTCAGTGTTCCTGTTTCATTAAGCTGAAACAGCTTACTCCAGCAGCTATGCTATGTCACGCCTAGTGGTGGGGTTTGAAACAGAAGCAATCTGTTTATTTGAAACAGTTTCTCTCAGTGTTCCGGTTTCATTAAGTAGAAACAGCTTCCTCCAACAGCTATGCTACGTCACGCCTAGTGGTGGAGTTTGAAACAGAAGCAATCTGTTTATTTGAAACAGTATCTCTCAGTGTTCCTGTTTCATTAAGCAGAAACAGCTTCCTCCAACAGCTATGCTACGTCACGACTAGTGGTGGGGTTTGAAACAGAAGCAATCTGTTTATTTGAAACAGTTTCTCTCAGTGTTCCTGTTTAATTAAGCAGAAACAGCTTCCTCCAACAGCTATGCTACGTCACGCCTAGTGGTGGGGTTTGAAACAGAAGCAATCTTTTTATTTGAAACAGTTTCTCTCAGTGTTCCGGTTTCATTAAGCAGAAACAGCTTCCTCCAACAGCTATGCTACGTCACGCCTAGTGGTGGTGTTTGAAACAGAAGCAATCTGTTTATTTGAAACAGTTTCTCTCAGTGTTCCTGTTTCATTAAGCAGACACAGCTTCCTGCAACAGCTATGCTACGTCACGCCTAGTGGTGGGGTTTGAAACAGAAGCAATCTGTTTATTTGAAACAGTTTCTCTCAGTGTTCCTGTTTCATTAAGCAGAAACAGCTTCCTCCAACAGCTATGCTACGTCACGCCTAGTGGTGGGGTTTGAAACAGAAGCAATCTTTTTATTTGAAACAGTTTCTCTCAGTGTTCCGGTTTCATTAAGCAGAAACAGCTTCCTCCAACAGCTATGCTACGTCACGCCTAGTGGTGGGGTTTGAAACAGAAGCAATCTGTTTATTTGAAACAGTTTCTCTCAGTGTTCCTGTTTCATAAAGCAGAAACAGCTTACTCCAGCAGCTATGCTATGTCACGCCTAGTGGTGGGGTTTGAAACAGAAGCAATCTGTTTATTTGAAACAGTTTCTCTCAGTGTTCCTGTTTCATTAAGTAGAAACAGCTTCCTCCAACAGCTATGTTACGTCACGCCTAGTAGTGGGGTTTGAAACAGAAGCAATCTGTTTATTTGAAACAGTTTCTCTCAGTGTTCCTGTTTCATTAAGCAGAAACAGCTTCCTCCAGCAGCTATGCTACGTCACGCCTAGTGGTGGGGTTTGAAACAGAAGCAATCTGTTTATTTGAAACAGTTTCTCTCAGTGTTCCTGTTTCATTAAGCAGAAACAGCTTCCTCCAACAGCTATGCTACGTCACGCCTAGTGGTGGGGTTTGAAACAGAAGCAATCTGTTTATTTGAAACAGTTTCTCTCAGTGTTCCTGTTTCATTAAGCAGAAACAGCTTCCTCCAACAGCTATGCTACGTCACGCCTAGTGGTGGGGTTTGAAACAGAAGCAATCTGTTTATTTGAAACAGTTTCTCTCAGTGTTCCTGTTTCATTAAGCAGAAACAGATTCCTCCAACAGCTATGCTACGTCACGCCTAGTGGTGGGGTTTGAAACAGAAGCAATCTGTTTATTTGAAACAGTTTCTCTCAGTGTTCCTGTTTCATTAAGCAGATACAGCTTCCTCCAACAGCTATGCCACGTCACGCCTAGTTATGGGGTTTGAAACAGAAGCAATCTGTTTATTTGAAACAGTTTCTCTCAGTGTTCCTGTTTCATTAAGCTGAAACAGCTTACTCCAGCAGCTATGCTATGTCACGCCTAGTGGTGGGGTTTGAAACAGAAGCAATCTGTTTATTTGAAACAGTTTCTCTCAGTGTTCCGGTTTCATTAAGTAGAAACAGCTTCCTCCAACAGCTATGCTACGTCACGCCTAGTGGTGGAGTTTGAAACAGAAGCAATCTGTTTATTTGAAACAGTTTCTCTCAGTGTTCCTGTTTCATTAAGCAGAAACAGCTTCCTCCAGCGGCTATGCTACGTCACGCCTAGTGGTGGGGTTTGAAACAGAAGCAATCTGTTTATTTGAAACAGTATCTCTCAGTGTTCCTGTTTCATTAAGCAGAAACAGCTTCCTCCAACAGCTATGCTACGTCACGACTAGTGGTGGGGTTTGAAACAGAAGCAATCTGTTTATTTGAAACAGTTTCTCTCAGTGTTCCTGTTTAATTAAGCAGAAACAGCTTCCTCCAACAGCTATGCTACGTCACGCCTAGTGGTGGGGTTTGAAACAGAAGCAATCTTTTTATTTGAAACAGTTTCTCTCAGTGTTCCGGTTTCATTAAGCAGAAACAGCTTCCTCCAACAGCTATGCTACGTCACGCCTAGTGGTGGTGTTTGAAACAGAAGCAATCTGTTTATTTGAAACAGTTTCTCTCAGTGTTCCTGTTTCATTAAGCAGAAACAGCTTCCTGCAACAGCTATGCTACGTCACGCCTAGTGGTGGGGTTTGAAACAGAAGCAATCTGTTTATTTGAAACAGTTTCTCTCAATGTTCCTGTTTCATTAATCAGAAACAGCTTCCTCCAACAGCTATGCTACGTCACGCCTAGTGGTGGGGTTTGAAACAGAAGCAATCTTTTTATTTGAAACAGTTTCTCTCAGTGTTCCGGTTTCATTAAGCAGAAACAGCTTCCTCCAACAGCTATGCTACGTCACGCCTAGTGGTGGGGTTTGAAACAGAAGCAATCTGTTTATTTGAAACAGTTTCTCTCAGTGTTCCTGTTTCATAAAGCAGAAACAGCTTACTCCAGCAGCTATGCTATGTCACGCCTAGTGGTGGGGTTTGAAACAGAAGCAATCTGTTTATTTGAAACAGTTTCTCTCAGTGTTCCTGTTTCATTAAGTAGAAACAGCTTCCTCCAACAGCTATGTTACGTCACGCCTAGTAGTGGGGTTTGAAACAGAAGCAATCTGTTTATTTGAAACAGTTTCTCTCAGTGTTCCTGTTTCATTAAGCAGAAACAGCTTCCTCCAGCAGCTATGCTACGTCACGCCTAGTGGTGGGGTTTGAAACAGAAGCAATCTGTTTATTTGAAACAGTTTCTCTCAGTGTTCCTGTTTCATTAAGCAGAAACAGCTTCCTCCAACAGCTATGCTACGTCACGCCTAGTGGTGGGGTTTGAAACAGAAGCAATCTGTTTATTTGAAACAGTTTCTCTCAGTGTTCCTGTTTCATTAAGCAGAAACAGCTTCCTCCAACAGCTATGCTACGTCACGCCTAGTGGTGGGGTTTGAAACAGAAGCAATCTTTTTATTTGAAACAGTTTCTCTCAGTGTTCCGGTTTCATTAAGCAGAAACAGCTTCCTCCAACAGCTATGCTACGTCACGCCTAGTGGTGGGGTTTGAAACAGAAGCAATCTGTTTATTTGAAACAGTTTCTCTCAGTGTTCCTGTTTCATAAAGCAGAAACAGCTTACTCCAGCAGCTATGCTATGTCACGCCTAGTGGTGGGGTTTGAAACAGAAGCAATCTGTTTATTTGAAACAGTTTCTCTCAGTGTTCCTGTTTCATTAAGTAGAAACAGCTTCCTCCAACAGCTATGTTACGTCACGCCTAGTAGTGGGGTTTGAAACAGAAGCAATCTGTTTATTTGAAACAGTTTCTCTCAGTGTTCCTGTTTCATTAAGCAGAAACAGCTTTCTCCAGCAGCTATGCTACGTCACGCCTAGTGGTGGGGTTTGAAACAGAAGCAATCTGTTTATTTGAAACAGTTTCTCTCAGTGTTCCTGTTTCATTAAGCAGAAACAGCTTCCTCCAACAGCTATGCTACGTCACGCCTAGTGGTGGGGTTTGAAACAGAAGCAATCTGTTTATTTGAAACAGTTTCTCTCAGTGTTCCTGTTTCATTAAGCAGAAACAGCTTCCTCCAACAGCTATGCTACGTCACGCCTAGTGGTGGGGTTTGAAACAGAAGCAATCTGTTTATTTGAAACAGTTTCTCTCAGTGTTCCTGTTTCATTAAGCAGAAACAGATTCCTCCAACAGCTATGCTACGTCACGCCTAGTGGTGGGGTTTGAAACAGAAGCAATCTGTTTATTTGAAACAGTTTCTCTCAGTGTTCCTGTTTCATTAAGCAGATACAGCTTCCTCCAACAGCTATGCCACGTCACGCCTAGTTATGGGGTTTGAAACAGAAGCAATCTGTTTATTTGAAACAGTTTCTCTCAGTGTTCCTGTTTCATTAAGTAGAAACAGCTTCCTCCAACAGCTATGTTACGTCACGCCTAGTAGTGGGGTTTGAAACAGAAGCAATCTGTTTATTTGAAACAGTTTCTCTCAGTGTTCCTGTTTCATTAAGCAGAAACAGCTTCCTCCAGCAGCTATGCTACGTCACGCCTAGTGGTGGGGTTTGAAACAGAAGCAATCTGTTTATTTGAAACAGTTTCTCTCAGTGTTCCTGTTTCATTAAGCAGAAACAGCTTCCTCCAACAGCTATGCTACGTCACGCCTAGTGGTGGGGTTTGAAACAGAAGCAATCTGTTTATTTGAAACAGTTTCTCTCAGTGTTCCTGTTTCATTAAGCAGAAACAGCTTCCTCCAACAGCTATGCTACGTCACGCCTAGTGGTGGGGTTTGAAACAGAAGCAATCTGTTTATTTGAAACAGTTTCTCTCAGTGTTCCTGTTTCATTAAGCAGAAACAGATTCCTCCAACAGCTATGCTACGTCACGCCTAGTGGTGGGGTTTGAAACAGAAGCAATCTGTTTATTTGAAACAGTTTCTCTCAGTGTTCCTGTTTCATTAAGCAGATACAGCTTCCTCCAACAGCTATGCCACGTCACGCCTAGTTATGGGGTTTGAAACAGAAGCAATCTGTTTATTTGAAACAGTTTCTCTCAGTGTTCCTGTTTCATTAAGCTGAAACAGCTTACTCCAGCAGCTATGCTATGTCACGCCTAGTGGTGGGGTTTGAAACAGAAGCAATCTGTTTATTTGAAACAGTTTCTCTCAGTGTTCCGGTTTCATTAAGTAGAAACAGCTTCCTCCAACAGCTATGCTACGTCACGCCTAGTGGTGGAGTTTGAAACAGAAGCAATCTGTTTATTTGAAACAGTTTCTCTCAGTGTTCCTGTTTCATTAAGCAGAAACAGCTTCCTCCAGCGGCTATGCTACGTCACGCCTAGTGGTGGGGTTTGAAACAGAAGCAATCTGTTTATTTGAAACAGTATCTCTCAGTGTTCCTGTTTCATTAAGCAGAAACAGCTTCCTCCAACAGCTATGCTACGTCACGACTAGTGGTGGGGTTTGAAACAGAAGCAATCTGTTTATTTGAAACAGTTTCTCTCAGTGTTCCTGTTTAATTAAGCAGAAACAGCTTCCTCCAACAGCTATGCTACGTCACGCCTAGTGGTGGGGTTTGAAACAGAAGCAATCTTTTTATTTGAAACAGTTTCTCTCAGTGTTCCGGTTTCATTAAGCAGAAACAGCTTCCTCCAACAGCTATGCTACGTCACGCCTAGTGGTGGTGTTTGAAACAGAAGCAATCTGTTTATTTGAAACAGTTTCTCTCAGTGTTCCTGTTTCATTAAGCAGAAACAGCTTCCTGCAACAGCTATGCTACGTCACGCCTAGTGGTGGGGTTTGAAACAGAAGCAATCTGTTTATTTGAAACAGTTTCTCTCAATGTTCCTGTTTCATTAAGCAGAAACAGCTTCCTCCAACAGCTATGCTACGTCACGCCTAGTGGTGGGGTTTGAAACAGAAGCAATCTTTTTATTTGAAACAGTTTCTCTCAGTGTTCCGGTTTCATTAAGCAGAAACAGCTTCCTCCAACAGCTATGCTACGTCACGACTAGTGGTGGGGTTTGAAACAGAAGCAATCTGTTTATTTGAAACAGTTTCTCTCAGTGTTCCTGTTTCATAAAGCAGAAACAGCTTACTCCAGCAGCTATGCTATGTCACGCCTAGTGGTGGGGTTTGAAACAGAAGCAATCTGTTTATTTGAAACAGTTTCTCTCAGTGTTCCTGTTTCATTAAGTAGAAACAGCTTCCTCCAACAGCTATGTTACGTCACGCCTAGTAGTGGGGTTTGAAACAGAAGCAATCTGTTTATTTGAAACAGTTTCTCTCAGTGTTCCTGTTTCATTAAGCAGAAACAGCTTCCTCCAGCAGCTATGCTACGTCACGCCTAGTGGTGGGGTTTGAAACAGAAGCAATCTGTTTATTTGAAACAGTTTCTCTCAGTGTTCCTGTTTCATTAAGCAGAAACAGCTTCCTCCAACAGCTATGCTACGTCACGCCTAGTGGTGGGGTTTGAAACAGAAGCAATCTGTTTATTTGAAACAGTTTCTCTCAGTGTTCCTGTTTCATTAAGCAGAAACAGCTTCCTCCAACAGCTATGCTACGTCACGCCTAGTGGTGGGGTTTGAAACAGAAGCAATCTTTTTATTTGAAACAGTTTCTCTCAGTGTTCCGGTTTCATTAAGCAGAAACAGCTTCCTCCAACAGCTATGCTACGTCACGCCTAGTGGTGGGGTTTGAAACAGAAGCAATCTGTTTATTTGAAACAGTTTCTCTCAGTGTTCCTGTTTCATAAAGCAGAAACAGCTTACTCCAGCAGCTATGCTATGTCACGCCTAGTGGTGGGGTTTGAAACAGAAGCAATCTGTTTATTTGAAACAGTTTCTCTCAGTGTTCCTGTTTCATTAAGTAGAAACAGCTTCCTCCAACAGCTATGTTACGTCACGCCTAGTAGTGGGGTTTGAAACAGAAGCAATCTGTTTATTTGAAACAGTTTCTCTCAGTGTTCCTGTTTCATTAAGCAGAAACAGCTTCCTCCAGCAGCTATGCTACGTCACGCCTAGTGGTGGGGTTTGAAACAGAAGCAATCTGTTTATTTGAAACAGTTTCTCTCAGTGTTCCTGTTTCATTAAGCAGAAACAGCTTCCTCCAACAGCTATGCTACGTCACGCCTAGTGGTGGGGTTTGAAACAGAAGCAATCTGTTTATTTGAAACAGTTTCTCTCAGTGTTCCTGTTTCATTAAGCAGAAACAGCTTCCTCCAACAGCTATGCTACGTCACGCCTAGTGGTGGGGTTTGAAACAGAAGCAATCTGTTTATTTGAAACAGTTTCTCTCAGTGTTCCTGTTTCATTAAGCAGAAACAGATTCCTCCAACAGCTATGCTACGTCACGCCTAGTGGTGGGGTTTGAAACAGAAGCAATCTGTTTATTTGAAACAGTTTCTCTCAGTGTTCCTGTTTCATTAAGCAGATACAGCTTCCTCCAACAGCTATGCCACGTCACGCCTAGTTATGGGGTTTGAAACAGAAGCAATCTGTTTATTTGAAACAGTTTCTCTCAGTGTTCCTGTTTCATTAAGCTGAAACAGCTTACTCCAGCAGCTATGCTATGTCACGCCTAGTGGTGGGGTTTGAAACAGAAGCAATCTGTTTATTTGAAACAGTTTCTCTCAGTGTTCCGGTTTCATTAAGTAGAAACAGCTTCCTCCAACAGCTATGCTACGTCACGCCTAGTGGTGGAGATTGAAACAGAAGCAATCTGTTTATTTGAAACAGTTTCTCTCAGTGTTCCTGTTTCATTAAGCAGAAACAGCTTCCTCCAGCGGCTATGCTACGTCACGCCTAGTGGTGGGGTTTGAAACAGAAGCAATCTGTTTATTTGAAACAGTATCTCTCAGTGTTCCTGTTTCATTAAGCAGAAACAGCTTCCTCCAACAGCTATGCTACGTCACGCCTAGTGGTGGGGTTTGAAACAGAAGCAATCTGTTTATTTGAAAAAGTTTCTCTTAGTTTTCCTGTTTCATTAAGCAGAAACAGCTTCCTCCAGCAGCTATGCTATGTCACGCCTAGTGGTGGGGTTTGAAACAGAAGCAATCTGTTTATTTGAAACAGTTTCTCTCAGTGTTCCGGTTTCATTAAGCAGAAACAGCTTCCTCCAACAGCTATGCTACGTCACGCCTAGTGGTGGGGTTTGAAACAGAAGCAATCTGTTTATTTGAAACAGTTTCTCTCAGTGTTCCTGTTTCATAAAGCAGAAACAGCTTACTCCAGCAGCTATGCTATGTCACGCCTAGTGGTGGGGTTTGAAACAGAAGCAATCTGTTTATTTGAAACAGTTTCTCTCAGTGATCCTGTTTCATTAAGTAGAAACAGCTTCCTCCAACAGCTATGTTACGTCACGCCTAGTAGTGGGGTTTGAAACAGAAGCAATCTGTTTATTTGAAACAGTTTCTCTCAGTGTTCCTGTTTCATTAAGCAGAAACAGCTTCCTCCAGCAGCTATGCTACGTCACGCCTAGTGGTGGGGTTTGAAACAGAAGCAATCTGTTTATTTGAAACAGTTTCTCTCAGTGTTCCTGTTTCATTAAGCAGAAACAGCTTCCTCCAACAGCTATGCTACGTCACGCCTAGTGGTGGGGTTTGAAACAGAAGCAATCTGTTTATTTGAAACAGTTTCTCTCAGTGTTCCTGTTTCATTAAGCAGAAACAGCTTCCTCCAACAGCTATGCTACGTCACGCCTAGTGGTGGGGTTTGAAACAGAAGCAATCTGTTTATTTGAAACAGTTTCTCTTAGTGTTCCTGTTTCATTAAGCAGAAACAGCTTCCTCCAACAGCTATGCTACGTCACGCCTAGTGGTGGGGTTTGAAACAGAAGCAATCTGTTTATTTGAAACAGTTTCTCTCAGTGTTCCTGTTTCATTAAGCAGAAACAGATTCCTCCAACAGCTATGCTACGTCACGCCTAGTGGTGGGGTTTGAAACAGAATCAATCTTTTTATTTGAAACAGTTTCTCTCAGTGTTCCGGTTTCATTAAGCAGAAACAGCTTCCTCCAACAGCTATGCTACGTCACGCCTAGTGGTGGGGTTTGAAACAGAAGCAATCTGTTTATTTGAAACAGTTTCTCTCAGTGTTCCTGTTTCATAAAGCAGAAACAGCTTACTCCAGCAGCTATGCTATGTCACGCCTAGTGGTGGGGTTTGAAACAGAAGCAATCTGTTTATTTGAAACAGTTTCTCTCAGTGTTCCTGTTTCATTAAGCAGAAACAGCTTCCTCCAGCAGCTATGCTACGTCACGCCTAGTGGTGGGGTTTGAATCAGAAGCAATCTGTTTATTTGAAACAGTTTCTCTCAGTGTTCCTGTTTCATTAAGCAGAAACAGCTTCCTCCAACAGCTATGCTACGTCACGCCTAGTGTAGGGGTTTGAAACAGAAGCAATCTGTTTATTTGAAACAGTTTCTCTCAGTGTTCCGGTTTCATTAAGCAGAAAAAGCTTCCTCCAGCAGCTATGCTACGTCACGCCTAGTGGTGGGGTTTGAAACAGAAGCAATCTGTTTATTTGAAACAGTTTCTCTCAGTGTTCCTGTTTCATTAAGCAGAAACAGCTTCCTCCAACAGCTATGCTACGTCACGCCTAGTGGTGGGGTTTGAAACAGAAGCAATCTTTTTATTTGAAACAGTTTCTCTCAGTGTTCCGGTTTCATTAAGCAGAAACAGCTTCCTCCAACAGCTATGCTACGTCACGCCTAGTGGTGGTGTTTGAAACAGAAGCAATCTGTTTATTTGAAAGTGTTTCTCTCAGTGTTCCTGTTTCATTAAGCAGAAACAGCTTACTCCAGCAGCTATGCTATGTCACGCCTAGTGGTGGGGTTTGAAACAGAAGCAATCTGTTTATTTGAAACAGTTTCTCTCAGTGTTCCTGTTTCATTAAGTAGAAACAGCTTCCTCCAACAGCTATGCTACGTCACGCCTAGTGGTGGGGTTTGAAACAGAAGCAATCTGTTTATTTGAAACAGTTTCTCTCAGTGTTCCTGTTTCATTAAGCAGAAACAGCTTCCTCCAGCAGCTATGCTACGTCACGCCTAGTGGTGGGGTTTGAAACAGAAGCAATCTGTTTATTTGAAACAGTTTCTCTCAGTGTTCCTGTTTCATTAAGCAGAAACAGCTTCCTCCAACAGCTATGCTACGTCACGCCTAGTTATGGGGTTTGAAACAGAAGCAATCTGTTTATTTGAAACAGTTTCTCTCAGTGTTCCTGTTTCATTAAGCAGAAACAGCTTACTCCAGCAGCTATGCTATGTCACGCCTAGTGGTGGGGTTTGAAACAGAAGCAATCTGTTTATTTGAAACAGTTTCTCTCAGTGTTCCTGTTTCATTAAGTAGAAACAGCTTCCTCCAACAGCTATGCTACGTCACGCCTAGTGGTGGAGTTTGAAACAGAAGCAATCTGTTTATTTGAAACAGTTTCTCTCAGTGTTCCTGTTTCATTAAGCAGAAACAGCTTCCTCCAGCGGCTATGCTACGTCACGCCTAGTGGTGGGGTTTGAAACAGAAGCAATCTGTTTATTTGAAACAGTATCTCTCAGTGTTCCTGTTTCATTAAGCAGAAACAGCTTCCTCCAACAGCTATGCTACGTCACGACTAGTGGTGGGGTTTGAAACAGAAGCAATCTGTTTATTTGAAACAGTTTCTCTCAGTGGTCCTGTTTAATTATGCAGAAACAGCTTCCTCCAACAGCTATGCTACGTCACGCCTAGTGGTGGTGTTTGAAACAGAAGCAATCTTTTTATTTGAAACAGTTTCTCTAAGTGTTCCGGTTTCATTAAGCAGAAACAGCTTCCTCCAACAGCTATGCTACGTCACGCCTAGTGGTGGTTTTTGAAACAGAAGCAATCTGTTTATTTGAAACAGTTTCTCTCAGTGTTCCTGTTTCATTAAGCAGAAACAGCTTCCTGCAACAGCTATGCTACGTCACGCCTAGTGGTGGGGTTTGAAACAGAAGCAATCTGTTTATTTGAAACAGTTTCTCTCAGTGTTCCTGATTCATTAAGCAGAAACAGCTTCCTCCAGCAGCTATGCTACGTCACGCCTAGTGGTGGGGTTTGAAACAGAAGCAATCTGTTTATTTGAAACAGTTTCTCTCAGTGTTCCTGTTTCATTAAGCAGAAACAGCTTCCTCCAACAGCTATGCTACGTCACGCCTAGTGGTGGGGTTTGAAACAGAAGCAATCTTTTTATGTGAAACAGTTTCTCTCAGTGTTCCGGTTTCATTAAGCAGAAACAGCTTCCTCCAACAGCTATGCTACGTCACGCCTAGTGGTGGGGTTTGAAACAGAAGCAATCTGTTTATTTGAAACAGTTTCTCTCAGTGTTCCTGTTTCATTAAGCAGAAACAGCTTACTCCAGCAGCTATGCTACGTCACGCCTAGTGGTGGGGTTTGAAACAGAAGCAATCTGTTAATTTTGAAACAGTTTCTCTCAGTGTTCCTGTTTCATTAAGCAGAAACAGCTTCCTCCAACAGCTATGCTACGTCACGCCTAGTGGTGGGGTTTGAAACAGAAACAATCTGTTTATTTGAAACAGTTTCTCTCAGTGTTCCTGTTTCATTAAGCAGAAACAGCTTCCTCCAGCAGCTATGCTACGTCACGCCTAGTGGTGGGGTTTGAAACAGAAGCAATCTGTTTATTTGAAACAGTTTCTCTCAGTGTTCCTGTATCATTAAGCAGAAACAGCTTCCTCCAGCAGCTATGCTACGTCACGCCTAGTGGTGGGGTTTGAAACAGAAGCAATCTGTTTATTTGAAACAGTTTCTCTCAGTGTTCCTGTTTCATTAAGCAGAAACAGCTTCCTCCAACAGCTATGCTACGTCACGCCTAGTGGTGGGGTTTGAAACAGAAGCAATCTGTTTATTTGAAACAGTTTCTCTCAGTGTTCCTGTTTCATTAAGCAGAAACAGCTTCCTCCAGCAGCTATGCTACGTCACGACTAGTGGTGGGGTTTGAAACAGAAGCAATCTGTTTATTTGAAACAGTTTCTCTCAGTGTTCCTGTTTCATTAAGCAGAAACAGCTTCCTCCAACAGCTATGCTACGTCACGACTAGTGGTGGGGTTTGAAACAGAAGCAATCTGTTTATTTGAAACAGTTTCTCTCAGTGTTCCTGTTTAATTAAGCAGAAACAGCTTCCTCCAACAGCTATGCTACGTCACGCCTAGTGGAGGGGTTTGAACAGAAGCAATCTGTTTATTTGAAACAGTTTCTCTCAGTGTTCCTGTTTCATTAAGCAGAAGCAGCTTCCTCCAACAGCTATGCTACGTCACGCCTAGTGGTGGGGTTTGAAACAGAAGCAATCTGTTTATTTGAAACAGTTTCTCTCAGTGTTCCTGTTTCATTAAGCAGAAACAGCTTCCTCCAACAGCTATGCTACGTCACGCCTAGTTATGGGGTTTGAAACAGAAGCAATCTGTTTATTTGAAACAGTTTCTCTCAGTGTTCCTGTTTCATTAAGCAGAAACAGCTTCCTCCAACAGCTATGCTACGTCACGCCTAGTGGTGGGGTTTGAAACAGAAGCAATCTTTTTATGTGAAACAGTTTCTCTCAGTGTTCCGGTTTCATTAAGCAGAAACAGCTTCCTCCAACAGCTATGCTACGTCACGCCTAGTGGTGGGGTTTGAAACAGAAGCAATCTGTTTATTTGAAACAGTTTCTCTCAGTGTTCCTGTTTCATTAAGCAGAAACAGCTTCCTCCAACAGCTATGCTACGTCACGCCTAGTGGTGGGGTTTGAAACAGAAACAATCTGTTTATTTGAAACAGTTTCTCTCAGTGTTCCTGTTTCATTAAGCAGAAACAGCTTCCTCCAGCAGCTATGCTACGTCACGCCTAGTGGTGGGGTTTGAAACAGAAGCAATCTGTTTATTTGAAACAGTTTCTCTCAGTGTTCCTGTATCATTAAGCAGAAACAGCTTCCTCCAGCAGCTATGCTACGTCACGCCTAGTGGTGGGGTTTGAAACAGAAGCAATCTGTTTATTTGAAACAGTTTCTCTCAGTGTTCCTGTTTCATTAAGCAGAAACAGCTTCCTCCAACAGCTATGCTACGTCACGCCTAGTGGTGGGGTTTGAAACAGAAGCAATGTGTTTATTTGAAACAGTTTCTCTCAGTGTTCCTGTTTCATTAAGCAGAAACAGCTTCCTCCAGCAGCTATGCTACGTCACGACTAGTGGTGGGGTTTGAAAAAGAAGCAATCTGTTTATTTGAAACAGTTTCTCTCAGTGTTCCTGTTTCATTAAGCAGAAACAGCTTCCTCCAACAGCTATGCTACGTCACGACTAGTGGTGGGGTTTGAAACAGAAGCAATCTGTTTATTTGAAACAGTTTCTCTCAGTGTTCCTGTTTAATTAAGCAGAAACAGCTTCCTCCAACAGCTATGCTACGTCACGCCTAGTGGAGGGGTTTGAACAGAAGCAATCTGTTTATTTGAAACAGTTTCTCTCAGTGTTCCTGTTTCATTAAGCAGAAACAGCTTCCTCCAACAGCTATGCTACGTCACGCCTAGTGGTGGGGTTTGAAACAGAAGCAATCTTTTTATGTGAAACAGTTTCTCTCAGTGTTCCGGTTTCATTAAGCAGAAACAGCTTCCTCCAACAGCTATGCTATGTCACGCCTAGTGGTGGGGTTTGAAACAGAAGCAATCTGTTTATTTGAAACAGTTTCTCTCAGTGTTCCTGTTTCATTAAGCAGAAACAGCTTCCTCCAGCAGCTATGCTATGTCACGCCTAGTGGTGGGGTTTGAAACAGAAGCAATCTGTTTATTTGAAACAGTTTCTCTCAGTGTTCCTGTTTCATTAAGCAGAAACAGCTTCCTCCAACAGCTATGCTACGTCACGCCTAGTGGTGGGGTTTGAAACAGAAGCAATCTGTTTATTTGAAACAGTTTCTCTCAGTGTTCCTGTTTCATTAAGCAGAAACAGCTTCCTCCAACAGCTATGCTACGTCACGCCTAGTGGTGGGGTTTGAAACAGAAACAATCTGTTTATTTGAAACAGTTTCTCTCAGTGTTCCTGTTTCATTAAGCAGAAACAGCTTCCTCCAGCAGCTATGCTACGTCACGCCTAGTGGTGGGGTTTGAAACAGAAGCAATCTGTTTATTTGAAACAGTTTCTCTCAGTGTTCCTGTATCATTAAGCAGAAACAGCTTCCTCCAGCAGCTATGCTACGTCACGCCTAGTGGTGGGGTTTGAAACAGAAGCAATCTGTTTATTTGAAACAGTTTCTCTCAGTGTTCCTGTTTCATTAAGCAGAAACAGCTTCCTCCAACAGCTATGCTACGTCACGCCTAGTGGTGGGGTTTGAAACAGAAGCAATGTGTTTATTTGAAACAGTTTCTCTCAGTGTTCCTGTTTCATTAAGCAGAAACAGCTTCCTCCAGCAGCTATGCTACGTCACGACTAGTGGTGGGGTTTGAAAAAGAAGCAATCTGTTTATTTGAAACAGTTTCTCTCAGTGTTCCTGTTTCATTAAGCAGAAACAGCTTCCTCCAACAGCTATGCTACGTCACGACTAGTGGTGGGGTTTGAAACAGAAGCAATCTGTTTATTTGAAACAGTTTCTCTCAGTGTTCCTGTTTAATTAAGCAGAAACAGCTTCCTCCAACAGCTATGCTACGTCACGCCTAGTGGAGGGGTTTGAACAGAAGCAATCTGTTTATTTGAAACAGTTTCTCTCAGTGTTCCTGTTTCATTAAGCAGAAACAGCTTCCTCCAACAGCTATGCTACGTCACGCCTAGTGGTGGGGTTTGAAACAGAAGCAATCTTTTTATGTGAAACAGTTTCTCTCAGTGTTCCGGTTTCATTAAGCAGAAACAGCTTCCTCCAACAGCTATGCTATGTCACGCCTAGTGGTGGGGTTTGAAACAGAAGCAATCTGTTTATTTGAAACAGTTTCTCTCAGTGTTCCTGTTTCATTAAGCAGAAACAGCTTCCTCCAGCAGCTATGCTATGTCACGCCTAGTGGTGGGGTTTGAAACAGAAGCAATCTGTTTATTTGAAACAGTTTCTCTCAGTGTTCCTGTTTCATTAAGCAGAAACAGCTTACTCCAGCAGCTATGCTACGTCACGCCTAGTGGTGGGGTTTGAAACAGAAGCAATCTGTTAATTTTGAAACAGTTTCTCTCAGTGTTCCATTTTCATTAAGCAGAAACAGCTTCCTCCAACAGCTATGCTACGTCACGCCTAGTGGTGGGGTTTGAAACAGAAACAATCTGTTTATTTGAAACAGTTTCTCTCAGTGTTCCTGTTTCATTAAGCAGAAACAGCTTCCTCCAGCAGCTATGCTACGTCACGCCTAGTGGTGGGGTTTGAAACAGAAGCAATCTGTTTATTTGAAACAGTTTCTCTCAGTGTTCCTGTTTCATTAAGCAGAAACAGCTTCCTGCAACAGCTATGCTACGTCACGCCTAGTGGTGGGGTTTGAAACAGAAGCAATCTGTTTATTTGAAACAGTTTCTCTCAGTGTTCCTGTTTCATTAAGCAGAAACAGCTTCCTCCAGCAGCTATGCTACGTCACGCCTAGTGGTGGGGTTTGAAACAGAAGCAATCTGTTTATTTGAAACAGTTTCTCTCAGTGTTCCTGTTTCATTAAGCAGAAACAGCTTCCTCCAACAGCTATGCTACGTCACGCCTAGTGGTGGGGTTTGAAACAGAAGCAATCTTTTTATGTGAAACAGTTTCTCTCAGTGTTCCGGTTTCATTAAGCTGAAACAGCTTCCTCCAACAGCTATGCTACGTCACGCCTAGTGGTGGGGTTTGAAACAGAAGCAATCTGTTTATTTGAAACAGTTTCTCTCAGTGTTCCTGTTTCATTAAGCAGAAACAGCTTACTCCAGCAGCTATGCTACGTCACGCCTAGTGGTGGGGTTTGACACAGAAGCAATCTGTTAATTTTGAAACAGTTTCTCTCAGTGTTCCTGTTTCATTAAGCAGAAACAGCTTCCTCCAACAGCTATGCTACGTCACGCCTAGTGGTGGGGTTTGAAACAGAAACAATCTGTTTATTTGAAACAGTTTCTCTCATTGTTCTTGTTTCATTAAGCAGAAACAGCTTCCTCCAGCAGCTATGCTACGTCACGCCTAGTGGTGGGGTTTGAAACAGAAGCAATCTGTTTATTTGAAACAGTTTCTCTCAGTGTTCCTGTTCCATTAAGCAGAAACAGCTTCCTCCAACAGCTATGCTACGTCACGCCTAGTGGTGGTGTTTGAAACAGAAGCAATCCGTTTATTTGAAACAGTTTCTCTTAGTTTTCCTGTTTCATTAAGCAGAAACAGCTTCCTCCAACAGCTATGCTACGTCACGCCTAGTGGTGGGGTTTGAAACAGAAGCAATCTGTTTATTTGAAACAGTTTCTCTCAGTGTTCCTGTTTCATTAAGCAGAAACAGCTTCCTCCAGCAGCTATGCTACGTCACGCCTAGTGGTGGGGTTTGAAACAGAAGCAATCTGTTTATTTGAAACAGTTTCTCTCAGTGTTCCTGTTTCATTAAGCAGAAACAGCTTCCTCCAACAGCTATGCTACGTCACGCCTAGTGGTGGGGTTTGAAACAGAAGCAATCTGTTTATTTGAAACAGTTTCTCTCAGTGTTCCTGTTTCATTAAGCAGAAACAGCTTCCTCCAACAGCTATGCTACGTCACGCCTAGTGGTGGGGTTTGAAACAGAAGCAATCTGTTTATTTGAAACAGTTTCTCTCAGTGTTCCTGTTTCATTAAGCAGAAACAGCTTCCTCCAGCAGCTATGCTACGTCACGCCTAGTGGTGGGGTTTGAAACAGATGCAATCTGTTTATTTGAAACAGTTTCTCTCAGTGTTCCTGTTTCATTAAGCAGAAACAGCTTCCTCCAACAGCTATGCTACGTCACGCCTAGTGGTGGGGTTTGAAACAGAAGCAATCTGTTTATTTGAAAAAGTTTCTCTTAGTTTTCCTGTTTCATTAAGCAGAAACAGCTTCCTGCAACAGCTATGCTACGTCACGCCTAGTGGTGGGGTTTGAAACAGAAGCAATCTGTTTATTTGAAACAGTTTCTCTCAGTGTTCCTGTTTCATTAAGCAGAAACAGCTTCCTCCAGCAGCTATGCTACGTCACGCCTAGTGGTGGGGTTTGAAACAGAAGAAATCTGTTTATTTGAAACAGTTTCTCTCAGTGTTCCTGTTTCATTAAGCAGAAACAGCTTCCTCCAACAGCTATGCTACGTCACGCCTAGTGGTGGGGTTTGAAACAGAAGCAATCTGTTTATTTGAAACAGTTTCTCTCAGTGTTCCTGTTTCATTAAGCAGAAACAGCTTACTCCAGCAGCTATGCTACGTCACGACTAGTGGTGGGGTTTGAAACAGAAGCAATCTGTTTATTTGAAACAGTTTCTCTCAGTGTTCCTGTTTCATTAAGCAGAAACAGCTTCCTCCAACAGCTATGCTACGTCACGACTAGTGGTGGGGTTTGAAACAGAAGCAATCTGTTTATTTGAAACAGTTTCTCTCAGTGTTCCTGTTTAATTAAGCAGAAACAGCTTCCTCCAACAGCTATGCTACGTCACGCCTAGTGGAGGGGTTTGAACAGAAGCAATCTGTTTATTTGAAACAGTTTCTCTCAGTGTTCCTGTTTCATTAAGCAGAAACAGCTTCCTCCAACAGCTATGCTACGTCACGCCTAGTGGTGGGGTTTGAAACAGAAGCAATCTGTTTATTTGAAACAGTTTCTCTCAGTGTTCCTGTTTCATTAAGCAGAAACAGCTTCCTCCAACAGCTATGCTATGTCACGACTAGTGGTGGGGTTTGAAATAGAAGCAATCTGTTTATTTGAAACAGTTTCTCTAAGTGTTCCTGTTTCATTAAGCAGAAACAGCTTCCTCCAGCGGCTATGCTACGTCACGCCTAGTGGTGGGGTTTGAAACAGAAGCAATCTGTTTATTTGAAACAGTTTCTCTCAGTGTTCCTGTTTCATTAAGCAGAAACAGCTTACTCCAGCAGCTATGCTACGTCACGCCTAGTGGTGGGGTTTGAAACAGAAGCAATCTGTTAATTTGAAACAGTTTCTCTCAGTGTTCCTGTTTCATTAAGCAGAAACAGCTTCCTCCAACAGCTATGCTACGTCACGCCTAGTGGTGGGGTTTGAAACAGAAGCAATCTGTTTATTTGAAACAGTTTCTCTCAGTGTTCCTGTTTCATTAAGCAGAAACAGCTTCCTCCAGCAGCTATGCTACGTCACGCCTAGTGGTGGGGTTTGAAACAGATGCAATCTGTTTATTTGAAACAGTTTCTCTCAGTGTTCCTGTTTCATTAAGCAGAAACAGCTTCCTCCAACAGCTATGCTACGTCACGCCTAGTGGTGGGGTTTGAAACAGAAGCAATCTGTTTATTTGAAAAAGTTTCTCTTAGTTTTCCTGTTTCATTAAGCAGAAACAGCTTCCTCCAGCAGCTATGCTATGTCACGCCTAGTGGTGGGGTTTGAAACAGAAGCAATCTGTTTATTTGAAACAGTTTCTCTCAGTGTTCCTGTTTCATTAAGCAGAAACAGCTTCCTCCAGCAGCTATGCTACGTCACGCCTAGTGGTGGGGTTTGAATCAGAAGCAATCTGTTTATTTGAAACAGTTTCTCTCAGTGTTCCTGTTTCATTAAGCAGAAACAGCTTCCTCCAACAGCTATGCTACGTCACGCCTAGTGTAGGGGTTTGAAACAGAAGCAATCTGTTTATTTGAAACAGTTTCTCTCAGTGTTCCTGTTTCATTAAGCAGAAAAAGCTTCCTCCAGCAGCTATGCTACGTCACGCCTAGTGGTGGGGTTTGAAACAGAAGCAATCTGTTTATTTGAAACAGTTTCTCTCAGTGATCCTGTTTCATTAAGCAGAAACAGCTTCCTCCAACAGCAATGCTACGTCACGCCTAGTGGTGGGGTTTGAAACAGAAGCAATCTTTTTATTTGAAACAGTTTCTCTCAGTGTTCCGGTTTCATTAAGCAGAATCAGCTTCCTCCAACAGCTATGCTACGTCACGCCTAGTGGTGGTGTTTGAAACAGAAGCAATCTGTTTATTTGAAACAGTTTCTCTCAGTGTTCCTGTTTCATTAAGCAGAAACAGCTTACTCCAGCAGCTATGCTATGTCACGCCTAGTGGTGGGGTTTGAAACAGAAGCAATCTGTTTATTTGAAACAGTTTCTCTCAGTGTTCCTGTTTCATTAAGTAGAAACAGCTTCCTCCAACAGCTATGCTACGTCACGCCTAGTGGTGGGGTTTGAAACAGAAGCAATCTGTTTATTTGAAACAGTTTCTCTCAGTGTTCCTGTTTCATTAAGCAGAAACAGCTTCCTCCAGCAGCTATGCTACGTCACGCCTAGTGGTGGGGTTTGAAACAGAAGCAATCTGTTTATTTGAAACAGTTTCTCTCAGTGTTCCTGTTTCATTAAGCAGAAACAGCTTCCTCCAACAGCTATGCTACGTCACGCCTAGTGGTGGGGTTTGAAACAGAAGCAATCTGTTTATTTGAAACAGTTTCTCTCAGTGTTCCTGTTTCATTAAGCAGAAACAGCTTCCTCCAACAGCTATGCTACGTCACGCCTAGTGGAGGGGTTTGAACAGAAGCAATCTGTTTATTTGAAACAGTTTCTCTCAGTGTTCCTGTTTCATTAAGCAGAAACAGCTTCCTCCAACAGCTATGCTACGTCACGCCTAGTGGTGGGGTTTGAAACAGAAGCAATCTGTTTATTTGAAACAGTTTCTCTCAGTGTTCCTGTTTCATTAAGCAGAAACAGCTTCCTCCAACAGCTATGCTACGTCACGCCTAGTTATGGGGTTTGAAACAGAAGCAATCTGTTTATTTGAAACAGTTTCTCTCAGTGTTCCTGTTTCATTAAGCAGAAACAGCTTACTCCAGCAGCTATGCTATGTCACGCCTAGTGGTGGGGTTTGAAACAGAAGCAATCTGTTTATTTGAAACAGTTTCTCTCAGTGTTCCTGTTTCATTAAGTAGAAACAGCTTCCTCCAACAGCTATGCTACGTCACGCCTAGTGGTGGAGTTTGAAACAGAAGCAATCTGTTTATTTGAAACAGTTTCTCTCAGTGTTCCTGTTTCATTAAGCAGAAACAGCTTCCTCCAGCGGCTATGCTACGTCACGCCTAGTGGTGGGGTTTGAAACAGAAGCAATCTGTTTATTTGAAACAGTATCTCTCAGTGTTCCTGTTTCATTAAGCAGAAACAGCTTCCTCCAACAGCTATGCTACGTCACGACTAGTGGTGGGGTTTGAAACAGAAGCAATCTGTTTATTTGAAACAGTTTCTCTCAGTGTTCCTGTTTCATTAAGCAGAAACAGCTTCCTCCAACAGCTATGCTACGTCACGCCTAGTGGTGGGGTTTGAAACAGAAGCAATCTTTTTATTTGAAACAGTTTCTCTAAGTGTTCCGGTTTCATTAAGCAGAAACAGCTTCCTCCAACAGCTATGCTACGTCACGCCTAGTGGTGGTGTTTGAAACAGAAGCAATCTGTTTATTTGAAACAGTTTCTCTCAGTGTTCCTGTTTCATTAAGCAGAAACAGCTTCCTGCAACAGCTATGCTACGTCACGCCTAGTGGTGGGGATTGAAACAGAAGCAATCTGTTTATTTGAAACAGTTTCTCTCAGTGTCCCTGTTTCATTAAGCAGAAACAGCTTCCTCCAGCAGCTATGCTACGTCACGCCTAGTGGTGGGGTTTGAAACAGAAGCAATCTGTTTATTTGAAACAGTTTCTCTCAGTGTTCCTGTTTCATTAAGCAGAAACAGCTTCCTCCAACAGCTATGCTACGTCACGCCTAGTGGTGGGGTTTGAAACAGAAGCAATCTTTTTATGTGATACAGTTTCTCTCAGTGTTCCGGTTTCATTAAGCTGAAACAGCTTCCTCCAACAGCTATGCTACGTCACGCCTAGTGGTGGGGTTTGAAACAGAAGCAATCTGTTTATTTGAAACAGTTTCTCTCAGTGTTCCTGTTTCATTAAGCAGAAACAGCTTACTCCAGCAGCTATGCTACGTCACGCCTAGTGGTGGGGTTTGAAACAGAAGCAATCTGTTAATTTTGAAACAGTTTCTCTCAGTGTTCCTGTTTCATTAAGCAGAAACAGCTTCCTCCAACAGCTATGCTACGTCACGCCTAGTGGTGGGGTTTGAAACAGAAGCAATCTGTTTATTTGAAACAGTTTCTCTCAGTGTTCCTGTTTCATTAAGCAGAAACAGCTTCCTCCAACAGCTATGCTACGTCACGCCTAGTGGAGGGGTTTGAACAGAAGCAATCTGTTTATTTGAAACAGTTTCTCTCAGTGTTCCTGTTTCATTAAGCAGAAACAGCTTCCTCCAACAGCTATGCTACGTCACGCCTAGTGTTGGGGTTTGAAACAGAAGCAATCTGTTTATTTGAAACAGTTTCTCTCAGTGTTCCTGTTTCATTAAGCAGAAACAGCTTCCTCCAACAGCTATGCTACGTCACGCCTAGTTATGGGGTTTGAAACAGAAGCAATCTGTTTATTTGAAACAGTTTCTCTCAGTGTTCCTGTTTCATTAAGCAGAAACAGCTTACTCCAGCAGCTATGCTATGTCACGCCTAGTGGTGGGGTTTGAAACAGAAGCAATCTGTTTATTTGAAACAGTTTCTCTCAGTGTTCCTGTTTCATTAAGTAGAAACAGCTTCCTCCAACAGCTATGCTACGTCACGCCTAGTGGTGGGGTTTGAAACAGAAGCAATCTGTTTATTTGAAACAGTTTCTCTCAGTGTCCCTGTTTCATTAAGCAGAAACAGCTTCCTCCAGCAGCTATGCTACGTCACGCCTAGTGGTGGGGTTTGAAACAGAAGCAATCTGTTTATTTGAAACAGTTTCTCTCAGTGTTCCTGTTTCATTAAGCAGAAACAGCTTCCTCCAACAGCTATGCTACGTCACGCCTAGTGGTGGGGTTTGAAACAGAAGCAATCTTTTTATGTGATACAGTTTCTCTCAGTGTTCCGGTTTCATTAAGCTGAAACAGCTTCCTCCAACAGCTATGCTACGTCACGCCTAGTGGTGGGGTTTGAAACAGAAGCAATCTGTTTATTTGAAACAGTTTCTCTCAGTGTTCCTGTTTCATTAAGCAGAAACAGCTTACTCCAGCAGCTATGCTACGTCACGCCTAGTGGTGGGGTTTGAAACAGAAGCAATCTGTTAATTTTGAAACAGTTTCTCTCAGTGTTCCTGTTTCATTAAGCAGAAACAGCTTCCTCCAACAGCTATGCTACGTCACGCCTAGTGGTGGGGTTTGAAACAGAAGCAATCTGTTTATTTGAAACAGTTTCTCTCAGTGTTCCTGTTTCATTAAGCAGAAACAGCTTCCTCCAACAGCTATGCTACGTCACGCCTAGTGGAGGGGTTTGAACAGAAGCAATCTGTTTATTTGAAACAGTTTCTCTCAGTGTTCCTGTTTCATTAAGCAGAAACAGCTTCCTCCAACAGCTATGCTACGTCACGCCTAGTGTTGGGGTTTGAAACAGAAGCAATCTGTTTATTTGAAACAGTTTCTCTCAGTGTTCCTGTTTCATTAAGCAGAAACAGCTTCCTCCAACAGCTATGCTACGTCACGCCTAGTTATGGGGTTTGAAACAGAAGCAATCTGTTTATTTGAAACAGTTTCTCTCAGTGTTCCTGTTTCATTAAGCAGAAACAGCTTACTCCAGCAGCTATGCTATGTCACGCCTAGTGGTGGGGTTTGAAACAGAAGCAATCTGTTTATTTGAAACAGTTTCTCTCAGTGTTCCTGTTTCATTAAGTAGAAACAGCTTCCTCCAACAGCTATGCTACGTCACGCCTAGTGGTGGGGTTTGAAACAGAAGCAATCTGTTTATTTGAAACAGTTTCTCTCAGTGTTCCTGTTTCATTAAGCAGAAACAGCTTCCTCCAGCGGCTATGCTACGTCACGCCTAGTGGTGGGGTTTGAAACAGAAGCAATCTGTTTATTTGAAACAGTATCTCTCAGTGTTCCTGTTTCATTAAGCAGAAACAGCTTCCTCCAACAGCTATGCTACGTCACGACTAGTGGTGGGGTTTGAAACAGAAGCAATCTGTTTATTTGAAACAGTTTCTCTCAGTGTTCCTGTTTCATTAAGCAGAAACAGCTTCCTCCAACAGCTATGCTACGTCACGCCTAGTGGTGGGGTTTGAAACAGAAGCAATCTTTTTATTTGAAACAGTTTCTCTAAGTGTTCCGGTTTCATTAAGCAGAAACAGCTTCCTCCAACAGCTATGCTACGTCACGCCTAGTGGTGGTGTTTGAAACAGAAGCAATCTGTTTATTTGAAACAGTTTCTCTCAGTGTTCCTGTTTCATTAAGCAGAAACAGCTTCCTGCAACAGCTATGCTACGTCACGCCTAGTGGTGGGGTTTGAAACAGAAGCAATCTGTTTATTTGAAACAGTTTCTCTCAGTGTTCCTGTTTCATTAAGCAGAAACAGCTTCCTCCAGCAGCTATGCTACGTCACGCCTAGTGGTGGGGTTTGAAACAGAAGCAATCTGTTTATTTGAAACAGTTTCTCTCAGTGTTCCTGTTTCATTAAGCAGAAACAGCTTCCTCCAACAGCTATGCTACGTCACGCCTAGTGGTGGGGTTTGAAACAGAAGCAATCTTTTTATGTGAAACAGTTTCTCTCAGTGTTCCGGTTTCATTAAGCTGAAACAGCTTCCTCCAACAGCTATGCTACGTCACGCCTAGTGGTGGGGTTTGAAACAGAAGCAATCTGTTTATTTGAAACAGTTTCTCTCAGTGTTCCTGTTTCATTAAGCAGAAACAGCTTACTCCAGCAGCTATGCTACGTCACGCCTAGTGGTGGGGTTTGAAACAGAAGCAATCTGTTAATTTTGAAACAGTTTCTCTCAGTGTTCCTGTTTCATTAAGCAGAAACAGCTTCCTCCAACAGCTATGCTACGTCACGCCTAGTGGTGGGGTTTGAAACAGAAACAATCTGTTTATTTGAAACAGTTTCTCTCAGTGTTCCTGTTTCATTAAGCAGAAACAGATTCCTCCAACAGCTATGCTACGTCACGCCTAGTGGTGGGGTTTGAAACAGAAGCAATCTGTTTATTTGAAACAGTTTCTCTCAGTGTTCCTGTTTCATTAAGCAGAAACAGCTTACTCCAGCAGCTATGCTACGTCACGCCTAGTGGTGGGGTTTGAAACAGAAGCAATCTGTTAATTTGAAACAGTTTCTCTCAGTGTTCCTGTTTCATTAAGCAGAAACAGCTTCCTCCAACAGCTATGCTACGTCACGCCTAGTGGTGGGGTTTGAAACAGAAGCAATCTGTTTATTTGAAACAGTTTCTCTCAGTGTTCCTGTTTCATTAAGCAGAAACAGCTTCCTCCAGCAGCTATGCTACGTCACGCCTAGTGGTGGGGTTTGAAACAGATGCAATCTGTTTATTTGAAACAGTTTCTCTCAGTGTTCCTGTTTCATTAAGCAGAAACAGCTTCCTCCAACAGCTATGCTACGTCACGCCTAGTGGTGGGGTTTGAAACAGAAGCAATCTGTTTATTTGAAAAAGTTTCTCTTAGTTTTCCTGTTTCATTAAGCAGAAACAGCTTCCTCCAAAAGCTATGCTACGTCACGCCTAGTGGTGGGGTTTGAAACAGAAGCAATCTGTTTATTTGAAACAGTTTCTCTCAGTGTTCCGGTTTCATTAAGCAGAAACAGCTTCCTCCAACAGCTATGCTACGTCACGCCTAGTGGTGGTGTTTGAAACAGAAGCAATCTGTTTATTTGAAACAGTTTCTCTCAGTGTTCCTGTTTCATTAAGCAGAAACAGCTTCCTCCAGCAGCTATGCTACGTCACGACTAGTGGTGGGGTTTGAAACAGAAGCAATCTGTTTATTTGAAACAGTTTCTCTCAGTGTTCCTGTTTCATTAAGCAGAAACAGCTTCCTCCAACAGCTATGCTACGTCACGACTAGTGGTGGGGTTTGAAACAGAAGCAATCTGTTTATTTGAAACAGTTTCTCTCAGTGTTCCTGTTTAATTAAGCAGAAACAGCTTCCTCCAACAGCTATGCTACGTCACGCCTAGTGGAGGGGTTTGAACAGAAGTAATCTGTTTATTTGAAACAGTTTCTCTCAGTGTTTCTGTTTCATTAAGCAGAAACAGCTTCCTCCAACAGCTATGCTACGTCACGCCTAGTGGTGGGGTTTGAAACAGAAGCAATCTGTTTATTTGAAACAGTTTCTCTCAGTGTTCCTGTTTCATTAAGTAGAAACAGCTTCCTCCAACAGCTATGCTACGTCACGCCTAGTGGTGGTGTTTGAAACTGAAGCAATCTGTTTATTTGAAACAGTTTCTCTCAGTGTTCCTGTTTCATTAACCAGAAACAGCTTACTCCAGCAGCTATGCTACGTCACGCCTAGTGGTGGGGTTTGAAACAGAAGCAATCTGTTTATTTGAAACAGTTTCTCTCAGTGTTCCTGTTTCATTAAGCAGAAACAGCTTCCTCCAGCAGGTATGCTACGTCACGCCTAGTGGTGGGGTTTGAAACAGAAGCAATCTGTTTATTTGAAACAGTTTCTCTTAGTTTTCCTGTTTCATTAAGCAGAATCAGCTTCCTCCAAAAGCTATGCTACGTCACGCCTAGTGGTGGGGTTTGAAACAAAAGTAATCTGTTTATTTTAAACAGTTTCTCTCAGTGTTCCTGTTTCATTAAGCAGAAACAGCTTCCTGCAACAGCTATGCTACGTCACGCCTAGTGGTGGGGTTTGAAACAGAAGCAATCTGTTTATTTGAAACAGTTTCTCTCAGTGTTCCTGTTTCATTAAGCAGAAACAGCTTCCTCCAGCAGCTATGCTACGTCACGCCTAGTGGTGGGGTTTGAAACAGAAGCAATCTGTTTATTTGAAACAGTTTCTCTCAGTGTTCCTGTTTCATTAAGCAGAAACAGCTTCCTCCAACAGCTATGCTACGTCACGCCTAGTGGTGGGGTTTGAAACAGAAGCAATCTGTTTATTTGAAACAGTTTCTCTCAGTGTTCCTGTTTCATTAAGCAGAAACAGCTTACTCCAGCAGCTATGCTACGTCACGACTAGTGGTGGGGTTTGAAACAGAAGCAATCTGTTTATTTGAAACAGTTTCTCTCAGTGTTCCTGTTTCATTAAGCAGAAACAGCTTCCTCCAACAGCTATGCTACGTCACGACTAGTGGTGGGGTTTGAAACAGAAGCAATGTGTTTATTTGAAACAGTTTCTCTCAGTGTTCCTGTTTAATTAAGCAGAAACAGCTTCCTCCAACAGCTATGCTACGTCACGCCTAGTGGAGGGGTTTGATCAGAAGCAATCTGTTTATTTGAAACAGTTTCTCTCAGTGTTCCTGTTTCATTAAGCAGAAACAGCTTCCTCCAACAGCTATGCTACGTCACGCCTAGTGGTGGGGTTTGAAACAGAAGCAATCTGTTTATTTGAAACAGTTTCTCTCAGTGTTCCTGTTTCATTAAGCAGAAACAGCTTCCTCCAACAGCTATGCTATGTCACGACTAGTGGTGGGGTTTGAAACAGAAGCAATCTTTTTATTTGAAACAGTTTCTCTCAGTGTTCCTGTTTAATTAAGCAGAAACAGCTTCCTCCAACAGCTATGCTACGTCACGCCTAGTGGTGGGGTTTGAAACAGAAGCAATCTTTTTATTTGAAACAGTTTCTCTCAGTGTTCCTGTTTCATTAAGCAGAAACAGCTTCCTCCAACAGCTATGCTACGTCACGACTAGTGGTGGGGTTTGAAACAGAAGCAATCTGTTTATTTGAAACAGTTTCTCTCAGTGTTCCTGTTTCATTAAGCAGAAACAGCTTCCTCCAGCAGCTATGCTACGTCACGCCTAGTGGTGGGGTTTGAAACAGATGCAATCTGTTTATTTGAAACAGTTTCTCTCAGTGTTCCTGTTTCATTAAGCAGAAACAGCTTCCTCCAACAGCTATGCTACGTCACGCCTAGTGGTGGGGTTTGAAACAGAAGCAATCTGTTTATTTGAAAAAGTTTCTCTTAGTTTTCCTGTTTCATTAAGCAGAAACAGCTTCCTCCAAAAGCTATGCTACGTCACGCCTAGTGGTGGGGTTTGAAACAGAAGCAATCTGTTTATTTGAAACAGTTTCTCTCAGTGTTCCGGTTTCATTAAGCAGAAACAGCTTCCTCCAACAGCTATGCTACGTCACGCCTAGTGGTGGTGTTTGAAACAGAAGCAATCTGTTTATTTGAAACAGTTTCTCTCAGTGTTCCTGTTTAATTAAGCAGAAACAGCTTCCTCCAACAGCTATGCTACGTCACGCCTAGTGGAGGGGTTTGAACAGAAGTAATCTGTTTATTTGAAACAGTTTCTCTCAGTGTTTCTGTTTCATTAAGCAGAAACAGCTTCCTCCAACAGCTATGCTACGTCACGCCTAGTGGTGGGGTTTGAAACAGAAGCAATCTGTTTATTTGAAACAGTTTCTCTCAGTGTTCCTGTTTCATTAAGTAGAAACAGCTTCCTCCAACAGCTATGCTACGTCACGCCTAGTGGTGGTGTTTGAAACTGAAGCAATCTGTTTATTTGAAACAGTTTCTCTCAGTGTTCCTGTTTCATTAACCAGAAACAGCTTACTCCAGCAGCTATGCTACGTCACGCCTAGTGGTGGGGTTTGAAACAGAAGCAATCTGTTTATTTGAAACAGTTTCTCTCAGTGTTCCTGTTTCATTAAGCAGAAACAGCTTCCTCCAGCAGGTATGCTACGTCACGCCTAGTGGTGGGGTTTGAAACAGAAGCAATCTGTTTATTTGAAACAGTTTCTCTTAGTTTTCCTGTTTCATTAAGCAGAATCAGCTTCCTCCAAAAGCTATGCTACGTCACGCCTAGTGGTGGGGTTTGAAACAAAAGTAATCTGTTTATTTGAAACAGTTTCTCTCAGTGTTCCTGTTTCATTAAGCAGAAACAGCTTCCTGCAACAGCTATGCTACGTCACGCCTAGTGGTGGGGTTTGAAACAGAAGCAATCTGTTTATTTGAAACAGTTTCTCTCAGTGTTCCTGTTTCATTAAGCAGAAACAGCTTCCTCCAGCAGCTATGCTACGTCACGCCTAGTGGTGGGGTTTGAAACAGAAGCAATCTGTTTATTTGAAACAGTTTCTCTCAGTGTTCCTGTTTCATTAAGCAGAAACAGCTTCCTCCAACAGCTATGCTACGTCACGCCTAGTGGTGGGGTTTGAAACAGAAGCAATCTTTTTATTTGAAACAGTTTCTCTCAGTGTTCCTGTTTCATTAAGCAGAAACAGCTTACTCCAGCAGCTATGCTACGTCACGACTAGTGGTGGGGTTTGAAACAGAAGCAATCTGTTTATTTGAAACAGTTTCTCTCAGTGTTCCTGTTTCATTAAGCAGAAACAGCTTCCTCCAACAGCGATGCTACGTCACGACTAGTGGTGGGGTTTGAAACAGAAGCAATGTGTTTATTTGAAACAGTTTCTCTCAGTGTTCCTGTTTAATTAAGCAGAAACAGCTTCCTCCAACAGCTATGCTACGTCACGCCTAGTGGAGGGGTTTGATCAGAAGCAATCTGTTTATTTGAAACAGTTTCTCTCAGTGTTCCTGTTTCATTAAGCAGAAACAGCTTCCTCCAACAGCTATGCTACGTCACGCCTAGTGGTGGGGTTTGAAACAGAAGCAATCTGTTTATTTGAAACAGTTTCTCTCAGTGTTCCTGTTTCATTAAGCAGAAACAGCTTCCTCCAACAGCTATGCTATGTCACGACTAGTGGTGGGGTTTGAAACAGAAGCAATCTTTTTATTTGAAACAGTTTCTCTCAGTGTTCCTGTTTAATTAAGCAGAAACAGCTTCCTCCAACAGCTATGCTACGTCACGCCTAGTGGTGGGGTTTGAAACAGAAGCAATCTTTTTATTTGAAACAGTTTCTCTCAGTGTTCCTGTTTCATTAAGCAGAAACAGCTTCCTCCAGCGGCTATGCTACGTCACGCCTAGTGGTGGGGTTTGGAACAGAAGCAATCTGTTAATTTGAAACAGTATCTCTCAGTGTTCCTGTTTCATTAAGCAGAAACAGCTTCCTCCAACAGCTATGCTACGTCACGTCTAGTGGTGGGGTTTGAAACAGAAGCAATCTGTTTATTTGAAACAGTTTCTCTCAGTGTTCCTGTTTAATTAAGCAGAAACAGCTTCCTCCAACAGCTATGCTACGTCACGCCTAGTGGTGGGGTTTGAAACAGAAGCAATCTGTTTATTTGAAACAGTTTCTCTCAGTGTTCCTGTTTCATTAAGCAGAAACAGCTTCCTCCAACAGCTATGCTACGTCACGACTAGTTATGGGGTTTGAAACAGAAGCAATCTGTTTATTTGAAACAGTTTCTCTCAGTGTTCCTGTTTCATTAAGCAGAAACAGCTTACTCCAGCAGCTATGCTATGTCACGCCTAGTGGTGGGGTTTGAAACAGAAGCAATCTGTTTATTTGAAACAGTTTCTCTCAGTGTTCCTGTTTCATTAAGTAGAAACAGCTTCCTCCAACAGCTATGCTACGTCACGCCTAGTGGTGGAGTTTGAAACAGAAGCAATCTGTTTATTTGAAACAGTTTCTCTCAGTGTTCCTGTTTCATTAAGCAGAAACAGCTTCCTCCAACAGCTATGCTACGTCACGCCTAGTTATGGGGTTTGAAACAGATGCAATCTGTTTATTTGAAACAGTTTCTCTCAGTGTTCCTGTTTCATTAAGCAGAAACAGCTTACTCCAGCAGCTATGCTATGTCACGCCTAGTGGTGGGGTTTGAAACAGAAGCAATCTGTTTATTTGAAACAGTTTCTCTCAGTGTTCCTGTTTCATTAAGCAGAAACAGCTTCCTCCAGCAGCTATGCTACGTCACGCCTAGTGGTGGGGTATGAAACAGAAGCAATCTGTTTATTTGAAACAGTTTCTCTCAGTGTTCCTGTTTCATTAAGCAGAAACAGCTTCCTCCAACAGCTATGCTACGTCACGCCTAGTGGTGGGGTTTGAAACAGAAGCAATCTGTTTATTTGAAACAGTTTCTCTCAGTGTTCCTGTTTCATTAAGCAGAAACAGCTTCCTCCAACAGCTATGCTACGTCACGACTAGTGGTGGGGTTTGAAACAGAAGCAATGTGTTTATTTGAAACAGTTTCTCTCAGTGTTCCTGTTTAATTAAGCAGAAACAGCTTCCTCCAACAGCTATGCTACGTCACGCCTAGTGGAGGGGTTTGATCAGAAGCAATCTGTTTATTTGAAACAGTTTCTCTCAGTGTTCCTGTTTCATTAAGCAGAAACAGCTTCCTCCAACAGCTATGCTACGTCACGCCTAGTGGTGGGGTTTGAAACAGAAGCAATCTGTTTATTTGAAACAGTTTCTCTCAGTGTTCCTGTTTCATTAAGCAGAAACAGCTTCCTCCAACAGCTATGCTACGTCACGACTAGTGGTGGGGTTTGAAACAGAAGCAATCTTTTTATTTGAAACAGTTTCTCTCAGTGTTCCTGTTTAATTAAGCAGAAACAGCTTCCTCCAACAGCTATGCTACGTCACGCCTAGTGGTGGGGTTTGAAACAGAAGCAATCTTTTTATTTGAAACAGTTTCTCTCAGTGTTCCTGTTTCATTAAGCAGAAACAGCTTCCTCCAGCGGCTATGCTACGTCACGCCTAGTGGTGGGGTTTGAAACAGAAGCAATCTGTTAATTTTGAAACAGTATCTCTCAGTGTTCCTGTTTCATTAAGCAGAAACAGCTTCCTCCAACAGCTATGCTACGTCACGCCTAGTGGTGGGGTTTGAAACAGAAGCAATCTGTTTATTTGAAACAGTTTCTCTCAGTGTTCCTGTTTCATTAAGCAGAAACAGCTTCCTCCAGCAGGTATGCTACGTCACGCCTAGTGGTGGGGTTTGAAACAGAAGCAATCTGTTTATTTGAAACAGTTTCTCTTAGTTTTCCTGTTTCATTAAGCAGAATCAGCTTCCTCCAAAAGCTATGCTACGTCACGCCTAGTGGTGGGGTTTGAAACAAAAGTAATCTGTTTATTTGAAACAGTTTCTCTCAGTGTTCCTGTTTCATTAAGCAGAAACAGCTTCCTGCAACAGCTATGCTACGTCACGCCTAGTGGTGGGGTTTGAAACAGAAGCAATCTGTTTATTTGAAACAGTTTCTCTCAGTGTTCCTGTTTCATTAAGCAGAAACAGCTTCCTCCAGCAGCTATGCTACGTCACGCCTAGTGGTGGGGTTTGAAACAGAAGCAATCTGTTTATTTGAAACAGTTTCTCTCAGTGTTCCTGTTTTATTAAGCAGAAACAGCTTCCTCCAACAGCTATGCTACGTCACGCCTAGTGGTGGGGTTTGAAACAGAAGCAATCTGTTTATTTGAAACAGTTTCTCTCAGTGTTCCTGTTTCATTAAGCAGAAACAGCTTACTCCAGCAGCTATGCTACGTCACGACTAGTGGTGGGGTTTGAAACAGAAGCAATCTGTTTATTTGAAACAGTTTCTCTCAGTGTTCCTGTTTCATTAAGCAGAAACAGCTTCCTCCAACAGCTATGCTACGTCACGACTAGTGGTGGGGTTTGAAACAGAAGCAATGTGTTTATTTGAAACAGTTTCTCTCAGTGTTCCTGTTTAATTAAGCAGAAACAGCTTCCTCCAACAGCTATGCTACGTCACGCCTAGTGGAGGGGTTTGATCAGAAGCAATCTGTTTATTTGAAACAGTTTCTCTCAGTGTTCCTGTTTCATTAAGCAGAAACAGCTTCCTCCAACAGCTATGCTACGTCACGCCTAGTGGTGGGGTTTGAAACAGAAGCAATCTGTTTATTTGAAACAGTTTCTCTCAGTGTTCCTGTTTCATTAAGCAGAAACAGCTTCCTCCAACAGCTATGCTATGTCACGACTAGTGGTGGGGTTTGAAACAGAAGAAATCTTTTTATTTGAAACAGTTTCTCTCAGTGTTCCTGTTTAATTAAGCAGAAACAGCTTCCTCCAACAGCTATGCTACGTCACGCCTAGTGGTGGGGTTTGAAACAGAAGCAATCTTTTTATTTGAAACAGTTTCTCTCAGTGTTCCTGTTTCATTAAGCAGAAACAGCTTCCTCCAGCGGCTATGCTACGTCACGCCTAGTGGTGGGGTTTGAAACAGAAGCAATCTGTTAATTTGAAACAGTATCTCTCAGTGTTCCTGTTTCATTAAGCAGAAACAGCTTCCTCCAACAGCTATGCTACGTCACGTCTAGTGGTGGGGTTTGAAACAGAAGCAATCTGTTTATTTGAAACAGTTTCTCTCAGTGTTCCTGTTAAATTAAGCAGAAACAGCTTCCTCCAACAGCTATGCTACGTCACGCCTAGTGGTGGGGTTTGAAACAGAAGCAATCTGTTTATTTGAAACAGTTTCTCTCAGTGTTCCTGTTTCATTAAGCAGAAACAGCTTCCTCCAACAGCTATGCTACGTCACGACTAGTTATGGGGTTTGAAACAGAAGCAATCTGTTTATTTGAAACAGTTTCTCTCAGTGTTCCTGTTTCATTAAGCAGAAACAGCTTACTCCAGCAGCTATGCTATGTCACGCCTAGTGGTGGGGTTTGAAACAGAAGCAATCTGTTTATTTGAAACAGTTTCTCTCAGTGTTCCTGTTTCATTAAGTAGAAACAGCTTCCTCCAACAGCTATGCTACGTCACGCCTAGTGGTGGAGTTTGAAACAGAAGCAATCTGTTTATTTGAAACAGTTTCTCTCAGTGTTCCTGTTTCATTAAGCAGAAACAGCTTCCTCCAACAGCTATGCTACGTCACGCCTAGTTATGGGGTTTGAAACAGATGCAATCTGTTTATTTGAAACAGTTTCTCTCAGTGTTCCTGTTTCATTAAGCAGAAACAGCTTACTCCAGCAGCTATGCTATGTCACGCCTAGTGGTGGGGTTTGAAACAGAAGCAATCTGTTTATTTGAAACAGTTTCTCTCAGTGTTCCTGTTTCATTAAGCAGAAACAGCTTCCTCCAGCAGCTATGCTACGTCACGCCTAGTGGTGGGGTATGAAACAGAAGCAATCTGTTTATTTGAAACAGTTTCTCTCAGTGTTCCTGTTTCATTAAGCAGAAACAGCTTCCTCCAACAGCTATGCTACGTCACGCCTAGTGGTGGGGTTTGAAACAGAAGCAATCTGTTTATTTGAAACAGTTTCTCTCAGTGTTCCTGTTTCATTAAGCAGAAACAGCTTCCTCCAGCAGCTATGCTACGTCACGCCTAGTGGTGGGGTTTGAAACAGAAGCAATCTGTTTATTTGAAACAGTTTCTCTCAGTGTTCCTGTTTCATTAACCAGAAACAGCTTACTCCAGCAGCTATGCTACGTCACGCCTAGTGGTGGGGTTTGAAACAGAAGCAATCTGTTAATTTGAAACAGTTTCTCTCAGTGTTCCTGTTTCATTAAGCAGAAACAGCTTCCTCCAACAGCTATGCTACGTCACGCCTAGTGGTGGGGTTTGAAACAGAAGCAATCTGTTTATTTGAAACAGTTTCTCTCAGTGTTCCTGTTTCATTAAGCAGAAACAGCTTCCTCCAGCAGCTATGCTACGTCACGCCTAGTGGTGGGGTATGAAACAGAAGCAATCTGTTTATTTGAAACAGTTTCTCTCAGTGTTCCTGTTTCATTAAGCAGAAACAGCTTCCTCCAACAGCTATGCTACGTCACGCCTAGTGGTGGGGTTTGAAACAGAAGCAATCTGTTTATTTGAAACAGTTTCTATCAGTGTTCCTGTTTCATTAAGCAGAAACAGCTTCCTCCAGCAGCTATGCTACGTCACGCCTAGTGGTGGGGTTTGAAACAGAAGCAATCTGTTTATTTGAAACAGTTTCTCTCAGTGTTCCTGTTTCATTAAGCAGAAACAGCTTCCTCCAACAGCTATGCTACGTCACGCCTAGTGGTGGGGTTTGAAACAGAAGCAATCTGTTTATTTGAAACAGTTTCTCTCAGTGTTCCGGTTTCATTAAGCAGAAACAGCTTCCTCCAGCAGCTATGCTACGTCACGACTAGTGGTGGGGTTTGAAACAGAAGCAATCTGTTTATTTGAAACAGTTTCTCTCAGTGTTCCTGTTTCATTAAGCAGAAACAGCTTCCTCCAACAGCTATGCTACGTCACGACTAGTGGTGGGGTTTGAAACAGAAGCAATCTGTTTATTTGAAACAGTTTCTCTCAGTGTTCCTGCTAAATTAAGCAGAAACAGCTTCCTCCAACAGCTATGCTACGTCACGCCTAGTGGAGGGGTTTGAACAGAAGCAATCTGTTTATTTGAAACAGTTTCTCTCAGTGTTCCTGTTTCATTAAGCAGAAGCAGCTTCCTCCACCAGCTATGCTACGTCACGCCTAGTGGTGGGGTTTGAAACAGAAGCAATCTGTTTATTTGAAACAGTTTCTCTCAGTGTTCCTGTTTCATTAAGCAGAAACAGCTTCCTCCAACAGCTATGCTACGTCACGCCTAGTTATGGGGTTTGAAACAGAAGCAATCTGTTTATTTGAAACAGTTTCTCTCAGTGTTCCTGTTTCATTAAGCAGAAACAGCTTACTCCAGCAGCTATGCTATGTCACGCCTAGTGGTGGGGTTTGAAACAGAAGCAATCTGTTTATTTGAAACAGTTTCTCTCAGTGTTCCTGTTTCATTAAGCAGAAACAGCCTTCTCCAGCAGCTATGCTACGTCACGCCTAGTGGTGGGGTTTGAAACAGAAGCAATCTGTTTATTTGAAACAGTTTCTCTCAGCGTTCCTGTTTCATTAAGCAGAAACAGCTTCCTCCAACTGCTATGCTACGTCACGCCTAGTGGTGGGGTTTGAAACAGAAGCAATCTGTTTATTTGAAACAGTATCTCTCAGTGTTCCTGTTTCATTAAGCAGAAACAGCTTCCTCCTGCAGCTATGCTACGTCACGCCTTGTGGTGGGGTTTGAAACAGAAGCAATCTGTTTATTTGAAACAGTTTCTCTCAGTGTTCCTGTTTCATTAAGCAGAAACAGCTTCCTCCAGCAGCTATGCTACGTCACGCCTAGTGGTGGGGTTTGAAACAGAAGCAATCTGTTTATTTGAAACAGTTTCTCTCAGTGTTCCTGTTTCATTAAGCAGAATCAGCTTCCTCCAACAGCTATGCTACGTCACGCCTAGTGGCGGGGTTTGAAACAGAAGCAATCTGTTTATTTGAAACAGTTTCTCTCAGTGTTCCTGTTTCATTAAGCAGAAACAGCTTCCTCCAACAGCTATGCTACCTCACGCCTAGTGGTGGGGTTTGAAACAGAAGCAATCTGTTTATTTGAAACAGTTTCTCTCAGTGTTGCTGTTTCATTAAGCAGAAACAGCTTCCTCCAGCAGCTATGCTACGTTACGCCTAGTGGTCGGGTTTGAAACAGTAGCAATCTGTTTATTTGAAACAGTTTCTCTCAGTGTTCCTGTTTCATTAAGCAGAAACAGCTTCCTCCAGCAGCTATGCTACGTCACGCCTAGTGGCGGGGTTTGAAACAGAAGCAATCTGTTTATTTGAAACAGTTTCTCTCAGTGTTCCTGTTTCATTAAGCAGAAACAGCTTCCTCCAACAGCTATGCTACGTCACGCCTAGTGGTGGGGTTTGAAACAGTAGCAATCTGTTTATTTCAAACAGTTTCTCTCAGTGTTCCTGTTTCATTAAGCAGAAACAGCCTTCTCCAGCAGCTATGCTACGTCACGCCTAGTGGTGGGGTTTGAAACAGAAGCAATCTGTTTATTTGAAACAGTTTCTCTCAGTGTTCCTGTTTCATTAAGCAGAAACAGCTTCCTCCAGCAGCTATGCTACGTCACGCCTAGTGGTGGGGTTTGAAACAGAAGCAATCTGTTTATTTGAAACAGTTTCTCTCAGTGTTCCTGTTTCATTAACCAGAAACAGCTTACTCCAGCAGCTATGCTACGTCACGCCTAGTGGTGGGGTTTGAAACAGAAGCAATCTGTTAATTTGAAACAGTTTCTCTCAGTGTTCCTGTTTCATTAAGCAGAAACAGCTTCCTCCAACAGCTATGCTACGTCACGCCTAGTGGTGGGGTTTGAAACAGAAGCAATCTGTTTATTTGAAACAGTTTCTCTCAGTGTTCCTGTTTCATTAAGCAGAAACAGCTTCCTCCAGCAGCTATGCTACGTCACGCCTAGTGGTGGGGTATGAAACAGAAGCAATCTGTTTATTTGAAACAGTTTCTCTCAGTGTTCCTGTTTCATTAAGCAGAAACAGCTTCCTCCAACAGCTATGCTACGTCACGCCTAGTGGTGGGGTTTGAAACAGAAGCAATCTGTTTATTTGAAACAGTTTCTATCAGTGTTCCTGTTTCATTAAGCAGAAACAGCTTCCTCCAGCAGCTATGCTACGTCACGCCTAGTGGTGGGGTTTGAAACAGAAGCAATCTGTTTATTTGAAACAGTTTCTCTCAGTGTTCCTGTTTCATTAAGCAGAAACAGCTTCCTCCAACAGCTATGCTACGTCACGCCTAGTGGTGGGGTTTGAAACAGAAGCAATCTGTTTATTTGAAACAGTTTCTCTCAGTGTTCCGGTTTCATTAAGCAGAAACAGCTTCCTCCAGCAGCTATGCTACGTCACGACTAGTGGTGGGGTTTGAAACAGAAGCAATCTGTTTATTTGAAACAGTTTCTCTCAGTGTTCCTGTTTCATTAAGCAGAAACAGCTTCCTCCAACAGCTATGCTACGTCACGACTAGTGGTGGGGTTTGAAACAGAAGCAATCTGTTTATTTGAAACAGTTTCTCTCAGTGTTCCTGCTAAATTAAGCAGAAACAGCTTCCTCCAACAGCTATGCTACGTCACGCCTAGTGGAGGGGTTTGAACAGAAGCAATCTGTTTATTTGAAACAGTTTCTCTCAGTGTTCCTGTTTCATTAAGCAGAAGCAGCTTCCTCCAACAGCTATGCTACGTCACGCCTAGTGGTGGGGTTTGAAACAGAAGCAATCTGTTTATTTGAAACAGTTTCTCTCAGTGTTCCTGTTTCATTAAGCAGAAACAGCTTCCTCCAACAGCTATGCTACGTCACGCCTAGTTATGGGGTTTGAAACAGAAGCAATCTGTTTATTTGAAACAGTTTCTCTCAGTGTTCCTGTTTCATTAAGCAGAAACAGCTTACTCCAGCAGCTATGCTATGTCACGCCTAGTGGTGGGGTTTGAAACAGAAGCAATCTGTTTATTTGAAACAGTTTCTCTCAGTGTTCCTGTTTCATTAAGCAGAAACAGCCTTCTCCAGCAGCTATGCTACGTCACGCCTAGTGGTGGGGTTTGAAACAGAAGCAATCTGTTTATTTGAAACAGTTTCTCTCAGCGTTCCTGTTTCATTAAGCAGAAACAGCTTCCTCCAACTGCTATGCTACGTCACGCCTAGTGGTGGGGTTTGAAACAGAAGCAATCTGTTTATTTGAAACAGTATCTCTCAGTGTTCCTGTTTCATTAAGCAGAAACAGCTTCCTCCTGCAGCTATGCTACGTCACGCCTTGTGGTGGGGTTTGAAACAGAAGCAATCTGTTTATTTGAAACAGTTTCTCTCAGTGTTCCTGTTTCATTAAGCAGAAACAGCTTCCTCCAGCAGCTATGCTACGTCACGCCTAGTGGTGGGGTTTGAAACAGAAGCAATCTGTTTATTTGAAACAGTTTCTCTCAGTGTTCCTGTTTCATTAAGCAGAATCAGCTTCCTCCAACAGCTATGCTACGTCACGCCTAGTTATGGGGTTTGAAACAGAAGCAATCTGTTTATTTGAAACAGTTTCTCTCAGTGTTCCTGTTTCATTAAGCAGAAACAGCTTACTCCAGCAGCTATGCTATGTCACGCCTAGTGGTGGGGTTTGAAACAGAAGCAATCTGTTTATTTGAAACAGTTTCTCTCAGTGTTCCTGTTTCATTAAGCAGAAACAGCCTTCTCCAGCAGCTATGCTACGTCACGCCTAGTGGTGGGGTTTGAAACAGAAGCAATCTGTTTATTTGAAACAGTTTCTCTCAGCGTTCCTGTTTCATTAAGCAGAAACAGCTTCCTCCAACTGCTATGCTACGTCACGCCTAGTGGTGGGGTTTGAAACAGAAGCAATCTGTTTATTTGAAACAGTTTCTCTCAGTGTTCCGGTTTCATTAAGCAGAAACAGCTTCCTCCAGCAGCTATGCTACGTCACGACTAGTGGTGGGGTTTGAAACAGAAGCAATCTGTTTATTTGAAACAGTTTCTCTCAGTGTTCCTGTTTCATTAAGCAGAAACAGCTTCCTCCAACAGCTATGCTACGTCACGCCTAGTGGTGGGGTTTGAAACAGAAGCAATCTGTTTATTTGAAACAGTTTCTCTCAGTGTTCCTGTTTCATTAAGCAGAAACAGCTTCCTCCAGCAGCTATGCTACGTCACGCCTAGTGGTGGGGTATGAAACAGAAGCAATCTGTTTATTTGAAACAGTTTCTCTCAGTGTTCCTGTTTCATTAAGCAGAAACAGCTTCCTCCAACAGCTATGCTACGTCACGCCTAGTGGTGGGGTTTGAAACAGAAGCAATCTGTTTATTTGAAACAGTTTCTATCAGTGTTCCTGTTTCATTAAGCAGAAACAGCTTCCTCCAGCAGCTATGCTACGTCACGCCTAGTGGTGGGGTTTGAAACAGAAGCAATCTGTTTATTTGAAACAGTTTCTCTCAGTGTTCCTGTTTCATTAAGCAGAAACAGCTTCCTCCAACAGCTATGCTACGTCACGCCTAGTGGTGGGGTTTGAAACAGAAGCAATCTGTTTATTTGAAACAGTTTCTCTCAGTGTTCCGGTTTCATTAAGCAGAAACAGCTTCCTCCAGCAGCTATGCTACGTCACGACTAGTGGTGGGGTTTGAAACAGAAGCAATCTGTTTATTTGAAACAGTTTCTCTCAGTGTTCCTGTTTCATTAAGCAGAAACAGCTTCCTCCAACAGCTATGCTACGTCACGACTAGTGGTGGGGTTTGAAACAGAAGCAATCTGTTTATTTGAAACAGTTTCTCTCAGTGTTCCTGCTAAATTAAGCAGAAACAGCTTCCTCCAACAGCTATGCTACGTCACGCCTAGTGGAGGGGTTTGAACAGAAGCAATCTGTTTATTTGAAACAGTTTCTCTCAGTGTTCCTGTTTCATTAAGCAGAAGCAGCTTCCTCCAACAGCTATGCTACGTCACGCCTAGTGGTGGGGTTTGAAACAGAAGCAATCTGTTTATTTGAAACAGTTTCTCTCAGTGTTCCTGTTTCATTAAGCAGAAACAGCTTCCTCCAACAGCTATGCTACGTCACGCCTAGTTATGGGGTTTGAAACAGAAGCAATCTGTTTATTTGAAACAGTTTCTCTCAGTGTTCCTGTTTCATTAAGCAGAAACAGCTTACTCCAGCAGCTATGCTATGTCACGCCTAGTGGTGGGGTTTGAAACAGAAGCAATCTGTTTATTTGAAACAGTATCTCTCAGTGTTCCTGTTTCATTAAGCAGAAACAGCCTTCTCCAGCAGCTATGCTACGTCACGCCTAGTGGTGGGGTTTGAAACAGAAGCAATCTGTTTATTTGAAACAGTTTCTCTCAGCGTTCCTGTTTCATTAAGCAGAAACAGCTTCCTCCTGCAGCTATGCTACGTCACGCCTTGTGGTGGGGTTTGAAACAGAAGCAATCTGTTTATTTGAAACAGTTTCTCTCAGTGTTCCTGTTTCATTAAGCAGAAACAGCTTCCTCCAGCAGCTATGCTACGTCACGCCTAGTGGTGGGGTTTGAAACAGAAGCAATCTGTTTATTTGAAACAGTTTCTCTCAGTGTTCCTGTTTCATTAAGCAGAATCAGCTTCCTCCAACAGCTATGCTACGTCACGCCTAGTGGCGGGGTTTGAAACAGAAGCAATCTGTTTATTTGAAACAGTTTCTCTCAGTGTTCCTGTTTCATTAAGCAGAAACAGCTTCCTCCAACAGCTATGCTACCTCACGCCTAGTGGTGGGGTTTGAAACAGAAGTAATCTGTTTATTTGAAACAGTTTCTCTCAGTGTTGCTGTTTCATTAAGCAGAAACAGCTTCCTCCAGCAGCTATGCTACGTTACGCCTAGTGGTCGGGTTTGAAACAGTAGCAATCTGTTTATTTGAAACAGTTTCTCTCAGTGTTCCTGTTTCATTAAGCAGAAACAGCTTCCTCCAGCAGCTATGCTACGTCACGCCTAGTGGCGGGGTTTGAAACAGAAGCAATCTGTTTATTTGAAACAGTTTCTCTCAGTGTTCCTGTTTCATTAAGCAGAAACAGCTTCCTCCAACAGCTATGCTACGTCACGCCTAGTGGTGGGGTTTGAAACAGTAGCAATCTGTTTATTTCAAACAGTTTCTCTCAGTGTTCCTGTTTCATTAAGCAGAAACAGCCTTCTCCAGCAGCTATGCTACGTCACGCCTAGTGGTGGGGTTTGAAACAGAAGCAATCTGTTTATTTGAAACAGTTTCTCTCAGTGTTCCTGTTTCATTAAGCAGAAACAGCTTCCTCCAGCAGCTATGCTACGTCACGCCTAGTGGTGGGGTTTGAAACAGAAGCAATCTGTTTATTTGAAACAGTTTCTCTCAGTGTTCCTGTTTCATTAACCAGAAACAGCTTACTCCAGCAGCTATGCTACGTCACGCCTAGTGGTGGGGTTTGAAACAGAAGCAATCTGTTAATTTGAAACAGTTTCTCTCAGTGTTCCTGTTTCATTAAGCAGAAACAGCTTCCTCCAACAGCTATGCTACGTCACGCCTAGTGGTGGGGTTTGAAACAGAAGCAATCTGTTTATTTGAAACAGTTTCTCTCAGTGTTCCTGTTTCATTAAGCAGAAACAGCTTCCTCCAGCAGCTATGCTACGTCACGCCTAGTGGTGGGGTATGAAACAGAAGCAATCTGTTTATTTGAAACAGTTTCTCTCAGTGTTCCTGTTTCATTAAGCAGAAACAGCTTCCTCCAACAGCTATGCTACGTCACGCCTAGTGGTGGGGTTTGAAACAGAAGCAATCTGTTTATTTGAAACAGTTTCTATCAGTGTTCCTGTTTCATTAAGCAGAAACAGCTTCCTCCAGCAGCTATGCTACGTCACGCCTAGTGGTGGGGTTTGAAACAGAAGCAATCTGTTTATTTGAAACAGTTTCTCTCAGTGTTCCTGTTTCATTAAGCAGAAACAGCTTCCTCCAACAGCTATGCTACGTCACGCCTAGTGGTGGGGTTTGAAACAGAAGCAATCTGTTTATTTGAAACAGTTTCTCTCAGTGTTCCGGTTTCATTAAGCAGAAACAGCTTCCTCCAGCAGCTATGCTACGTCACGACTAGTGGTGGGGTTTGAAACAGAAGCAATCTGTTTATTTGAAACAGTTTCTCTCAGTGTTCCTGTTTCATTAAGCAGAAACAGCTTCCTCCAACAGCTATGCTACGTCACGACTAGTGGTGGGGTTTGAAACAGAAGCAATCTGTTTATTTGAAACAGTTTCTCTCAGTGTTCCTGCTAAATTAAGCAGAAACAGCTTCCTCCAACAGCTATGCTACGTCACGCCTAGTGGAGGGGTTTGAACAGAAGCAATCTGTTTATTTGAAACAGTTTCTCTCAGTGTTCCTGTTTCATTAAGCAGAAGCAGCTTCCTCCAACAGCTATGCTACGTCACGCCTAGTGGTGGGGTTTGAAACAGAAGCAATCTGTTTATTTGAAACAGTTTCTCTCAGTGTTCCTGTTTCATTAAGCAGAAACAGCTTCCTCCAACAGCTATGCTACGTCACGCCTAGTTATGGGGTTTGAAACAGAAGCAATCTGTTTATTTGAAACAGTTTCTCTCAGTGTTCCTGTTTCATTAAGCAGAAACAGCTTACTCCAGCAGCTATGCTATGTCACGCCTAGTGGTGGGGTTTGAAACAGAAGCAATCTGTTTATTTGAAACAGTTTCTCTCAGTGTTCCTGTTTCATTAAGCAGAAACAGCCTTCTCCAGCAGCTATGCTACGTCACGCCTAGTGGTGGGGTTTGAAACAGAAGCAATCTGTTTATTTGAAACAGTTTCTCTCAGCGTTCCTGTTTCATTAAGCAGAAACAGCTTCCTCCAACTGCTATGCTACGTCACGCCTAGTGGTGGGGTTTGAAACAGAAGCAATCTGTTTATTTGAAACAGTATCTCTCAGTGTTCCTGTTTCATTAAGCAGAAACAGCTTCCTCCTGCAGCTATGCTACGTCACGCCTTGTGGTGGGGTTTGAAACAGAAGCAATCTGTTTATTTGAAACAGTTTCTCTCAGTGTTCCTGTTTCATTAAGCAGAAACAGCTTCCTCCAGCAGCTATGCTACGTCACGCCTAGTGGTGGGGTTTGAAACAGAAGCAATCTGTTTATTTGAAACAGTTTCTCTCAGTGTTCCTGTTTCATTAAGCAGAATCAGCTTCCTCCAACAGCTATGCTACGTCACGCCTAGTGGCGGGGTTTGAAACAGAAGCAATCTGTTTATTTGAAACAGTTTCTCTCAGTGTTCCTGTTTCATTAAGCAGAAACAGCTTCCTCCAACAGCTATGCTACCTCACGCCTAGTGGTGGGGTTTGAAACAGAAGCAATCTGTTTATTTGAAACAGTTTCTCTCAGTGTTGCTGTTTCATTAAGCAGAAACAGCTTCCTCCAGCAGCTATGCTACGTTACGCCTAGTGGTCGGGTTTGAAACAGTAGCAATCTGTTTATTTGAAACAGTTTCTCTCAGTGTTCCTGTTTCATTAAGCAGAAACAGCTTCCTCCAGCAGCTATGCTACGTCACGCCTAGTGGCGGGGTTTGAAACAGAAGCAATCTGTTTATTTGAAACAGTTTCTCTCAGTGTTCCTGTTTCATTAAGCAGAAACAGCTTCCTCCAACAGCTATGCTACGTCACGCCTAGTGGTGGGGTTTGAAACAGTAGCAATCTGTTTATTTCAAACAGTTTCTCTCAGTGTTCCTGTTTCATTAAGCAGAAACAGCCTTCTCCAGCAGCTATGCTACGTCACGCCTAGTGGTGGGGTTTGAAACAGAAGCAATCTGTTTATTTGAAACAGTTTCTCTCAGTGTTCCTGTTTCATTAAGCAGAAAAAGCTTCCTCCAGCAGCTATGCTACGTGTCGCCTAGTGGTGGGGTTTGAAACAGAAGCAATCTGTTTATTTGAAACTGTTTCTCTCAGTGTTCCTGTTTCATTAAGCAGAAACAGCTTCCTCCAGCAGCTATGCTACGTCACGCCTAGTGGTGGGGTTTGAAACAGAAGCAATCTGTTTATTTGAAACAGTTTCTCTCAGTGTTCCTGTTTCATTAAGCAGAAACAGCTTCCTCCAGCAGCTATGCTACGTCACGCCTAGTGGTGGGGTTTGAAACAGAAGCAATCTGTCTATTTGAAACAGTTTCTCTCAGTGTTCCTGTTTCATTAAGCAGAATCAGCTTCCTCCAACAGCTATGCTACGTCACGCCAAGTGGTGGGGTTTGAAACAGAAGCAATCTGTTTATTTGAAACAGTTTCTCTCAGCGTTCCTGTTTCATTAAGCAGAAACAGCTTCCTCCAACTGCTATGCTACGTCACGCCTAGTGGTGGGGTTTGAAACAGAAGCAATCTGTTTATTTGAAACAGTATCTCTCAGTGTTCCTGTTTCATTAAGCAGAAACAGCTTCCTCCTGCAGCTATGCTACGTCACGCCTTGTGGTGGGGTTTGAAACAGAAGCAATCTGTTTATTTGAAACAGTTTCTCTCAGTGTTCCTGTTTCATTAAGCAGAAACAGCTTCCTCCAGCAGCTATGCTACGTCACGCCTAGTGGTGGGGTTTGAAACAGAAGCAATCTGTTTATTTGAAACAGTTTCTCTCAGTGTTCCTGTTTCATTAAGCAGAAACAGCTTCCTCCAACAGCTATGCTACGTCACGCCTAGTGGTGGGGTTTGAAACAGAAGCAATCTGTTTATTTGAAACAGTTTCTCTCAGTGTTCCTGTTTCATTAAGCAGAAACAGCTTCCTCCAACAGCTATGCTACCTCACGCCTAGTGGTGGGGTTTGAAACAGAAGCAATCTGTTTATTTGAAACAGTTTCTCTCAGTGTTCCTGTTTCATTAAGCAGAAACAGCTTCCTCCAACAGCTATGCTACGTCACGCCTAGTGGTGGGGTTTGAAACAGTAGCAATCTGTTTATTTCAAACAGTTTCTCTCAGTGTTCCTGTTTCATTAAGCAGAAACAGCCTTCTCCAGCAGCTATGCTACGTCACGCCTAGTGGTGGGGTTTGAAACAGAAGCAATCTGTTTATTTGAAACAGTTTCTCTCAGTGTTCCTGTTTCATTAAGCAGAAAAAGCTTCCTCCAGCAGCTATGCTACGTGTCGCCTAGTGGTGGGGTTTGAAACAGAAGCAATCTGTTTATTTGAAACAGTTTCTCTCAGTGTTCCTGTTTCATTAAGCAGAAACAGCTTCCTCCAGCAGCTATGCTACGTCACGCCTAGTGGTGGGGTTTGAAACAGAAGCAATCTGTTTATTTGAAACAGTTTCTCTCAGTGTTCCTGTTTCATTAAGCAGAAACAGCTTCCTCCAGCAGCTATGCTACGTCACGCCTAGTGGTGGGGTTTGAAACAGAAGCAATCTGTTTATTTGAAACAGTTTCTCTCAGTGTTCCTGTTTCATTAAGCAGAATCAGCTTCCTCCAACAGCTATGCTACGTCACGCCAAGTGGTGGGGTTTGAAACAGAAGCAATCTGTTTATTTGAAACAGTTTCTCTCAGCGTTCCTGTTTCATTAAGCAGAAACAGCTTCCTCCAACTGCTATGCTACGTCACGCCTAGTGGTGGGGTTTGAAACAGAAGCAATCTGTTTATTTGAAACAGTATCTCTCAGTGTTCCTGTTTCATTAAGCAGAAACAGCTTCCTCCAGCAGCTATGCTACGTCACGCCTAGTGGTGGGGTTTGAAACAGAAGCAATCTGTTTATTTGAAACAGTTTCTCTCAGTGTTCCTGTTTCATTATGCAGAAACAGCTTCCTCCAGCAGCTATGCTACGTCAAGCCTAGTGGTGGGGTTTGAAACAGAAGCAATCTGTTTATTTGAAACAGTTTCTCTCAGTGTTCCTGTTTCATTAAGCAGAAACAGCTTCCTCCAACAGCTATGCTACGTCACGCCTAGTGGTGGGGTTTGAAACAGAAGCAATCTGTTTATTTGAAACATTTTCTCTCAGTGTTCCTGTTTCATTAAGCAGAAACAGCTTCGTCCAGCAGCTATGCTACGTCACGCCTAGTGGTGGGGTTTGAAACAGTAGCAATCTATTTATTTGAGACAGTTTCTCTCAGTGTTCCTGTTTCATTAAGCAGAAACAGCTTCCTCCAGCAGCTATGCTACGTCACGCCTAGTGGTGGGGTTTGAAACAGAAGCAATCTGTTTATTTGAAACAGTTTCTCTCAGTGTTCCTGTTTCATTAAGCAGAAACAGCTTCCTCCAACAGCTATGCTGCGTCACGCCTAGTGGTGGGGTTTGAAACAGAAGCAATCTGTTTATTTGAAACAGTTTCTCTCAGTGTTCCTGTTTCATTAAGCAGAAACAGCTTCCTCCAGCAGCTATGCTACGTCACGACTAGTGGTGGGGTTTGAAACAGAAGCAATCTGTTTATTTGAAACAGTTTCTCTCAGTGTTCCTGTTTCATTAAGCAGAAACAGCTTCCTCCAACAGCTATGCTACGTCACGACTAGTGGTGGGGTTTGAAACAGAAGCAATCTGTTTATTTGAAACAGTTTCTCTCAGTGTTCCTGCTTAATTAAGCAGAAACAGCTTCCTCCAACAGCTATGCTACGTCACGCCTAGTGGAGGGGTTTGAACAGAAGCAATCTGTTTATTTGAAACAGTTTCTCTCAGTGTTCCTGTTTCATTAAGCAGAAGCAGCTTCCTCCAACAGCTATGCTACGTCACGCCTAGTGGTGGGGTTTGAAACAGAAGCAATCTGTTTATTTGAAACAGTTTCTCTCAGTGTTCCTGTTTCATTAAGCAGAAACAGCTTCCTCCAACAGCTATGCTACGTCACGCCTAGTTATGGGGTTTGAAACAGAAGCAATCTGTTTATTTGAAACAGTTTCTCTCAGTGTTCCTGTTTCATTAAGCAGAAACAGCTTACTCCAGCAGCTATGCTATGTCACGCCTAGTGGTGGGGTTTGAAACAGAAGCAATCTGTTTATTTGAAACAGTTTCTCTCAGTGTTCCTGTTTCATTAAGCAGAAACAGCCTTCTCCAGCAGCTATGCTACGTCACGCCTAGTGGTGGGGTTTGAAACAGAAGCAATCTGTTTATTTGAAACAGTTTCTCTCAGCGTTCCTGTTTCATTAAGCAGAAACAGCTTCCTCCAACTGCTATGCTACGTCACGCCTAGTGGTGGGGTTTGAAACAGAAGCAATCTGTTTATTTGAAACAGTATCTCTCAGTGTTCCTGTTTCATTAAGCAGAAACAGCTTCCTCCTGCAGCTATGCTACGTCACGCCTTGTGGTGGGGTTTGAAACAGAAGCAATCTGTTTATTTGAAACAGTTTCTCTCAGTGTTCCTGTTTCATTAAGCAGAAACAGCTTCCTCCAACAGCTATGCTACGTCACGCCTAGTGGTGGGGTTTGAAACAGTAGCAATCTGTTTATTTCAAACAGTTTCTCTCAGTGTTCCTGTTTCATTAAGCAGAAACAGCCTTCTCCAGCAGCTATGCTACGTCACGCCTAGTGGTGGGGTTTGAAACAGAAGCAATCTGTTTATTTGAAACAGTTTCTCTCAGTGTTCCTGTTTCATTAAGCAGAAAAAGCTTCCTCCAGCAGCTATGCTACGTGTCGCCTAGTGGTGGGGTTTGAAACAGAAGCAATCTGTTTATTTGAAACAGTTTCTCTCAGTGTTCCTGTTTCATTAAGCAGAAACAGCTTCCTCCAGCAGCTATGCTACGTCACGCCTAGTGGTGGGGTTTGAAACAGAAGCAATCTGTTTATTTGAAACAGTTTCTCTCAGTGTTCCTGTTTCATTAAGCAGAAACTGCTTCCTCCAGCAGCTATGCTACGTCACGCCTAGTGGTGGGGTTTGAAACAGAAGCAATCTGTTTATTTGAAACAGTTTCTCTCAGTGTTCCTGTTTCATTAAGCAGAATCAGCTTCCTCCAACAGCTATGCTACGTCACGCCAAGTGGTGGGGTTTGAAACAGAAGCAATCTGTTTATTTGAAACAGTTTCTCTCAGCGTTCCTGTTTCATTAAGCAGAAACAGCTTCCTCCAACTGCTATGCTACGTCACGCCTAGTGGTGGGGTTTGAAACAGAAGCAATCTGTTTATTTGAAACAGTATCTCTCAGTGTTCCTGTTTCATTAAGCAGAAACAGCTTCCTCCTCCAGCTATGCTACGTCACGCCTTGTGGTGGGGTTTGAAACAGAAGCAATCTGTTTATTTGAAACAGTTTCTCTCAGTGTTCCTGTTTCATTAAGCAGAAACAGCTTACTCCAGCAGCTATGCTATGTCACGCCTAGTGGTGGGGTTTGAAACAGAAGCAATCTGTTTATTTGAAACAGTTTCTCTCAGTGTTCCTGTTTCATTAAGTAGAAACAGCTTCCTCCAACAGCTATGCTACGTCACGCCTAGTGGTGGGGTTTGAAACAGAAGCAATCTGTTTATTAGAAACATTTTCTCTCAGTGTTCCTGTTTCATTAAGCAGAAACAGCTTCCTCCAGCAGCTATGCTACGTCACGCCTAGTGGTGGGGTTTGAAACAGTAGCAATCTATTTATTTGAGACAGTTTCTCTCAGTGTTCCTGTTTCATTAAGCAGAAACAGCTTCCTCCAGCAGCTATGCTACGTCACGCCTAGTGGTGGGGTTTGAAACAGAAGCAATCTGTTTATTTGAAACAGTTTCTCTCAGTGTTCCGGTTTCATTAAGCAGAAACAGCTTCCTCCAGCAGCTATGCTACGTCACGACTAGTGGTGGGGTTTGAAACAGAAGCAATCTGTTTATTTGAAACAGTTTCTCTCAGTGTTCCTGTTTCATTAAGCAGAAACAGCTTCCTCCAGCAGCTATGCTACGTCACGCCTAGTGGTGGGGTATGAAACAGAAGCAATCTGTTTATTTGAAACAGTTTCTCTCAGTGTTCCTGTTTCATTAAGCAGAAACAGCTTCCTCCAACAGCTATGCTACGTCACGCCTAGTGGTGGGGTTTGAAACAGTAGCAATCTGTTTATTTGAAACAGTTTCTCTCAGTGTTCCTGTTTCATTAAGCAGAAACAGCTTCCTCCAGCAGCTATGCTACGTCACGCCTAGTGGTGGGGTTTGAAACAGAAGCAATCTGTTTATTTGAAACAGTTTCTCTCAGTGTTCCTGTTTCATTAACCAGAAACAGCTTACTCCAGCAGCTATGCTACGTCACGCCTAGTGGTGGGGTTTGAAACAGAAGCAATCTGTTAATTTGAAACAGTTTCTCTCAGTGTTCCTGTTTCATTAAGCAGAAACAGCTTCCTCCAGCAGCTATGCTACGTCACGACTAGTGGTGGGGTTTGAAACAGAAGCAATCTGTTTATTTGAAACAGTTTCTCTCAGTGTTCCTGTTTCATTAAGCAGAAACAGCTTCCTCCAACAGCTATGCTACGTCACGACTAGTGGTGGGGTTTGAAACAGAAGCAATCTGTTTATTTGAAACAGTTTCTCTCAGTGTTCCTGCTTAATTAAGCAGAAACAGCTTCCTCCAACAGCTATGCTACGTCACGCCTAGTGGAGGGGTTTGAACAGAAGCAATCTGTTTATTTGAAACAGTTTCTCTCAGTGTTCCTGTTTCATTAAGCAGAAGCAGCTTCCTCCAACAGCTATGCTACGTCACGCCTAGTGGTGGGGTTTGAAACAGAAGCAATCTGTTTATTTGAAACAGTTTCTCTCAGTGTTCCTGTTTCATTAAGCAGAAACAGCTTCCTCCAACAGCTATGCTACGTCACGCCTAGTTATGGGGTTTGAAACAGAAGCAATCTGTTTATTTGAAACAGTTTCTCTCAGTGTTCCTGTTTCATTAAGCAGAAACAGCTTACTCCAGCAGCTATGCTATGTCACGCCTAGTGGTGGGGTTTGAAACAGAAGCAATCTGTTTATTTGAAACAGTTTCTCTCAGTGTTCCTGTTTCATTAAGCAGAAACAGCCTTCTCCAGCAGCTATGCTACGTCACGCCTAGTGGTGGGGTTTGAAACAGAAGCAATCTGTTTATTTGAAACAGTTTCTCTCAGCGTTCCTGTTTCATTAAGCAGAAACAGCTTCCTCCAACTGCTATGCTACGTCACGCCTAGTGGTGGGGTTTGAAACAGAAGCAATCTGTTTATTTGAAACAGTATCTCTCAGTGTTCCTGTTTCATTAAGCAGAAACAGCTTCCTCCTGCAGCTATGCTACGTCACGCCTTGTGGTGGGGTTTGAAACAGAAGCAATCTGTTTATTTGAAACAGTTTCTCTCAGTGTTCCTGTTTCATTAAGCAGAAACAGCTTCCTCCAACAGCTATGCTACGTCACGCCTAGTGGTGGGGTTTGAAACAGTAGCAATCTGTTTATTTCAAACAGTTTCTCTCAGTGTTCCTGTTTCATTAAGCAGAAACAGCCTTCTCCAGCAGCTATGCTACGTCACGCCTAGTGGTGGGGTTTGAAACAGAAGCAATCTGTTTATTTGAAACAGTTTCTCTCAGTGTTCCTGTTTCATTAAGCAGAAAAAGCTTCCTCCAGCAGCTATGCTACGTGTCGCCTAGTGGTGGGGTTTGAAACAGAAGCAATCTGTTTATTTGAAACAGTTTCTCTCAGTGTTCCTGTTTCATTAAGCAGAAACAGCTTCCTCCAGCAGCTATGCTACGTCACGCCTAGTGGTGGGGTTTGAAACAGAAGCAATCTGTTTATTTGAAACAGTTTCTCTCAGTGTTCCTGTTTCATTAAGCAGAAACTGCTTCCTCCAGCAGCTATGCTACGTCACGCCTAGTGGTGGGGTTTGAAACAGAAGCAATCTGTTTATTTGAAACAGTTTCTCTCAGTGTTCCTGTTTCATTAAGCAGAATCAGCTTCCTCCAACAGCTATGCTACGTCACGCCAAGTGGTGGGGTTTGAAACAGAAGCAATCTGTTTATTTGAAACAGTTTCTCTCAGCGTTCCTGTTTCATTAAGCAGAAACAGCTTCCTCCAACTGCTATGCTACGTCACGCCTAGTGGTGGGGTTTGAAACAGAAGCAATCTGTTTATTTGAAACAGTATCTCTCAGTGTTCCTGTTTCATTAAGCAGAAACAGCTTCCTCCTCCAGCTATGCTACGTCACGCCTTGTGGTGGGGTTTGAAACAGAAGCAATCTGTTTATTTGAAACAGTTTCTCTCAGTGTTCCTGTTTCATTAAGCAGAAACAGCTTACTCCAGCAGCTATGCTATGTCACGCCTAGTGGTGGGGTTTGAAACAGAAGCAATCTGTTTATTTGAAACAGTTTCTCTCAGTGTTCCTGTTTCATTAAGTAGAAACAGCTTCCTCCAACAGCTATGCTACGTCACGCCTAGTGGTGGGGTTTGAAACAGAAGCAATCTGTTTATTAGAAACATTTTCTCTCAGTGTTCCTGTTTCATTAAGCAGAAACAGCTTCCTCCAGCAGCTATGCTACGTCACGCCTAGTGGTGGGGTTTGAAACAGTAGCAATCTATTTATTTGAGACAGTTTCTCTCAGTGTTCCTGTTTCATTAAGCAGAAACAGCTTCCTCCAGCAGCTATGCTACGTCACGCCTAGTGGTGGGGTTTGAAACAGAAGCAATCTGTTTATTTGAAACAGTTTCTCTCAGTGTTCCGGTTTCATTAAGCAGAAACAGCTTCCTCCAGCAGCTATGCTACGTCACGACTAGTGGTGGGGTTTGAAACAGAAGCAATCTGTTTATTTGAAACAGTTTCTCTCAGTGTTCCTGTTTCATTAAGCAGAAACAGCTTCCTCCAGCAGCTATGCTACGTCACGCCTAGTGGTGGGGTATGAAACAGAAGCAATCTGTTTATTTGAAACAGTTTCTCTCAGTGTTCCTGTTTCATTAAGCAGAAACAGCTTCCTCCAACAGCTATGCTACGTCACGCCTAGTGGTGGGGTTTGAAACAGTAGCAATCTGTTTATTTGAAACAGTTTCTCTCAGTGTTCCTGTTTCATTAAGCAGAAACAGCTTCCTCCAGCAGCTATGCTACGTCACGCCTAGTGGTGGGGTTTGAAACAGAAGCAATCTGTTTATTTGAAACAGTTTCTCTCAGTGTTCCTGTTTCATTAACCAGAAACAGCTTACTCCAGCAGCTATGCTTCGTCACGCCTAGTGGTGGGGTTTGAAACAGAAGCAATCTGTTAATTTGAAACAGTTTCTCTCAGTGTTCCTGTTTCATTAAGCAGAAACAGCTTCCTCCAACAGCTATGCTACGTCACGCCTAGTGGTGGGGTTTGAAACAGAAGCAATCTGTTTATTTGAAACAGTTTCTCTCAGTGTTCCTGTTTCATTAAGCAGAAACAGCTTCCTCCAGCAGCTATGCTACGTCACGCCTAGTGGTGGGGTATGAAACAGAAGCAATCTGTTTATTTGAAACAGTTTCTCTCAGTGTTCCTGTTTCATTAAGCAGAAACACCTTCCTCCAACAGCTATGCTACGTCACGCCTAGTGGTGGGGTTTGAAACAGAAGCAATCTGTTTATTTGAAACAGTTTCTCTCAGTGTTCCTGTTTCATTAAGCAGAAACAGCTTCCTCCAGCAGCTATGCTACGTCACGCCTAGTGGTGGGGTTTGAAACAGAAGCAATCTGTTTATTTGAAACAGTTTCTCTCCGTGTTCCTGTTTCATTAAGCAGAAACAGCTTCCTCCAACAGCTATGCTACGTCACGCCTAGTGGTGGGGTTTGAAACAGAAGCAATCTGTTTATTTGAAACAGTTTCTCTCAGTGTTCCTGCTAAATTAAGCAGAAACAGCTTCCTCCAACAGCTATGCTACGTCACGCCTAGTGGAGGGGTTTGAACAGAAGTAATCTGTTTATTTGAAACAGTTTCTCTCAGTGTTCCTGTTTCATTAAGCAGAAGCAGCTTCCTCCAACAGCTATGCTACGTCACGCCTAGTGGTGGGGTTTGAAACAGAAGCAATCTGTTTATTTGAAACAGTTTCTCTCAGTGTTCCTGTTTCATTAAGCAGAAACAGCTTCCTCCAACAGCTATGCTACGTCACGCCTAGTTATGGGGTTTGAAACAGAAGCAATCTGTTTATTTGAAACAGTTTCTCTCAGTGTTCCTGTTTCATTAAGCAGAAACAGCTTACTCCATCAGCTATGCTATGTCACGCCTAGTGGTGGGGTTTGAAACAGAAGCAATCTGTTTATTTGAAACAGTTTCTCTCAGTGTTCCTGTTTCATTAAGCAGAAACAGCCTTCTCCAGCAGCTATGCTACGTCACGCCTAGTGGTGGGGTTTGAAACAGAAGCAATCTGTTTATTTGAAACAGTTTCTCTCAGCGTTCCTGTTTCATTAAGCAGAAACAGCTTCCTCCAACTGCTATGCTACGTCACGCCTAGTGGTGGGGTTTGAAACAGAAGCAATCTGTTTATTTGAAACAGTATCTCTCAGTGTTCCTGTTTCATTAAGCAGAAACAGCTTCCTCCTGCAGCTATGCTACGTCACGCCTTGTGGTGGGGTTTGAAACAGAAGCAATCTGTTTATTTGAAACAGTTTCTCTCAGTGTTCCTGTTTCATTAAGCAGAAACAGCTTCCTCCAGCAGCTATGCTACGTCACGCCTAGTGGTGGGGTTTGAAACAGAAGCAATCTGTTTATTTGAAACAGTTTCTCTCAGTGTTCCTGTTTCATTAAGCAGAAACAGCTTCCTCCAACAGCTATGCTACCTCACGCCTAGTGGTGGGGTTTGAAACAGAAGCAATCTGTTTATTTGAAACAGTTTCTCTCAGTGTTGCTGTTTCATTAAGCAGAAACAGCTTCCTCCAGCAGCTATGCTACGTTACGCCTAGTGGTCGGGTTTGAAACAGTAGCAATCTGTTTATTTGAAACAGTTTCTCTCAGTGTTCCTGTTTCATTAAGCAGAAACAGCTTCCTCCAGCAGCTATGCTACGTCACGCCTAGTGGCGGGGTTTGAAACAGAAGCAATCTGTTTATTTGAAACAGTTTCTCTCAGTGTTCCTGTTTCATTAAGCAGAAACAGCTTCCTCCAACAGCTATGCTACGTCACGCCTAGTGGTGGGGTTTGAAACAGTAGCAATCTGTTTATTTCAAACAGTTTCTCTCAGTGTTCCTGTTTCATTAAGCAGAAACAGCCTTCTCCAGCAGCTATGCTACGTCACGCCTAGTGGTGGGGTTTGAAACAGAAGCAATCTGTTTATTTGAAACAGTTTCTCTCAGTGTTCCTGTTTCATTAAGCAGAAAAAGCTTCCTCCAGCAGCTATGCTACGTGTCGCCTAGTGGTGGGGTTTGAAACAGAAGCAATCTGTTTATTTGAAACAGTATCTCTCAGTGTTCCTGTTTCATTAAGCAGAAACAGCTTCCTCCTGCAGCTATGCTACGTCACGCCTTGTGGTGGGGTTTGAAACAGAAGCAATCTGTTTATTTGAAACAGTTTCTCTCAGTGTTCCTGTTTCATTAAGCAGAAACAGCTTCCTCCAGCAGCTATGCTACGTCACGCCTAGTGGTGGGGTTTGAAACAGAAGCAATCTGTTTATTTGAAACAGTTTCTCTCAGTGTTCCTGTTTCATTAAGCAGAAACAGCTTCCTCCAACAGCTATGCTACGTCACGCCTAGTGGTGGGGTTTGAAACAGAAGCAATCTGTTTATTTGAAACAGTTTCTCTCAGTGTTCCTGTTTCATTAAGCAGAAACAGCTTCCTCCAACAGCTATGCTACCTCACGCCTAGTGGTGGGGTTTGAAACAGAAGCAATCTGTTTATTTGAAACAGTTTCTCTCAGTGTTCCTGTTTCATTAAGCAGAAACAGCTTCCTCCAACAGCTATGCTACGTCACGCCTAGTGGTGGGGTTTGAAACAGTAGCAATCTGTTTATTTCAAACAGTTTCTCTCAGTGTTCCTGTTTCATTAAGCAGAAACAGCCTTCTCCAGCAGCTATGCTACGTCACGCCTAGTGGTGGGGTTTGAAACAGAAGCAATCTGTTTATTTGAAACAGTTTCTCTCAGTGTTCCTGTTTCATTAAGCAGAAAAAGCTTCCTCCAGCAGCTATGCTACGTGTCGCCTAGTGGTGGGGTTTGAAAAAGAAGCAATCTGTTTATTTGAAACAGTTTCTCTCAGTGTTCCTGTTTCATTAAGCAGAAACAGCTTCCTCCAGCAGCTATGCTACGTCACGCCTAGTGGTGGGGTTTGAAACAGAAGCAATCTGTTTATTTGAAACAGTTTCTCTCAGTGTTCCTGTTTCATTAAGCAGAAACAGCTTCCTCCAGCAGCTATGCTACGTCACGCCTAGTGGTGGGGTTTGAAACAGAAGCAATCTGTTTATTTGAAACAGTTTCTCTCAGTGTTCCTGTTTCATTAAGCAGAATCAGCTTCCTCCAACAGCTATGCTACGTCACGCCAAGTGGTGGGGTTTGAAACAGAAGCAATCTGTTTATTTGAAACAGTTTCTCTCAGCGTTCCTGTTTCATTAAGCAGAAACAGCTTCCTCCAACTGCTATGCTACGTCACGCCTAGTGGTGGGGTTTGAAACAGAAGCAATCTGTTTATTTGAAACAGTATCTCTCAGTGTTCCTGTTTCATTAAGCAGAAACAGCTTTCTCCTGCAGCTATGCTACGTCACGCCTTGTGGTGGGGTTTGAAACAGAAGCAATCTGTTTATTTGAAACAGTTTCTCTCAGTGTTCCTGTTTCATTAAGCAGAAACAGCTTACTCCAGCAGCTATGCTATGTCACGCCTAGTGGTGGGGTTTGAAACAGAAGCAATCTGTTTATTTGAAACAGTTTCTCTCAGTGTTCCTGTTTCATTAAGTAGAAACAGCTTCCTCCAGCAGCTATGCTACGTCACGCCTAGTGGTGGGGTTTGAAACAGAAGCAATCTGTTTATTTGAAACAGTTTCTCTCAGTGTTCCTGTTTCATTATGCAGAAACAGCTTCCTCCAGCAGCTATGCTACGTCAAGCCTAGTGGTGGGGTTTGAAACAGAAGCAATCTGTTTATTTGAAACAGTTTCTCTCAGTGTTCCTGTTTCATTAAGCAGAAACAGCTTCCTCCAACAGCTATGCTACGTCACGCCTAGTGGTGGGGTTTGAAACAGAAGCAATCTGTTTATTTGAAACAGTTTCTCTCAGTGTTCCTGTTTCATTAAGCAGAAACAGCTTCCTCCAACAGCTATGCTACGTCACGACTAGTGGTGGGGTTTGAAACAGAAGCAATCTGTTTATTTGAAACAGTTTCTCTCAGTGTTCCTGCTTAATTAAGCAGAAACAGCTTCCTCCAACAGCTATGCTACGTCACGCCTAGTGGAGGGGTTTGAACAGAAGCAATCTTTTTATTTGAAACAGTTTCTCTCAGTGTTCCTGTTTCATTAAGCAGAAGCAGCTTCCTCCAACAGCTATGCTACGTCACGCCTAGTGGTGGGGTTTGAAACAGAAGCAATCTGTTTATTTGAAACAGTTTCTCTCAGTGTTCCTGTTTCATTAAGCAGAAACAGCTTCCTCCAACAGCTATGCTACGTCACGCCTAGTTATGGGGTTTGAAACAGAAGCAATCTGTTTATTTGAAACAGTTTCTCTCAGTGTTCCTGTTTCATTAAGCAGAAACAGCTTACTCCAGCAGCTATGCTATGTCACGCCTAGTGGTGGGGTTTGAAACAGAAGCAATCTGTTTATTTGAAACAGTTTCTCTCAGTGTTCCTGTTTCATTAAGCAGAAACAGCCTTCTCCAGCAGCTATGCTACGTCACGCCTAGTGGTGGGGTTTGAAACAGAAGCAATCTGTTTATTTGAAACAGTTTCTCTCAGCGTTCCTGTTTCATTAAGCAGAAACAGCTTCCTCCAACTGCTATGCTACGTCACGCCTAGTGGTGGGGTTTGAAACAGAAGCAATCTGTTTATTTGAAACAGTATCTCTCAGTGTTCCTGTTTCATAAAGCAGAAACAGCTTCCTCCTGCAGCTATGCTACGTCACGCCTTGTGGTGGGGTTTGAAACAGAAGCAATCTGTTTATTTGAAACAGTTTCTCTCAGTGTTCCTGTTTCATTAAGCAGAAACAGCTTCCTCCAACAGCTATGCTACGTCACGCCTAGTGGTGGGGTTTGAAACAGTAGCAATCTGTTTATTTCAAACAGTTTCTCTCAGTGTTCCTGTTTCATTAAGCAGAAACAGCCTTCTCCAGCAGCTATGCTACGTCACGCCTAGTGGTGGGGTTTGAAACAGAAGCAATCTGTTTATTTGAAACAGTTTCTCTCAGTGTTCCTGTTTCATTAAGCAGCAAAAGCTTCCTCCAGCAGCTATGCTACGTGTCGCCTAGTGGTGGGGTTTGAAACAGAAGCAATCTGTTTATTTGAAACAGTTTCTCTCAGTGTTCCTGTTTCATTAAGCAGAAACAGCTTCCTCCAGCAGCTATGCTACGTCACGCCTAGTGGTGGGGTTTGAAACAGAAGCAATCTGTTTATTTGAAACAGTTTCTCTCAGTGTTCCTGTTTCATTAAGCAGAAACAGCTTCCTCCAGCAGCTATGCTACGTCACGCCTAGTGGTGGGGTTTGAAACAGAAGCAATCTGTTTATTTGAAACAGTTTCTCTCAGTGTTCCTGTTTCATTAAGCAGAATCAGCTTCCTCCAACAGCTATGCTACGTCACGCCAAGTGGTGGGGTTTGAAACAGAAGCAATCTGTTTATTTGAAACAGTTTCTCTCAGCGTTCCTGTTTCATTAAGCAGAAACAGCTTCCTCCAACTGCTATGCTACGTCACGCCTAGTGGTGGGGTTTGAAACAGAAGCAATTTGTTTATTTGAAACAGTATCTCTCAGTGTTCCTGTTTCATTAAGCAGAAACAGCTTCCTCCTGCAGCTATGCTACGTCACGCCTAGTGGTGGGGTTTGAAACAGAAGCAATCTGTTTATTTGAAACAGTTTCTCTCAGTGTTCCTGTTTCATTAAGCAGAAACAGCTTCCTCCAACAGCTATGCTACGTCACGCCTAGTGGTGGGGTTTGAAACAGAAGCAATCTGTTTATTTGAAACATTTTCTCTCAGTGTTCCTGTTTCATTAAGCAGAAACAGCTTACTCCAGCAGCTATGCTATGTCACGCCTAGTGGTGGGGTTTGAAACAGAAGCAATCTGTTTATTTGAAACAGTTTCTCTCAGTGTTCCTGTTTCATTAAGCAGAAACAGCTTCCTCCAACAGCTATGCTACGTCACGCCTAGTGGTGGGGTTTGAAACAGTAGCAATCTGTTTATTTCAAACAGTTTCTCTCAGTGTTCCTGTTTCATTAAGCAGAAACAGCCTTCTCCAGCAGCTATGCTACGTCACGCCTAGTGGTGGGGTTTGAAACAGAAGCAATCTGTTTATTTGAAACAGTTTCTCTCAGTGTTCCTGTTTCATTAAGCAGAAAAAGCTTCCTCCAGCAGCTATGCTACGTGTCGCCTAGTGGTGGGGTTTGAAACAGAAGCAATCTGTTTATTTGAAACAGTTTCTCTCAGTGTTCCTGTTTCATTAAGCAGAAACAGCCTTCTCCAGCAGCTATGCTACGTCACGCCTAGTGGTGGGGTTTGAAACAGAAGCAATCTGTTTATTTGAAACAGTTTCTCTCAGCGTTCCTGTTTCATTAAGCAGAAACAGCTTCCTCCAACTGCTATGCTACGTCACGCCTAGTGGTGGGGTTTGAAACAGAAGCAATCTGTTTATTTGAAACAGTATCTCTCAGTGTTCCTGTTTCATTAAGCAGAAACAGCTTCCTCCTGCAGCTATGCTACGTCACGCCTTGTGGTGGGGTTTGAAACAGAAGCAATCTGTTTATTTGAAACAGTTTCTCTCAGTGTTCCTGTTTCATTAAGCAGAAACAGTTTCCTCCAGCAGCTATGCTACGTCACGCCTAGTGGTGGGGTTTGAAACAGAAGCAATCTGTTTATTTGAAACAGTTTCTCTCAGTGTTCCTGTTTCATTAAGCAGAATCAGCTTCCTCCAACAGCTATGCTACGTCACGCCTAGTGGCGGGGTTTGAAACAGAAGCAATCTGTTTATTTGAAACAGTTTCTCTCAGTGTTCCTGTTTCATTAAGCAGAAACAGCTTCCTCCAACAGCTATGCTACCTCACGCCTAGTGGTGGGGTTTGAAACAGAAGCAATCTGTTTATTTGAAACAGTTTCTCTCAGTGTTGCTGTTTCATTAAGCAGAAACAGCTTCCTCCAGCAGCTATGCTACGTTACGCCTAGTGGTCGGGTTTGAAACAGTAGCAATCTGTTTATTTGAAACAGTTTCTCTCAGTGTTCCTGTTTCATTAAGCAGAAAAAGCTTCCTCCAGCAGCTATGCTACGTCACGCCTAGTGGCGGGGTTTGAAACAGAAGCAATCTGTTTATTTGAAACAGTTTCTCTCAGCGTTCCTGTTTCATTAAGCAGAAACAGCTTCCTCCAACTGCTATGCTACGTCACGCCTAGTGGTGGGGTTTGAAACAGAAGCAATCTGTTTATTTGAAACAGTATCTCTCAGTGTTCCTGTTTCATTAAGCAGAAACAGCTTCCTCCTGCAGCTATGCTACGTCACGCCTTGTGGTGGGGTTTGAAACAGAAGCAATCTGTTTATTTGAAACAGTTTCTCTCAGTGTTCCTGTTTCATTAAGCAGAAACAGTTTCCTCCAGCAGCTATGCTACGTCACGCCTAGTGGTGGGGTTTGAAACAGAAGCAATCTGTTTATTTGAAACAGTTTCTCTCAGTGTTCCTGTTTCATTAAGCAGAATCAGCTTCCTCCAACAGCTATGCTACGTCACGCCTAGTGGCGGGGTTTGAAACAGAAGCAATCTGTTTATTTGAAACAGTTTCTCTCAGTGTTCCTGTTTCATTAAGCAGAAACAGCTTCCTCCAACAGCTATGCTACCTCACGCCTAGTGGTGGGGTTTGAAACAGAAGCAATCTGTTTATTTGAAACAGTTTCTCTCAGTGTTGCTGTTTCATTAAGCAGAAACAGCTTCCTCCAGCAGCTATGCTACGTTACGCCTAGTGGTCGGGTTTGAAACAGTAGCAATCTGTTTAATTGAAACAGTTTCTCTCAGTGTTCCTGTTTCATTAAGCAGAAAAAGCTTCCTCCAGCAGCTATGCTACGTCACGCCTAGTGGCGGGGTTTGAAACAGAAGCAATCTGTTTATTTGAAACAGTTTCTCTCAGTGTTCCTGTTTCATTAAGCAGAAACAGCTTCCTCCAACAGCTATGCTACGTCACGCCTAGTGGTGGGGTTTGAAACAGTAGCAATCTGTTTATTTCAAACAGTTTCTCTCAGTGTTCCTGTTTCATTAAGCAGAAACAGCCTTCTCCAGCAGCTATGCTACGTCACGCCTAGTGGTGGGGTTTGAAACAGAAGCAATCTGTTTATTTGAAACAGTTTCTCTCAGTGTTCCTGTTTCATTAAGCAGAAAAAGCTTCCTCCAGCAGCTATGCTACGTGTCGCCTAGTGGTGGGGTTTGAAACAGAAGCAATCTGTTTATTTGAAACAGTTTCTCTCAGTGTTCCTGTTTCATTAAGCAGAAACAGCTTCCTCCAGCAGCTATGCTACGTCACGCCTAGTGGTGGGGTTTGAAACAGAAGCAATCTGTCTATTTGAAACAGTTTCTCTCAGTGTTCCTGTTTCATTAAGCAGAATCAGCTTCCTCCAACAGCTATGCTACGTCACGCCAAGTGGTGGGGTTTGAAACAGAAGCAATCTGTTTATTTGAAACAGTTTCTCTCAGCGTTCCTGTTTCATTAAGCAGAAACAGCTTCCTCCAACTGCTATGCTACGTCACGCCTAGTGGTGGGGTTTGAAACAGAAGCAATCTGTTTATTTGAAACAGTATCTCTCAGTGTTCCTGTTTCATTAAGCAGAAACAGCTTCCTCCTGCAGCTATGCTACGTCACGCCTTGTGGTGGGGTTTGAAACAGAAGCAATCTGTTTATTTGAAACAGTTTCTCTCAGTGTTCCTGTTTCATTAAGCAGAAACAGCTTCCTCCAGCAGCTATGCTACGTCACGCCTAGTGGTGGGGTTTGAAACAGAAGCAATCTGTTTATTTGAAACAGTTTCTCTCAGTGTTCCTGTTTCATTAAGCAGAAACAGCTTCCTCCAACAGCTATGCTACGTCACGCCTAGTGGTGGGGTTTGAAACAGAAGCAATCTGTTTATTTGAAACAGTTTCTCTCAGTGTTCCTGTTTCATTAAGCAGAAACAGCTTCCTCCAACAGCTATGCTACCTCACGCCTAGTGGTGGGGTTTGAAACAGAAGCAATCTGTCTATTTGAAACAGTTTCTCTCAGTGTTCCTGTTTCATTAAGCAGAATCAGCTTCCTCCAACAGCTATGCTACGTCACGCCAAGTGGTGGGGTTTGAAACAGAAGCAATCTGTTTATTTGAAACAGTTTCTCTCAGCGTTCCTGTTTCATTAAGCAGAAACAGCTTCCTCCAACTGCTATGCTACGTCACGCCTAGTGGTGGGGTTTGAAACAGAAGCAATCTGTTTATTTGAAACAGTATCTCTCAGTGTTCCTGTTTCATTAAGCAGAAACAGCTTCCTCCTGCAGCTATGCTACGTCACGCCTTGTGGTGGGGTTTGAAACAGAAGCAATCTGTTTATTTGAAACAGTTTCTCTCAGTGTTCCTGTTTCATTAAGCAGAAACAGCTTCCTCCAGCAGCTATGCTACGTCACGCCTAGTGGTGGGGTTTGAAACAGAAGCAATCTGTTTATTTGAAACAGTTTCTCTCAGTGTTCCTGTTTCATTAAGCAGAAACAGCTTCCTCCAACAGCTATGCTACGTCACGCCTAGTGGTGGGGTTTGAAACAGAAGCAATCTGTTTATTTGAAACAGTTTCTCTCAGTGTTCCTGTTTCATTAAGCAGAAACAGCTTCCTCCAACAGCTATGCTACCTCACGCCTAGTGGTGGGGTTTGAAACAGAAGCAATCTGTTTATTTGAAACAGTTTCTCTCAGTGTTCCTGTTTCATTAAGCAGAAACAGCTTCCTCCAACAGCTATGCTACGTCACGCCTAGTGGTGGGGTTTGAAACAGTAGCAATCTGTTTATTTCAAACAGTTTCTCTCAGTGTTCCTGTTTCATTAAGCAGAAACAGCCTTCTCCAGCAGCTATGCTACGTCACGCCTAGTGGTGGGGTTTGAAACAGAAGCAATCTGTTTATTTGAAACAGTTTCTCTCAGTGTTCCTGTTTCATTAAGCAGAAAAAGCTTCCTCCAGCAGCTATGCTACGTGTCGCCTAGTGGTGGGGTTTGAAACAGAAGCAATCTGTTTATTTGAAACAGTTTCTCTCAGTGTTCCTGTTTCATTAAGCAGAAAAAGCTTCCTCCAGCAGCTATGCTACGTGTCGCCTAGTGGTGGGGTTTGAAACAGAAGCAATCTGTTTATTTGAAACAGTTTCTCTCAGTGTTCCTGTTTCATTAAGCAGAAACAGCTTCCTCCAGCAGCTATGCTACGTCACGCCTAGTGGTGGGGTTTGAAACAGAAGCAATCTGTTTATTTGAAACAGTTTCTCTCAGTGTTCCTGTTTCATTAAGCAGAAACAGCTTCCTCCAGCAGCTATGCTACGTCACGCCTAGTGGTGGGGTTTGAAACAGAAGCAATCTGTTTATTTGAAACAGTTTCTCTCAGTGTTCCTGTTTCATTAAGCAGAATCAGCTTCCTCCAACAGCTATGCTACGTCACGCCAAGTGGTGGGGTTTGAAACAGAAGCAATCTGTTTATTTGAAACAGTTTCTCTCAGCGTTCCTGTTTCATTAAGCAGAAACAGCTTCCTCCAACTGCTATGCTACGTCACGCCTAGTGGTGGGGTTTGAAACAGAAGCAATCTGTTTATTTGAAACAGTATCTCTCAGTGTTCCTGTTTCATTAAGCAGAAACAGCTTCCTCCTGCAGCTATGCTACGTCACGCCTTGTGGTGGGGTTTGAAACAGAAGCAATCTGTTTATTTGAAACAGTTTCTCTCAGTGTTCCTGTTTCATTAAGCAGAAACAGCTTACTCCAGCAGCTATGCTATGTCACGCCTAGTGGTGGGGTTTGAAACAGAAGCAATCTGTTTATTTGAAACAGTTTCTCTCAGTGTTCCTGTTTCATTAAGTAGAAACAGCTTCCTCCAGCAGCTATGCTACGTCACGCCTAGTGGTGGGGTTTGAAACAGAAGCAATCTGTTTATTTGAAACAGTTTCTCTCAGTGTTCCTGTTTCATTATGCAGAAACAGCTTCCTCCAGCAGCTATGCTACGTCAAGCCTAGTGGTGGGGTTTGAAACAGAAGCAATCTGTTTATTTGAAACATTTTCTCTCAGTGTTCCTGTTTCATTAAGCAGAAACAGCTTCGTCCAGCAGCTATGCTACGTCACGCCTAGTGGTGGGGTTTGAAACAGTAGCAATCTATTTATTTGAGACAGTTTCTCTCAGTGTTCCTGTTTCATTAAGCAGAAACAGCTTCCTCCAGCAGCTATGCTACGTCACGCCAAGTGGTGGGGTTTGAAACAGAAGCAATCTGTTTATTTGAAACAGTTTCTATCAGTGTTCCTGTTTCATTAAGCAGAAACAGCTTCCTCCAGCAGCTATGCTACGTCACGCCTAGTGGTGGGGTTTGAAACAGTAGCAATCTATTTATTTGAGACAGTTTCTCTCAGTGTTCCTGTTTCATTAAGCAGAAACAGCTTCCTCCAGCAGCTATGCTACGTCACGCCAAGTGGTGGGGTTTGAAACAGAAGCAATCTGTTTATTTGAAACAGTTTCTCTCAGTGTTCCTGTTTCATTAAGCAGAAACAGCTTCCTCCAGCAGCTATGCTACGTCACGCCTAGTGGTGGGGTTTGAAACAGAAGCAATCTGTTTATTTGAAACAGTTTCTCTCAGTGTTCCTGTTTCATTAAGCAGAAACAGCTTCCTCCAGCAGCTATGCTACGTCACGCCTAGTGGTGGGATTTGAAACAGAAGCAATCTGTTTATTTGAAACAGTTTCTCTCAGTGTTCCTGTTTCATTAAGCAGAATCAGCTTCCTCCAACAGCTATGCTACGTCACGCCAAGTGGTGGGGTTTGAAACAGAAGCAATCTGTTTATTTGAAACAGTTTCTCTCAGCGTTCCTGTTTCATTTAGCAGAAACAGCTTCCTCCAACTGCTATGCTACGTCACGCCTAGTGGTGGGGTTTGAAACAGAAGCAATCTGTTTATTTGAAACAGTTTCTCTCAGTGTTCCTGTTTCATTAAGCAGAAACAGCTTCCTCCAGCAGCTATGCTACGTCACGCCTAGTGGTGGGGTTTGAAACCGTAGCAATCTGTTTATTTGAAACAGTTTCTCTCAGTGTTCCTGTTTCATTAAGCAGAAACAGCTTCCTCCAGCAGCTATGCTACGTCACGCCTAGTGGTGGGGTTTTAAACAGTAGCAATCTGTTTATTTCAAACAGTTTCTCTCAGTGTTCCTGTTTCATTAAGCAGAAACAGCCTTCTCCAGCAGCTATGCTACGTCACGCCTAGTGGTGGGGTTTGAAACAGAAGCAATCTGTTTATTTGAAACAGTTTCTCTCAGTGTTCCTGTTTCATTAAGTAGAAACAGCTTCCTCCAGCAGCTATGCTACGTCACGCCTAGTGGTGGGGTTTGAAACAGAAGCAATCTGTTTATTTGAAACAGTTTCTCTCAGTGTTCCTGTTTCATTATGCAGAAACAGCTTCCTCCAGCAGCTATGCTACGTCACGCCTAGTGGTGGGGTTTGAAACAGAAGCAATCTGTTTATTTGAAACAGTATCTCTCAGTGTTCCTGTTTCATTAAGCAGAAACAGCTTCCTCCAGCAGCTATGCTACGTCACGCCTTGTGGTGGGGTTTGAAACAGAAGCAATCTGTTTATTTGAAACAGTTTCTCTCAGTGTTCCTGTTTCATTAAGCAGAAACAGCTTCCTCCAACAGCTATGCTACGTCACGCCTAGTGGTGGGGTTTGAAACAGAAGCAATCTGTTTATTTGAAACAGTTTCTCTCAGTGTTGCTGTTTCATTAAGCAGAAACAGCTTCCTCCAGCAGCTATGCTACGTCACGCCTAGTGGTCGGGTTTGAAACAGTAGCAATCTGTTTATTTGAAACAGTTTCTCTCACTGTTCCTGTTACATTAAGCAGAAACAGCTTCCTCCAGCAGCTATGCTACGTCACGCCTAGTGGTGGGGTTTGAAACAGTAGCAATCTATTTATTTGAGACAGTTTCTCTCAGTGTTCCTGTTTCATTAAGCAGAAACAGCTTCCTCCAGCAGCTATGCTACGTCACGCCTAGTGGTGGGGTTTGAAACAGAAGCAATCTGTTTATTTGAAACAGTTTCTCTCAGTGTTCCTGTTTCATTAAGCAGAATCAGCTTCCTCCAACAGCTATGCTACGTCACGCCAAGTGGTGGGGTTTGAAACAGAAGCAATCTGTTTATTTGAAACAGTTTCTCTCAGCGTTCCTGTTTCATTAAGCAGAAACAGCTTCCTCCAACTGCTATGCTACGTCACGCCTAGTGGTGGGGTTTGAAACAGAAGCAATCTGTTTATTTGAAACAGTTTCTCTCAGTGTTCCTGTTTCATTAAGCAGAAACAGCTTCCTCCAGCAGCTATGCTACATCACGCCTAGTGGTGGGGTTTGAAACAGTAGCAATCTGTTTATTTGAAACAGTTTCTCTCAGTGTTCCTGTTTCAGTAAGCAGAAACAGCTTTTTCCAGCAGCTATGCTACGTCACGCCTAGTGGTGGGGTTTGAAACAGTAGCAATCTGTTTATTTCAAACAGTTTCTCTCAGTGTTCCTGTTTCATTAAGCAGAAACAGCTTCCTCCAACAGCTATGCTACGTCACGCCTAGTGGTGGAGTTTGAAACAGAAGCAATCTGTTTATTTGAAACAGTTTCTCTCAGTGTTCCTGTTTCATTAAGCAGAAACAGCTTCCTCCAGCAGCTATGCTACGTCACGCCTAGTGGTGGGGTTTGAAACAGAAGAAATCTGTTTATTTGAAACTGTTTCTCTCAGTGTTCCTGTTTCATTAAGCAGAAACAGCTTCCTCCAGCAGCTATGCTACGTCACGCCTAGTGGTGGGGTTTGAAACAGAAGCAATCTGTTTATTTGAAACAGTTTCTCTCAGTGTTCCTGTTTCATTAAGCAGAAACAGCTTCCTCCAACAGCTATGCTACGTCACGCCTAGTGGTGGGGTTTGAAACAGAAGCAATCTGTTTATTTGAAACAGTTTCTCTCAGTGTTCCTATTTCATTAAGCAGAAACAGCTTCCTCCAACAGCTATGCTACGTCACGCCTAGTGGCGGGGTTTGAAACAGAAGCAATCGGTTTATTTGAAACAGTTTCTCTCAGTGTTCCTGTTTCATTAAGCAGAAACAGCTTCCTCCAACAGCTATGCTACGTCACGCCAAGTAGTGGGGTTTGAAACAGAAGCAATCTGTTTATTTGAAACAGTTTCTCTCAGTGTTCCTGTTTTATTAAGCAGAAACAGCTTCCTCCAACAGCTATGCTACGTCACGCCTAGTGGTGGGGTTTGAAACAGAAGCAATCTGTTTATTTGAAACAGTTTCTCTCAGTGTTCCTATTTCATTAAGCAGAAACAGCTTCCTCCAACAGCTATGCTACGTCACGCCTAGTGGCGGGGTTTGAAACAGAAGCAATCGGTTTATTTGAAACAGTTTCTCTCAGTGTTCCTGTTTCAGTAAGCAGAAACAGCTTTTTCCAGCAGCTATGCTACGTCACGCCTAGTGGTGGGGTTTGAAACAGTAGCAATCTGTTTATTTCAAACAGTTTCTCTCAGTGTTCCTGTTTCATTAAGCAGAAACAGCTTCCTCCAGCAGCTATGCTACGTCACGCCTAGTGGTGGGGTTTGAAACAGTAGCAATCTGTTTATTTGAAACCGTTTCTCTCAGTGTTCCTGTTTCATTAAGCAGAAACAGCTTCCTCCAACTGCTATGCTACGTCACGCCTAGTGGTGGGGTTTGAAACAGAAGCAATCTGTTTATTTGAAACAGTTTCTCTCAGTGTTCCTGTTTCATTAAGCAGAAACAGCTTCCTCCAGCAGCTATGCTACGTCACGCCTAGTGGTGGGGTTTGAAACAGTAGCAATCTGTTTATTTGAAACAGTTTCTCTCAGTGTTCCTGTTTCATTAAGCAGAAACAGCTTCCTCCAGCAGCTATGCTACGTCACGCCTAGTGGTGGGGTTTGAAACAGTAGCAATCTGTTTATTTGAAACAGTTTCTCTCAGTGTTCCTGTTTCATTAAACAGAAACAGCTTCCTTCAACAGCTATGCTACGTCACGCCTAGTGGTGGGGTTTGAAACAGAAGCAATCTGTTTATTTGAAACAGTTTCTCTCAGTGTTCCTGTTTCATTAAGCAGAATCAGCTTCCTCCAACAGCTATGCTACGTCATGCCAAGTGGTGGGGTTTGAAACAGAAGCAATCTGTTTATTTGAAACAGTTTCTCTCAGCGTTCCTGTTTCATTAAGCAGAAACAGCTTCCTCCAACAGCTATGCTACGTCACGCCTAGTGGTGGGGTTTGAAACCGTAGCAATCTGTTTATTTGAAACAGTTTCTCTCAGTGTTCCTGTTTCATTAAGCAGAAACAGCTTCCTCCAGCAGCTATGCTACGTCACGCCTAGTGGTGGGGTTTTAAACAGTAGCAATCTGTTTATTTCAAACAGTTTCTCTCAGTGTTCCTGTTTCATTAAGCAGAAACAGCCTTCTCCAGCAGCTATGCTACGACACGCCTAGTGGTGGGGTTTGAAACAGAAGCAATCTGTTTATTCGAAACAGTTTCTCTCAGTGTTCCTGTTTCATTAAGCAGAAACAGCTTCCTCCAGCAGCTATGCTACGTGTCGCCTAGTGGTGGGGTTTGAAACAGAAGCAATCTGTTTATTTGAAACAGTTTCTCTCAGTGTTCCTGTTTCATTAAGCAGAAACAGCTTCCTCCAACAGCTATGCTACGTCACGCCTAGTGGTGGGGTTTGAAACAGAAGCAATCTGTTTATTTGAAACAGTTTATCTCAGTGTTCCTGTTTCATTAAGCAGAAACAGCTTCCTCCAACAGCTATGCTACGTCACGCCTAGTGGTGGGGTTTGAAACAGAAGCAATCTGTTTATTTGAAACAGTTTCTCTCAGTGTTCCTATTTCATTAAGCAGAAACAGCTTCCTCCAACAGCTATGCTACGTCACGCCTAGTGGCGGGGTTTGAAACAGAAGCAATCGGTTTATTTGAAACAGTTTCTCTCAGTGTTCCTGTTTCATTAAGCAGAAACAGCTTCCTCCAACAGCTATGCTACGTCACGCCAAGTAGTGGGGTTTGAAACAGAAGCAATCTTTTTATTTGAAACAGATTCTCTCAGTGTTCCTGTTTCATTAAGCAGAAACAGCTTCCTCCAGCAGCTATGCTACGTCACGCCTAGTGGTGGGGTTTGAAACAGTAGCAATCTGTTTATTTGAAACAGTTTCTCTCAGTGTTCCTGTTTCAGTAAGCAGAAACAGCTTTTTCCAGCAGCTATGCTACGTCACGCCTAGTGGTGGGGTTTGAAACAGTAGCAATCTGTTTATTTCAAACAGTTTCTCTCAGTGTTCCTGTTTCATTAAGCAGAAACAGCTTCCTCCAACAGCTATGCTACGTCACGCCTAGTGGTGGAGTTTGAAACAGAAGCAATCTGTTTATTTGAAACAGTTTCTCTCAGTGTTCCTGTTTCATTAAGCAGAAACAGCTTCCTCCAGCAGCTATGCTACGTCACGCCTAGTGGTGGGGTTTGAAACAGAAGCAATCTGTTTATTTGAAACTGTTTCTCTCAGTGTTCCTGTTTCATTAAGCAGAAACAGCTTCCTCCAACAGCTATGCTACGTCACGCCTAGTGGTGGGGTTTGAAACAGAAGCAATCTGTTTATTTGAAACAGTTTCTCTCAGTGTTCCTGTTTCATTAAGCAGAAACAGCTTCCTCCAGCAGCTATGCTACGTCACGCCTAGTGGTGGGGTTTGAAACAGAAGCAATCTGTTTATTTGAAACAGTTTCTCTCAGTGTTCCTGTTTCATTAAGCAGAAACAGCTTCCTCCAACAGCTATGCTACGTCACGCCTAGTGGTGGGGTTTGAAACCGTAGCAATCTGTTTATTTGAAACAGTTTCACTCAGTGTTCCTGTTTCATTAAGCAGAAACAGCTTCCTCCAGCAGCTATGCTACGTCACGCCTAGTGGTGGGGTTTTAAACAGTAGCAATCTGTTTATTTGAAACAGTTTCTCTCAGTGTTCCTGTTTCATTAAGCAGAAACAGCTTCCTCCAACAGCTATGCTACGTCACGCCTAGTGGTGGAGTTTGAAACAGAAGCAATCTGTTAATTTGAAACAGTTTCTCTCAGTGTTCCTGTTTCATTAAGCAGAAACAGCTTCCTCCAGCAGCTATGCTACGTCAAGCCTAGTGGTGGGGTTTGAAACAGAAGCAATCTGTTTATTTGAAACATTTTCTCTCAGTGTTCCTGTTTCATTAAGCAGAAACAGCTTCGTCCAGCAGCTATGCTACGTCACGCCTAGTGGTGGGGTTTGAAACAGTAGCAATCTATTTATTTGAGACAGTTTCTCTCAGTGTTCCTGTTTCATTAAGCAGAAACAGCTTCCTCCAGCAGCTATGCTACGTCACGCCTAGTGGTGGGGTTTGAAACAGAAGCAATCTGTTTATTTGAAACAGTTTCTCTCAGTGTTCCTGTTTCATTAAGCAGAAACAGCTTCCTCCAGCAGCTATGCTACGTCACGCCTTGTGGTGGGGTTTGAAACAGAAGCAATCTGTTTATTTGAAACAGTTTCTCTCAGTGTTCCTGTTTCATTAAGCAGAAACAGCTTCCTCCAACAGCTATGCTACGTCACGCCTAGTGGTGGGGTTTGAAACAGAAGCAATCTGTTTATTTGAAACAGTTTCTCTCAGTGTTGCTGTTTCATTAAGCAGAAACAGCTTCCTCCAGCAGCTATGCTACGTCACGCCTAGTGGTCGGGTTTGAAACAGTAGCAATCTGTTTATTTGAAACAGTTTCTCTCACTGTTCCTGTTACATTAAGCAGAAACAGCTTCCTCCAGCAGCTATGCTACGTCACGCCTAGTGGTCGGGTTTGAAACAGTAGCAATCTGTTTATTTGAAACAGTTTCTCTCTCTGTTCCTGTTACATTAAGCAGAAACAGCTTCCTCCAGCAGCTATGCTACGTCACGCCTAGTGGTGGGGTTTGAAACAGAAGCAATCTGTTTATTTGAAACAGTTTCTCTCAGTGTTCCTGTTTCATTAAGCAGAAACAGCTTCCTCCAACAGCTATGCTACGTCACGCCTAGTGGTGGGGTTTGAAACAGAAGCAATCTGTTTATTTGAAACAGTTTCTCTCAGTGTTCCTGTTTCATTAAGCAGAAACAGCTTCCTCCAACAGCTATGCTACCTCACGCCTAGTGGTGGGGTTTGAAACAGAAGCAATCTGTTTATTTGAAACAGTTTCTCTCAGTGTTCCTGTTTCATTAAGCAGAAACAGCTTCCTCCAACAGCTATGCTACGTCACGCCTAGTGGTGGGGTTTGAAACAGTAGCAATCTGTTTATTTCAAACAGTTTCTCTCAGTGTTCCTGTTTCATTAAGCAGAAACAGCCTTCTCCAGCAGCTATGCTACGTCACGCCTAGTGGTGGGGTTTGAAACAGAAGCAATCTGTTTATTTGAAACAGTTTCTCTCAGTGTTCCTGTTTCATTAAGCAGAAAAAGCTTCCTCCAGCAGCTATGCTACGTGTCGCCTAGTGGTGGGGTTTGAAACAGAAGCAATCTGTTTATTTGAAACAGTTTCTCTCAGTGTTCCTGTTTCATTAAGCAGAAACAGCTTCCTCCAGCAGCTATGCTACGTCACGCCTAGTGGTGGGGTTTGAAACAGAAGCAATCTGTTTATTTGAAACAGTTTCTCTCAGTGTTCCTGTTTCATTAAGCAGAAACAGCTTCCTCCAGCAGCTATGCTACGTCACGCCTAGTGGTGGGGTTTGAAACAGAAGCAATCTGTTTATTTGAAACAGTTTCTCTCAGTGTTCCTGTTTCATTAAGCAGAATCAGCTTCCTCCAACAGCTATGCTACGTCACGCCAAGTGGTGGGGTTTGAAACAGAAGCAATCTGTTTATTTGAAACAGTTTCTCTCAGCGTTCCTGTTTCATTAAGCAGAAACAGCTTCCTCCAACTGCTATGCTACGTCACGCCTAGTGGTGGGGTTTGAAACAGAAGCAATCTGTTTATTTGAAACAGTATCTCTCAGTGTTCCTGTTTCATTAAGCAGAAACAGCTTCCTCCTGCAGCTATGCTACGTCACGCCTTGTGGTGGGGTTTGAAACAGAAGCAATCTGTTTATTTGAAACAGTTTCTCTCAGTGTTCCTGTTTCATTAAGCAGAAACAGCTTACTCCAGCAGCTATGCTATGTCACGCCTAGTGGTGGGGTTTGAAACAGAAGCAATCTGTTTATTTGAAACAGTTTCTCTCAGTGTTCCTGTTTCATTAAGTAGAAACAGCTTCCTCCAGCAGCTATGCTACGTCACGCCTAGTGGTGGGGTTTGAAACAGAAGCAATCTGTTTATTTGAAACAGTTTCTCTCAGTGTTCCTGTTTCATTATGCAGAAACAGCTTCCTCCAGCAGCTATGCTACGTCAAGCCTAGTGGTGGGGTTTGAAACAGAAGCAATCTGTTTATTTGAAACATTTTCTCTCAGTGTTCCTGTTTCATTAAGCAGAAACAGCTTCGTCCAGCAGCTATGCTACGTCACGCCTAGTGGTGGGGTTTGAAACAGTAGCAATCTATTTATTTGAGACAGTTTCTCTCAGTGTTCCTGTTTCATTAAGCAGAAACAGCTTCCTCCAGCAGCTATGCTACGTCACGCCAAGTGGTGGGGTTTGAAACAGAAGCAATCTGTTTATTTGAAACAGTTTCTATCAGTGTTCCTGTTTCATTAAGCAGAAACAGCTTCCTCCAGCAGCTATGCTACGTCACGCCTAGTGGTGGGGTTTGAAACAGTAGCAATCTATTTATTTGAGACAGTTTCTCTCAGTGTTCCTGTTTCATTAAGCAGAAACAGCTTCCTCCAGCAGCTATGCTACGTCACGCCAAGTGGTGGGGTTTGAAACAGAAGCAATCTGTTTATTTGAAACAGTTTCTCTCAGTGTTCCTGTTTCATTAAGCAGAAACAGCTTCCTCCAGCAGCTATGCTACGTCACGCCTAGTGGTGGGGTTTGAAACAGAAGCAATCTGTTTATTTGAAACAGTTTCTCTCAGTGTTCCTGTTTCATTAAGCAGAAACAGCTTCCTCCAGCAGCTATGCTACGTCACGCCTAGTGGTGGGATTTGAAACAGAAGCAATCTGTTTATTTGAAACAGTTTCTCTCAGTGTTCCTGTTTCATTAAGCAGAATCAGCTTCCTCCAACAGCTATGCTACGTCACGCCAAGTGGTGGGGTTTGAAACAGAAGCAATCTGTTTATTTGAAACAGTTTCTCTCAGCGTTCCTGTTTCATTTAGCAGAAACAGCTTCCTCCAACTGCTATGCTACGTCACGCCTAGTGGTGGGGTTTGAAACAGAAGCAATCTGTTTATTTGAAACAGTTTCTCTCAGTGTTCCTGTTTCATTAAGCAGAAACAGCTTCCTCCAGCAGCTATGCTACGTCACGCCTAGTGGTGGGGTTTGAAACCGTAGCAATCTGTTTATTTGAAACAGTTTCTCTCAGTGTTCCTGTTTCATTAAGCAGAAACAGCTTCCTCCAGCAGCTATGCTACGTCACGCCTAGTGGTGGGGTTTTAAACAGTAGCAATCTGTTTATTTCAAACAGTTTCTCTCAGTGTTCCTGTTTCATTAAGCAGAAACAGCCTTCTCCAGCAGCTATGCTACGTCACGCCTAGTGGTGGGGTTTGAAACAGAAGCAATCTGTTTATTTGAAACAGTTTCTCTCAGTGTTCCTGTTTCATTAAGTAGAAACAGCTTCCTCCAGCAGCTATGCTACGTCACGCCTAGTGGTGGGGTTTGAAACAGAAGCAATCTGTTTATTTGAAACAGTTTCTCTCAGTGTTCCTGTTTCATTATGCAGAAACAGCTTCCTCCAGCAGCTATGCTACGTCACGCCTAGTGGTGGGGTTTGAAACAGAAGCAATCTGTTTATTTGAAACAGTATCTCTCAGTGTTCCTGTTTCATTAAGCAGAAACAGCTTCCTCCAGCAGCTATGCTACGTCACGCCTTGTGGTGGGGTTTGAAACAGAAGCAATCTGTTTATTTGAAACAGTTTCTCTCAGTGTTCCTGTTTCATTAAGCAGAAACAGCTTCCTCCAACAGCTATGCTACGTCACGCCTAGTGGTGGGGTTTGAAACAGAAGCAATCTGTTTATTTGAAACAGTTTCTCTCAGTGTTGCTGTTTCATTAAGCAGAAACAGCTTCCTCCAGCAGCTATGCTACGTCACGCCTAGTGGTCGGGTTTGAAACAGTAGCAATCTGTTTATTTGAAACAGTATCTCTCACTGTTCCTGTTACATTAAGCAGAAACAGCTTCCTCCAGCAGCTATGCTACGTCACGCCTAGTGGTGGGGTTTGAAACAGTAGCAATCTATTTATTTGAGACAGTTTCTCTCAGTGTTCCTGTTTCATTAAGCAGAAACAGCTTCCTCCAGCAGCTATGCTACGTCACGCCTAGTGGTGGGGTTTGAAACAGAAGCAATCTGTTTATTTGAAACAGTTTCTCTCAGTGTTCCTGTTTCATTAAGCAGAATCAGCTTCCTCCAACAGCTATGCTACGTCACGCCAAGTGGTGGGGTTTGAAACAGAAGCAATCTGTTTATTTGAAACAGTTTCTCTCAGCGTTCCTGTTTCATTAAGCAGAAACAGCTTCCTCCAACTGCTATGCTACGTCACGCCTAGTGGTGGGGTTTGAAACAGAAGCAATCTGTTTATTTGAAACAGTTTCTCTCAGTGTTCCTGTTTCATTAAGCAGAAACAGCTTCCTCCAGCAGCTATGCTACGTCACGCCTAGTGGTGGGGTTTGAAACAGTAGCAATCTGTTTATTTGAAACAGTTTCTCTCAGTGTTCCTGTTTCAGTAAGCAGAAACAGCTTTTTCCAGCAGCTATGCTACGTCACGCCTAGTGGTGGGGTTTGAAACAGTAGCAATCTGTTTATTTCAAACAGTTTCTCTCAGTGTTCCTGTTTCATTAAGCAGAAACAGCTTCCTCCAACAGCTATGCTACGTCACGCCTAGTGGTGGAGTTTGAAACAGAAGCAATCTGTTTATTTGAAACAGTTTCTCTCAGTGTTCCTGTTTCATTAAGCAGAAACAGCTTCCTCCAGCAGCTATGCTACGTCACGCCTAGTGGTGGGGTTTGAAACAGAAGAAATCTGTTTATTTGAAACTGTTTCTCTCAGTGTTCCTGTTTCATTAAGCAGAAACAGCTTCCTCCAGCAGCTATGCTACGTCACGCCTAGTGGTGGGGTTTGAAACAGAAGCAATCTGTTTATTTGAAACAGTTTCTCTCAGTGTTCCTGTTTCATTAAGCAGAAACAGCTTCCTCCAACAGCTATGCTACGTCACGCCTAGTGGTGGGGTTTGAAACAGAAGCAATCTGTTTATTTGAAACAGTTTCTCTCAGTGTTCCTATTTCATTAAGCAGAAACAGCTTCCTCCAACAGCTATGCTACGTCACGCCTAGTGGCGGGGTTTGAAACAGAAGCAATCGGTTTATTTGAAACAGTTTCTCTCAGTGTTCCTGTTTCATTAAGCAGAAACAGCTTCCTCCAACAGCTATGCTACGTCACGCCAAGTAGTGGGGTTTGAAACAGAAGCAATCTGTTTATTTGAAACAGTTTCTCTCAGTGTTCCTGTTTTATTAAGCAGAAACAGCTTCCTCCAGCAGCTATGCTACGTCACGCCTAGTGGTGGGGTTTGAAACAGTAGCAATCTGTTTATTTGAAACAGTTTCTCTCAGTGTTCCTGTTTCAGTAAGCAGAAACAGCTTTTTCCAGCAGCTATGCTACGTCACGCCTAGTGGTGGGGTTTGAAACAGTAGCAATCTGTTTATTTGAAACAGTTTCTCTCAGTGTTCCTGTTTCAGTAAGCAGAAACAGCTTTTTCCAGCAGCTATGCTACGTCACGCCTAGTGGTGGGGTTTGAAACAGTAGCAATCTGTTTATTTCAAACAGTTTCTCTCAGTGTTCCTGTTTCATTAAGCAGAAACAGCTTCCTCCAGCAGCTATGCTACGTCACGCCTAGTGGTGGGGTTTGAAACAGTAGCAATCTGTTTATTTGAAACAGTTTCTCTCAGTGTTCCTGTTTCAGTAAGCAGAAACAGCTTTTTCCAGCAGCTATGCTACGTCACGCCTAGTGGTGGGGTTTGAAACAGTAGCAATCTGTTTATTTGAAACAGTTTCTCTCAGTGTTCCTGTTTCAGTAAGCAGAAACAGCTTTTTCCAGCAGCTATGCTACGTCACGCCTAGTGGTGGGGTTTGAAACAGTAGCAATCTGTTTATTTCAAACAGTTTCTCTCAGTGTTCCTGTTTCATTAAGCAGAAACAGCTTCCTCCAGCAGCTATGCTACGTCACGCCTAGTGGTGGGGTTTGAAACAGTAGCAATCTGTTTATTTGAAACCGTTTCTCTCAGTGTTCCTGTTTCATTAAGCAGAAACAGCTTCCTCCAACTGCTATGCTACGTCACGCCTAGTGGTGGGGTTTGAAACAGAAGCAATCTGTTTATTTGAAACAGTTTCTCTCAGTGTTCCTGTTTCATTAAGCAGAAACAGCTTCCTCCAGCAGCTATGCTACGTCACGCCTAGTGGTGGGGTTTGAAACAGTAGCAATCTGTTTATTTGAAACAGTTTCTCTCAGTGTTCCTGTTTCATTAAGCAGAAACAGCTTCCTCCAGCAGCTATGCTACGTCACGCCTAGTGGTGGGGTTTGAAACAGTAGCAATCTGTTTATTTGAAACAGTTTCTCTCAGTGTTCCTGTTTCATTAAACAGAAACAGCTTCCTTCAACAGCTATGCTACGTCACGCCTAGTGGTGGGGTTTGAAACAGAAGCAATCTGTTTATTTGAAACAGTTTCTCTCAGTGTTCCTGTTTCATTAAGCAGAATCAGCTTCCTCCAACAGCTATGCTACGTCACGCCAAGTGGTGGGGTTTGAAACAGAAGCAATCTGTTTATTTGAAACAGTTTCTCTCAGCGTTCCTGTTTCATTAAGCAGAAACAGCTTCCTCCAACAGCTATGCTACGTCACGCCTAGTGGTGGGGTTTGAAACCGTAGCAATCTGTTTATTTGAAACAGTTTCTCTCAGTGTTCCTGTTTCATTAAGCAGAAACAGCTTCCTCCAGCAGCTATGCTACGTCACGCCTAGTGGTGGGGTTTTAAACAGTAGCAATCTGTTTATTTCAAACAGTTTCTCTCAGTGTTCCTGTTTCATTAAGCAGAAACAGCCTTCTCCAGCAGCTATGCTACGACACGCCTAGTGGTGGGGTTTGAAACAGAAGCAATCTGTTTATTCGAAACAGTTTCTCTCAGTGTTCCTGTTTCATTAAGCAGAAACAGCTTCCTCCAGCAGCTATGCTACGTGTCGCCTAGTGGTGGGGTTTGAAACAGAAGCAATCTGTTTATTTGAAACAGTTTCTCTCAGTGTTCCTGTTTCATTAAGCAGAAACAGCTTCCTCCAACAGCTATGCTACGTCACGCCTAGTGGTGGGGTTTGAAACAGAAGCAATCTGTTTATTTGAAACAGTTTATCTCAGTGTTCCTGTTTCATTAAGCAGAAACAGCTTCCTCCAACAGCTATGCTACGTCACGCCTAGTGGTGGGGTTTGAAACAGAAGCAATCTGTTTATTTGAAACAGTTTCTCTCAGTGTTCCTATTTCATTAAGCAGAAACAGCTTCCTCCAACAGCTATGCTACGTCACGCCTAGTGGCGGGGTTTGAAACAGAAGCAATCGGTTTATTTGAAACAGTTTCTCTCAGTGTTCCTGTTTCATTAAGCAGAAACAGCTTCCTCCAACAGCTATGCTACGTCACGCCAAGTAGTGGGGTTTGAAACAGAAGCAATCTTTTTATTTGAAACAGATTCTCTCAGTGTTCCTGTTTCATTAAGCAGAAACAGCTTCCTCCAGCAGCTATGCTACGTCACGCCTAGTGGTGGGGTTTGAAACAGTAGCAATCTGTTTATTTGAAACAGTTTCTCTCAGTGTTCCTGTTTCAGTAAGCAGAAACAGCTTTTTCCAGCAGCTATGCTACGTCACGCCTAGTGGTGGGGTTTGAAACAGTAGCAATCTGTTTATTTCAAACAGTTTCTCTCAGTGTTCCTGTTTCATTAAGCAGAAACAGCTTCCTCCAACAGCTATGCTACGTCACGCCTAGTGGTGGAGTTTGAAACAGAAGCAATCTGTTTATTTGAAACAGTTTCTCTCAGTGTTCCTGTTTCATTAAGCAGAAACAGCTTCCTCCAGCAGCTATGCTACGTCACGCCTAGTGGTGGGGTTTGAAACAGAAGCAATCTGTTTATTTGAAACTGTTTCTCTCAGTGTTCCTGTTTCATTAAGCAGAAACAGCTTCCTCCAGCAGCTATGCTACGTCAAGCCTAGTGGTGGGGTTTGAAACAGAAGCAATCTGTTTATTTGAAACATTTTCTCTCAGTGTTCCTGTTTCATTAAGCAGAAACAGCTTCGTCCAGCAGCTATGCTACGTCACGCCTAGTGGTGGGGTTTGAAACAGTAGCAATCTATTTATTTGAGACAGTTTCTCTCAGTGTTCCTGTTTCATTAAGCAGAAACAGCTTCCTCCAGCAGCTATGCTACGTCACGCCTAGTGGTGGGGTTTGAAACAGAAGCAATCTGTTTATTTGAAACAGTTTCTCTCAGTGTTCCTGTTTCATTAAGCAGAAACAGCTTCCTCCAGCAGCTATGCTACGTCACGCCTTGTGGTGGGGTTTGAAACAGAAGCAATCTGTTTATTTGAAACAGTTTCTCTCAGTGTTCCTGTTTCATTAAGCAGAAACAGCTTCCTCCAACAGCTATGCTACGTCACGCCTAGTGGTGGGGTTTGAAACAGAAGCAATCTGTTTATTTGAAACAGTTTCTCTCAGTGTTGCTGTTTCATTAAGCAGAAACAGCTTCCTCCAGCAGCTATGCTACGTCACGCCTAGTGGTCGGGTTTGAAACAGTAGCAATCTGTTTATTTGAAACAGTTTCTCTCACTGTTCCTGTTACATTAAGCAGAAACAGCTTCCTCCAGCAGCTATGCTACGTCACGCCTAGTGGTGGGGTTTGAAACAGTAGCAATCTATTTATTTGAGACAGTTTCTCTCAGTGTTCCTGTTTCATTAAGCAGAAACAGCTTCCTCCAGCAGCTATGCTACGTCACGCCAAGTGGTGGGGTTTGAAACAGAAGCAATCTGTTTATTTGAAACAGTTTCTCTCAGTGTTCCTGTTTCATTAAGCAGAAACAGCTTCCTCCAGCAGCTATGCTACGTCACGCCTAGTGGTGGGGTTTGAAACAGAAGCAATCTGTTTATTTGAAACAGTTTCTCTCAGTGTTCCTGTTTCATTAAGCAGAAACAGCTTCCTCCAGCAGCTATGCTACGTCACGCCTAGTGGTGGGATTTGAAACAGAAGCAATCTGTTTATTTGAAACAGTTTCTCTCAGTGTTCCTGTTTCATTAAGCAGAATCAGCTTCCTCCAACAGCTATGCTACGTCACGCCAAGTGGTGGGGTTTGAAACAGAAGCAATCTGTTTATTTGAAACAGTTTCTCTCAGCGTTCCTGTTTCATTTAGCAGAAACAGCTTCCTCCAACTGCTATGCTACGTCACGCCTAGTGGTGGGGTTTGAAACAGAAGCAATCTGTTTATTTGAAACAGTTTCTCTCAGTGTTCCTGTTTCATTAAGCAGAAACAGCTTCCTCCAGCAGCTATGCTACGTCACGCCTAGTGGTGGGGTTTGAAACCGTAGCAATCTGTTTATTTGAAACAGTTTCTCTCAGTGTTCCTGTTTCATTAAGCAGAAACAGCTTCCTCCAGCAGCTATGCTACGTCACGCCTAGTGGTGGGGTTTTAAACAGTAGCAATCTGTTTATTTCAAACAGTTTCTCTCAGTGTTCCTGTTTCATTAAGCAGAAACAGCCTTCTCCAGCAGCTATGCTACGTCACGCCTAGTGGTGGGGTTTGAAACAGAAGCAATCTGTTTATTTGAAACAGTTTCTCTCAGTGTTCCTGTTTCATTAAGCAGAAACAGCTTCCTCCAGCAGCTATGCTACGTCACGCCTTGTGGTGGGGTTTGAAACAGAAGCAATCTGTTTATTTGAAACAGTTTCTCTCAGTGTTCCTGTTTCATTAAGCAGAAACAGCTTCCTCCAACAGCTATGCTACGTCACGCCTAGTGGTGGGGTTTGAAACAGAAGCAATCTGTTTATTTGAAACAGTTTCTCTCAGTGTTGCTGTTTCATTAAGCAGAAACAGCTTCCTCCAGCAGCTATGCTACGTCACGCCTAGTGGTCGGGTTTGAAACAGTAGCAATCTGTTTATTTGAAACAGTTTCTCTCACTGTTCCTGTTACATTAAGCAGAAACAGCTTCCTCCAGCAGCTATGCTACGTCACGCCTAGTGGTGGGGTTTGAAACAGTAGCAATCTATTTATTTGAGACAGTTTCTCTCAGTGTTCCTGTTTCATTAAGCAGAAACAGCTTCCTCCAGCAGCTATGCTACGTCACGCCTAGTGGTGGGGTTTGAAACAGAAGCAATCTGTTTATTTGAAACAGTTTCTCTCAGTGTTCCTGTTTCATTAAGCAGAATCAGCTTCCTCCAACAGCTATGCTACGTCACGCCAAGTGGTGGGGTTTGAAACAGAAGCAATCTGTTTATTTGAAACAGTTTCTCTCAGCGTTCCTGTTTCATTAAGCAGAAACAGCTTCCTCCAACTGCTATGCTACGTCACGCCTAGTGGTGGGGTTTGAAACAGAAGCAATCTGTTTATTTGAAACAGTTTCTCTCAGTGTTCCTGTTTCATTAAGCAGAAACAGCTTCCTCCAGCAGCTATGCTACGTCACGCCTAGTGGTGGGGTTTGAAACAGTAGCAATCTGTTTATTTGAAACAGTTTCTCTCAGTGTTCCTGTTTCAGTAAGCAGAAACAGCTTTTTCCAGCAGCTATGCTACGTCACGCCTAGTGGTGGGGTTTGAAACAGTAGCAATCTGTTTATTTCAAACAGTTTCTCTCAGTGTTCCTGTTTCATTAAGCAGAAACAGCTTCCTCCAACAGCTATGCTACGTCACGCCTAGTGGTGGAGTTTGAAACAGAAGCAATCTGTTTATTTGAAACAGTTTCTCTCAGTGTTCCTGTTTCATTAAGCAGAAACAGCTTCCTCCAGCAGCTATGCTACGTCACGCCTAGTGGTGGGGTTTGAAACAGAAGAAATCTGTTTATTTGAAACTGTTTCTCTCAGTGTTCCTGTTTCATTAAGCAGAAACAGCTTCCTCCAGCAGCTATGCTACGTCACGCCTAGTGGTGGGGTTTGAAACAGAAGCAATCTGTTTATTTGAAACAGTTTCTCTCAGTGTTCCTGTTTCATTAAGCAGAAACAGCTTCCTCCAACAGCTATGCTACGTCACGCCTAGTGGTGGGGTTTGAAACAGAAGCAATCTGTTTATTTGAAACAGTTTCTCTCAGTGTTCCTATTTCATTAAGCAGAAACAGCTTCCTCCAACAGCTATGCTACGTCACGCCTAGTGGCGGGGTTTGAAACAGAAGCAATCGGTTTATTTGAAACAGTTTCTCTCAGTGTTCCTGTTTCATTAAGCAGAAACAGCTTCCTCCAACAGCTATGCTACGTCACGCCAAGTAGTGGGGTTTGAAACAGAAGCAATCTGTTTATTTGAAACAGTTTCTCTCAGTGTTCCTGTTTTATTAAGCAGAAACAGCTTCCTCCAGCAGCTATGCTACGTCACGCCTAGTGGTGGGGTTTGAAACAGTAGCAATCTGTTTATTTGAAACAGTTTCTCTCAGTGTTCCTGTTTCAGTAAGCAGAAACAGCTTTTTCCAGCAGCTATGCTACGTCACGCCTAGTGGTGGGGTTTGAAACAGTAGCAATCTGTTTATTTGAAACAGTTTCTCTCAGTGTTCCTGTTTCAGTAAGCAGAAACAGCTTTTTCTAGCAGCTATGCTACGTCACGCCTAGTGGTGGGGTTTGAAACAGTAGCAATCTGTTTATTTCAAACAGTTTCTCTCAGTGTTCCTGTTTCATTAAGCAGAAACAGCTTCCTCCAGCAGCTATGCTACGTCACGCCTAGTGGTGGGGTTTGAAACAGTAGCAATCTGTTTATTTGAAACCGTTTCTCTCAGTGTTCCTGTTTCATTAAGCAGAAACAGCTTCCTCCAACTGCTATGCTACGTCACGCCTAGTGGTGGGGTTTGAAACAGAAGCAATCTGTTTATTTGAAACAGTTTCTCTCAGTGTTCCTGTTTCATTAAGCAGAAACAGCTTCCTCCAGCAGCTATGCTACGTCACGCCTAGTGGTGGGGTTTGAAACAGTAGCAATCTGTTTATTTGAAACAGTTTCTCTCAGTGTTCCTGTTTCATTAAGCAGAAACAGCTTCCTCCAGCAGCTATGCTACGTCACGCCTAGTGGTGGGGTTTGAAACAGTAGCAATCTGTTTATTTGAAACAGTTTCTCTCAGTGTTCCTGTTTCATTAAACAGAAACAGCTTCCTTCAACAGCTATGCTACGTCACGCCTAGTGGTGGGGTTTGAAACAGAAGCAATCTGTTTATTTGAAACAGTTTCTCTCAGTGTTCCTGTTTCATTAAGCAGAATCAGCTTCCTCCAACAGCTATGCTACGTCACGCCAAGTGGTGGGGTTTGAAACAGAAGCAATCTGTTTATTTGAAACAGTTTCTCTCAGCGTTCCTGTTTCATTAAGCAGAAACAGCTTCCTCCAACAGCTATGCTACGTCACGCCTAGTGGTGGGGTTTGAAACCGTAGCAATCTGTTTATTTGAAACAGTTTCTCTCAGTGTTCCTGTTTCATTAAGCAGAAACAGCTTCCTCCAGCAGCTATGCTACGTCACGCCTAGTGGTGGGGTTTTAAACAGTAGCAATCTGTTTATTTCAAACAGTTTCTCTCAGTGTTCCTGTTTCATTAAGCAGAAACAGCCTTCTCCAGCAGCTATGCTACGACACGCCTAGTGGTGGGGTTTGAAACAGAAGCAATCTGTTTATTCGAAACAGTTTCTCTCAGTGTTCCTGTTTCATTAAGCAGAAACAGCTTCCTCCAGCAGCTATGCTACGTGTCGCCTAGTGGTGGGGTTTGAAACAGAAGCAATCTGTTTATTTGAAACAGTTTCTCTCAGTGTTCCTGTTTCATTAAGCAGAAACAGCTTCCTCCAACAGCTATGCTACGTCACGCCTAGTGGTGGGGTTTGAAACAGAAGCAATCTGTTTATTTGAAACAGTTTATCTCAGTGTTCCTGTTTCATTAAGCAGAAACAGCTTCCTCCAACAGCTATGCTACGTCACGCCTAGTGGTGGGGTTTGAAACAGAAGCAATCTGTTTATTTGAAACAGTTTCTCTCAGTGTTCCTATTTCATTAAGCAGAAACAGCTTCCTCCAACAGCTATGCTACGTCACGCCTAGTGGCGGGGTTTGAAACAGAAGCAATCGGTTTATTTGAAACAGTTTCTCTCAGTGTTCCTGTTTCATTAAGCAGAAACAGCTTCCTCCAACAGCTATGCTACGTCACGCCAAGTAGTGGGGTTTGAAACAGAAGCAATCTTTTTATTTGAAACAGATTCTCTCAGTGTTCCTGTTTCATTAAGCAGAAACAGCTTCCTCCAGCAGCTATGCTACGTCACGCCTAGTGGTGGGGTTTGAAACAGTAGCAATCTGTTTATTTGAAACAGTTTCTCTCAGTGTTCCTGTTTCAGTAAGCAGAAACAGCTTTTTCCAGCAGCTATGCTACGTCACGCCTAGTGGTGGGGTTTGAAACAGTAGCAATCTGTTTATTTCAAACAGTTTCTCTCAGTGTTCCTGTTTCATTAAGCAGAAACAGCTTCCTCCAACAGCTATGCTACGTCACGCCTAGTGGTGGAGTTTGAAACAGAAGCAATCTGTTTATTTGAAACAGTTTCTCTCAGTGTTCCTGTTTCATTTAGCAGAAACAGCTTCCTCCAACAGCTATGCTACGTCACGCCTAGTGGTGGGGTTTGAAACAGAAGCAATCTGTTTATTTGAAACAGTTTCTCTCAGTGTTCCTGTTTCATTAAGCAGAAACAGCTTCCTCCAGCAGCTATGCTACGTCACGCCTAGTGGTGGGGTTTGAAACAGAAGCAATCTGTTTATTTGAAACAGTTTCTCTCAGTGTTCCTGTTTCATTAAGCAGAAACAGCTTCCTCCAACAGCTATGCTACGTCACGCCTAGTGGTGGGGTTTGAAACCGTAGCAATCTGTTTATTTGAAACAGTTTCTCTCAGTGTTCCTGTTTCATTAAGCAGAAACAGCTTCCTCCAGCAGCTATGCTACGTCACGCCTAGTGGTGGGGTTTTAAACAGTAGCAATCTGTTTATTTGAAACAGTTTCTCTCAGTGTTGATGTTTCATTAAGCAGAAACAGCTTCCTCCAACAGCTATGCTACGTCACGCCTAGTGGTGGAGTTTGAAACAGAAGCAATCTGTTAATTTGAAACAGTTTCTCTCAGTGTTCCTGTTTCATTAAGCAGAAACAGCTTCCTCCAGCAGCTATGCTACGTCACGCCTAGTGGTGGGGTTTGAAACAGAAGCAATCTGTTTATTTGAAACTGTTTCTCTCAGTGTTCCTGTTTCATTAAGCAGAAACAGCTTCCTCCAACAGCTATGCTACGTCACGCCTAGTGGTGGGGTTTGAAACAGTAGCAATCTGTTTATTTGAAACAGTTTCTCTCAGTGTTCCTGTTTTATTAAGCAGAAACAGCTTCCTCCAGCAGCTATGCTACGTCACGCCTAGTGGTGGGGTTTGAAACAGTAGCAATCTGTTTATTTCAAACAGTTTCTCTCAGTGTTCCTGTTTCATTAAGGAGAAACAGCCTTCTCCAGCAGCTATGCTACGTCACGCCTAGTGGTGGGGTTTGAAACAGAAGCAATCTGTTTATTTGAAACAGTTTCTCTCAGTGTTCCTGTTTCATTAAGCAGAAACAGCTTCCTCCAGCAGCTATGCTACGTGTCGCCTAGTGGTGGGGTTTGAAACAGAAGCAATCTGTTTATTTGAAACAGTTTCTCTCAGTGTTCCTTTTTCATTAAGCAGAAACAGCTTCCTCCAGCAGCTATGCTACGTCACGCCTAGTGGTGGGGTTTGAAACAGAAGCAATCTGTTTATTTGAAACAGTTTCTCTCAGTGTTCCTGTTTCATTAAGCAGAAACAGCATCCTCCAACAGCTATGCTACGTCACGCCTAGTGGTGGGGTTTGAAACAGAAGCAATCTGTTTATTTGAAACAGTTTCTCTCAGTGTTCCTATTTCATTAAGCAGAAACAGCTTCCTCCAACAGCTATGCTACGTCACGCCTAGTGGCGGGGTTTGAAACAGAAGCTATCGGTTTATTTGAAACAGTTTCTCTCAGTGTTCCTGTTTCATTAAGCAGAAACAGCTTCCTCCAACAGCTATGCTACGTCACGCCAAGTAGTGGGGTTTGAAACAGAAGCAATCTGTTTATTTGAAACAGTTTCTCTCAGTGTTCCTGTTTCATTAAGCAGAATCAGCTACCTCCAACAGCTATGCTACGTCACGCCTAGTGGTGGGGTTTGAAACAGAAGCAATCTGTTTATTTGAAACAGTTTCTCTCAGTGTTGCTGTTTCATTAAGCAGAAACAGCTTCCTCCAGCAGCTATGCTACGTTACGCCTAGTGGTCGGGTTTGAAACAGTAGCAATCTGTTTATTTGAAACAGTTTCTCTCAGTGTTCCTGTTTCATTAAGCAGAAACAGCTTCCTCCAGCAGCTATGCTACGTCACGCCTAGTGGCGGGGTTTGAAACAGAAGCAATCTGTTTATTTGAAACAGTTTCTCTCAGTGTTCCTGTTTCATTAAGCAGAAACAGCCTTCTCCAGCAGCTATGCTACGTCACGCCTAGTGGTGGGGTTTGAAACAGAAGCAATCTGTTTATTTGAAACAGTTTCTCTCAGTGTTCCTGTTTCATTAAGCAGAAAAAGCTTCCTCCAGCAGCTATGCTACGTGTCGCCTAGTGGTGGGGTTTGAAACAGAAGCAATCTGTTTATTTGAAACAGTTTCTCTCAGTGTTCCTGTTTCATTAAGCAGAAACAGCTTCCTCCAGCAGCTATGCTACGTCACGCCTAGTGGTGGGGTTTGAAACAGAAGCAATCTGTTTATTTGAAACAGTTTCTCTCAGTGTTCCTGATTCATTAAGCAGAAAAAGCTTCCTCCAGCAGCTATGCTACGTGTCGCCTAGTGGTGGGGTTTGAAACAGAAGCAATCTGTTTATTTGAAACAGTTTCTCTCAGTGTTCCTGTTTCATTAAGCAGAAACAGCTTCCTCCAGCAGCTATGCTACGTCACGCCTAGTGGTGGGGTTTGAAACAGAAGCAATCTGTTTATTTGAAACAGTTTCTCTCAGTGTTCCTGTTTCATTAAGCAGAAACAGCTTCCTCCAACAGCTATGCTACGTCACGCCTAGTGGTGGGGTTTGAAACAGAAGCAATCTGTTTATTTGAAACAGTTTCTCTCAGTGTTCCTGTTTCATTAAGCAGAATCAGCTTCCTCCAACAGCTATGCTACGTCACGCCAAGTGGTGGGGTTTGAAACAGAAGCAATCTGTTTATTTGAAACAGTTTCTCTCAGCGTTCCTGTTTCATTAAGCAGAAACAGCTTCCTCCAACTGCTATGCTACGTCACGCCTAGTGGTGGGGTTTGAAACAGAAGCAATCTGTTTATTTGAAACAGTTTCTCTCAGTGTTCCTGTTTTATTAAGCAGAAACTGCTTCCTCCATCAGCTATGCTACGTCATGCCTAGTGGTGGGGTTTGAAACAGAAGCAATCTGTTTATTTGAAACAGTTTCTCTCAGTGTTCCTGTTTCATTAAGTAGAAACAGCTTCCTCCAGCAGCTATGCTAAGTCACGCCTAGTGGTGGGGTTTGAAACAGAAGCAATCTGTTTATTTGAAACAGTTTCTCTCAGTGTTCCTGTTTCATTATGCAGAAACAGCTTCCTCCAGCAGCTATGCTACGTCACGCCTAGTGGTGGGGTTTGAAACAGAAGCAATCTTTTTATTTGAAACAGTATCTCTCAGTGTTCCTGTTTCATTAAGCAGAAACAGCTTCCTCCTGCAGCTATGCTACGTCACGCCTTGTGGTGGGGTTTGAAACAGAAGCAATCTGTATATTTGAAACAGTTTCTCTCAGTGTTCCTGTTTCATTAAGCAGAAACAGCTTCCTCCAGCAGCTATGCTACGTCACGCCTAGTGGTGGGGTTTGAAACAGAAGCAATCTGTTTATTCGAAACAGTTTCTCTCAGTGTTCCTGTTTCATTAAGCAGAAACAGCTTCCTCCAGCAGCTATGCTACGTGTCGCCTAGTGGTGGGGTTTGAAACAGAAGCAATCTGTTTATTTGAAACAGTTTCTCTCAGTGTTCCTGATTCATTAAGCAGAAACAGCTTCCTCCAACAGCTATGCTACGTCACGCCTAGTGGTGGGGTTTGAAACAGAAGCAATCTGTTTATTTGAAACAGTTTATCTCAGTGTTCCTGTTTCATTAAGCAGAAACAGCTTCCTCCAACAGCTATGCTACGTCACGCCTAGTGGTGGGGTTTGAAACAGAAGCAATCTGTTTATTTGAAACAGTTTCTCTCAGTGTTCCTATTTCATTAAGCAGAAACAGCTTCCTCCAACAGCTATGCTACGTCACGCCTAGTGGCGGGGTTTGAAACAGAAGCAATCGGTTTATTTGAAACAGTTTCTCTCAGTGTTCCTGTTTCATTAAGCAGAAACAGCTTCCTCCAACAGCTATGCTACGTCACGCCAAGTAGTGGGGTTTGAAACAGAAGCAATCTGTTTATTTGAAACAGTTTATCTCAGTGTTCCTGTTTCATTAAGCAGAAACAGCTTCCTCCAACAGCTATGCTACGTCACGCCTAGTGGTGGGGTTTGAAACAGAAGCAATCTGTTTATTTGAAACAGTTTCTCTCAGTGTTCCTATTTCATTAAGCAGAAACAGCTTCCTCCAACAGCTATGCTACGTCACGCCTAGTGGTGGGGTTTGAAACAGTAGCAATCTGTTTATTTGAAACAGTTTCTCTCAGTGTTCCTGTTTCAGTAAGCAGAAACAGCTTTTTCCAGCAGCTATGCTACGTCACGCCTAGTGGTGGGGTTTGAAACAGTAGCAATCTGTTTATTTCAAACAGTTTCTCTCAGTGTTCCTGTTTCATTAAGCAGAAACAGCTTCCTCCAACAGCTATGCTACGTCACGCCTAGTGGTGGAGTTTGAAACAGAAGCAATCTGTTTATTTGAAACAGTTTCTCTCAGTGTTCCTTTTTCATTAAGCAGAAACAGCTTCCTCCAGCAGCTATGCTACGTCACGCCTAGTGGTGGGGTTTGAAACAGAAGCAATCTGTTTATTTGAAACTGTTTCTCTCAGTGTTCCTGTTTCATTAAGCAGAAACAGCTTCCTCCAACAGCTATGCTACGTCACGCCTAGTGGTGGGGTTTGAAACAGAAGCAATCTGTTTATTTGAAACAGTTTCTCTCAGTGTTCCTGTTTCATTAAGCAGAAACAGCTTCCTCCAGCAGCTATGCTACGTCACGCCTAGTGGTGGGGTTTGAAACAGAAGCAATCTGTTTATTTGAAACAGTTTCTCTCAGTGTTCCTGTTTCATTAAGCAGAAACAGCTTCCTCCAACAGCTATGCTACGTCACGCCTAGTGGTGGGGTTTGAAACCGTAGCAATCTGTTTATTTGAAACAGTTTCTCTCAGTGTTCCTGTTTCATTAAGCAGAAACAGCTTCCTCCAGCAGCTATGCTACGTCACGCCTAGTGGTGGGGTTTGAAACAGAAGCAATCTGTTTATTTGAAACAGTTTCTCTCAGTGTTCCTGTTTCATTAAGCAGAAACAGCTTCCTCCAACAGCTATGCTACGTCACGCCTAGTGGTGGGGTTTGAAACAGAAGCAATCTGTTTATTTGAAACAGTTTCTCTCAGTGTTCCTGTTTCATTAAGCAGAATCAGCTTCCTCCAACAGCTATGCTACGTCACGCCAAGTGGTGGGGTTTGAAACAGAAGCAATCTGTTTATTTGAAACAGTTTCTCTCAGCGTTCCTGTTTCATTAAGCAGAAACAGCTTCCTCCAACTGCTATGCTACGTCACGCCTAGTGGTGGGGTTTGAAACAGAAGCAATCTGTTTATTTGAAACAGTTTCTCTCAGTGTTCCTGTTTTATTAAGCAGAAACTGCTTCCTCCATCAGCTATGCTACGTCATGCCTAGTGGTGGGGTTTGAAACAGAAGCAATCTGTTTATTTGAAACAGTTTCTCTCAGTGTTCCTGTTTCATTAAGTAGAAACAGCTTCCTCCAGCAGCTATGCTAAGTCACGCCTAGTGGTGGGGTTTGAAACAGAAGCAATCTGTTTATTTGAAACAGTTTCTCTCAGTGTTCCTGTTTCATTATGCAGAAACAGCTTCCTCCAGCAGCTATGCTACGTCACGCCTAGTGGTGGGGTTTGAAACAGAAGCAATCTTTTTATTTGAAACAGTATCTCTCAGTGTTCCTGTTTCATTAAGCAGAAACAGCTTCCTCCTGCAGCTATGCTACGTCACGCCTTGTGGTGGGGTTTGAAACAGAAGCAATCTGTATATTTGAAACAGTTTCTCTCAGTGTTCCTGTTTCATTAAGCAGAAACAGCTTCCTCCAGCAGCTATGCTACGTCACGCCTAGTGGTGGGGTTTGAAACAGAAGCAATCTGTTTATTTGAAACAATTTCTCTCAGTGTTCCTGTTTCATTAAGCAGAAACAGCTTCCTCCAACAGCTATGCTACGTCACGCCTAGTGGTGGGGTTTGAAACAGAAGCAATCTGTTTATTTGAAACAGTTTCTCTCAGTGTTGCTGTTTCATTAAGCAGAAACAGCTTCCTCCAGCAGCTATGCTACGTCACGCCTAGTGGTCGGGTTTGAAACAGTAGCAATCTGTTTATTTGAAACAGTTTCTCTCACTGTTCCTGTTACATTAAGCAGAAACAGCTTCCTCCAGCAGCTATGCTACGTCACGCCTAGTGGTGGGGTTTGAAACAGTAGCAATCTATTTATTTGAGACAGTTTCTCTCAGTGTTCCTGTTTCATTAAGCAGAAACAGCTTCCTCCAGCAGCTATGCTACGTCACGCCAAGTGGTGGGGTTTGAAACAGAAGCAATCTGTTTATTTGAAACAGTTTCTCTCAGTGTTCCTGTTTCATTAAGCAGAAACAGCTTCCTCCAACAGCTATGCTACGTCACGCCAAGTGGTGGGGTTTGAAACAGAAGCAATCTGTTTATTTGAAACAGTTTCTCTCTGTGTTCCTGTTTCATTAAACATAAACAGCTTCCTTCAACAGCTATGCTACGTCACGCCTAGTGGTGGGGTTTGAAACAGAAGCAATCTGTTTATTTGAAACAGTTTCTCTCAGTGTTCCTTTTTCATTAAGCAGAATCAGCTTCCTCCAACAGCTATGCTACGTCACGCCTAGTGGTGGGGTTTGAAACAGAAGCAATCTGTTTATTTGAAACAGTTTCTCTCAGTGTTCCTTTTTCATTAAGCAGAAACAGCTTCCTCCAACAGCTATGCTACGTCACGCCTAGTGGCGGGGTTTGAAACAGAAGCAATCTGTTTATTTGAAACAGTTTCTCTCAGTGTTCTTGTTTCATTAAGCAGAAACAGCTTCCTCCAACTGCTATGCTACGTCACGCCTAGTGGTGGGGTTTGAAACAGAAGCAATCTGTTTATTTGAAACAGTTTCTCTCAGTGTTCCTGTTTCATTAAGCAGAAACAGCTTCCTCCAGCAGCTATGCTACGTCACGCCTAGTGGTGGGGTTTGAAACAGTAGCAATCTGTTTATTTGAAACAGTTTCTCTCAGTGTTCTTGTTTCATTAAGCAGAAACAGCTTCCTCCAGCAGCTATGCTACGTCACGCCTAGTGGTGGGGTTTGAAACAGAAGCAATCTGTTTATTTGAAACAGTTTCTCTCAGTGTTCCTGTTTCATTAAGCAGAAACAGCTTCCTCCAGCAGCTATGCTACGTGTCGCCTAGTGGTGGGGTTTGAAACAGAAGCAATCTGTTTATTTGAAGCAGTTTCTCTCAGTGTTCCTGTTTCATTAAGCAGAAACAGCTTCCTCCAGCAGCTATTCTACGTCACGCCTAGTGGTGGGGTTTGAAACAGAAGCAATCTGTTTATTTGAAACAGTTTCTCTCAGTGTTCCTGTTTTATTAAGCAGAAACAGCTTCCTCCAACAGCTATGCTACGTCATGCCTAGTGTTGGGGTTTGAAACAGAAGCAATCTGTTTATTTGAAACAGTTTCTCTCAGTGTTCCTGTTTCATTAAGCAGAAACAGCTTCCTCCAGCAGCTATGCTACGTCACGCCTAGTGGTGGGGTTCGAAACAGAAGCAATCTGTTTATTTGAAACAGTTTCTCTCAGTGTTCCTTTTTCATTATGCAGAAACAGCTTCCTCCAGCAGCTATGCTATGTCACTCCTTGTGGTGGGGTTTGAAACAGAAGCAATCTGTTTATTTGAAACAGTTTCTCTCAGTGTTCCTGTTTCATTAAGCAGAAACAGCTTCCTCCAACAGCTATGCTACGTCACGCCTAGTGGTGGGGTTTGAAACAGAAGCAATCTGTTTATTTGAAACAGTTTCTCTCAGTGTTGCTGTTTCATTAAGCAGAAACAGCTTCCTCCAGCAGCTATGCTACGTCACGCCTAGTGGTCGGGTTTGAAACAGTAGCAATCTGTTTATTTGAAACAGTTTCTCTCACTGTTCCTGTTACATTAAGCAGAAACAGCTTCCTCCAGCAGCTATGCTACGTCACGCCTAGTGGTGGGGTTTGAAACAGTAGCAATCTATTTATTTGAGACAGTTTCTCTCAGTGTTCCTGTTTCATTAAGCAGAAACAGCTTCCTCCAGCAGCTATGCTACGTCACGCCAAGTGGTGGGGTTTGAAACAGAAGCAATCTGTTTATTTGAAACAGTTTCTCTCAGTGTTCCTGTTTCATTAAGCAGAAACAGCTTCCTCCAACAGCTATGCTACGTCACGCCAAGTGGTGGGGTTTGAAACAGAAGCAATCTGTTTATTTGAAACAGTTTCTCTCTGTGTTCCTGTTTCATTAAACAGAAACAGCTTCCTTCAACAGCTATGCTACGTCACGCCTAGTGGTGGGGTTTGAAACAGAAGCAATCTGTTTATTTGAAACAGTTTCTCTCAGTGTTCCTTTTTCATTAAGCAGAATCAGCTTCCTCCAACAGCTATGCTACGTCACGCCTAGTGGTGGGGTTTGAAACAGAAGCAATCTGTTTATTTGAAACAGTTTCTCTCAGTGTTCCTTTTTCATTAAGCAGAAACAGCTTCCTCCAACAGCTATGCTACGTCACGCCTAGTGGCGGGGTTTGAAACAGAAGCAATCTGTTTATTTGAAACAGTTTCTCTCAGTGTTCTTGTTTCATTAAGCAGAAACAGCTTCCTCCAACTGCTATGCTACGTCACGCCTAGTGGTGGGGTTTGAAACAGAAGCAATCTGTTTATTTGAAACAGTTTCTCTCAGTGTTCCTGTTTCATTAAGCAGAAACAGCTTCCTCCAGCAGCTATGCTACGTCACGCCTAGTGGTGGGGTTTGAAACAGTAGCAATCTGTTTATTTGAAACAGTTTCTCTCAGTGTTCTTGTTTCATTAAGCAGAAACAGCTTCCTCCAGCAGCTATGCTACGTCACGCCTAGTGGTGGGGTTTGAAACAGAAGCAATCTGTTTATTTGAAAAAGTTTCTCTCAGTGTTCCTGTTTCATTAAGCAGAAACAGCTTCCTCCAGCAGCTATGCTACGTGTCGCCTAGTGGTGGGGTTTGAAACAGAAGCAATCTGTTTATTTGAAACAGTTTCTCTCAGTGTTCCTTTTTCATTATGCAGAAACAGCTTCCTCCAACAGCTATGCTACGTCACGCCTAGTGGTGGGGTTTGAGACAGAAGCAATCTGTTTATTTGAAACAGTTTCTCTCAGTGTTCCTGTTTCATTAAGCAGAAACAGCTTCCTCCAGCAGCTATGCTACGTCACGCCTTGTGGTGGGGTTTGAAACAGAAGCAATCTGTTTATTTGAAACAGTTTCTCTCAGTGTTCCTGTTTCATTAAGCAGAAATAGCTTCCTCCAACAGCTATGCTACGTCACGCCTAGTGGTGGGGTTTGAAACAGAAGCAATCTGTTTATTTGAAACAGTTTCTCTCAGTGTTCCTGTTTCATTAAGCAGAAACAGTTTCCTCCAGCAGCTATGCTACGTCACGCCTAGTGGTGGGGTTTGAAACAGAAGCAATCTGTTTATTTGAAACAGTTTCTTTGGGTGTATCTGTTTAGTTAAACGGAAACAGATCCCTTCTACTTCTTCACTGAAACTAACCTATAAACAGCAAGTTGACATTTTTTAACAGTTTGAATCACTCATATCACAATTACCATTTGTTTTTATTTTTTATATTAATAACTTTACTTATTGACTTTCTTAATATGTTATGATTTGCAATAAAACCTGAAAAGTTAATTTGCCCTTTTATCTCCGGAAATTATAAATTAATTAATTTTATTTATTTATTTTCTGACACAAAATTGATATTACAATAACAACGACGCAACGGAGAACAGAATATAAAACATATTTCACGATTTTTTTGTAATGTGAAATTATTAATTTTTAATGTACTCAGTAAATTAATTTAACAAACGTTTTATAGTATAGGCTTTTAAATAATTTATAAAATAATCATTTCTAATTAAATTATGCAGAACAAAAAAAGTAGATGCAAATAAGAGGGAGAAGAGGATCATTTTAACAAATTTCTTAAAGTTTACTTAGGGCGTTTACTCTATTATTAAAATTTAAAAAAAAAAACGTTAATCAATGAGAAGAGAGCCAACTTTTTTTTTCTTTTTTGCTCTCCATAGTTTGAAACAGTTGTATCTGTATTTTAAAGTAGCAGAAACAGTTGCTACTGCTACTCCAAATAAACAGTTTTGCCCATCACTAGGGTAGTTCCAGCGATGGCCGGCCATATTACAACTGTACTCTCAGAAAGCTAATTGGCAGTTGAATTTATCAAGTGAGCAAGTCTGTCAGGTGATTAGTGGTGTGCAGGATAATTTTAAATATATAGATATTTTTAGGGTGTAATGTATCTGGTCTGAAAGCTAAACTAAAGCATTGTGATTTTTTGATATTTTTTTTTTAAATATCAGATATTTTGTCTGATTGTAACTTTTGTAACAGAAAGTAGTATAGATTTTTGTTCAATATTTTTCTGAATATAAATTAATCTGGAAGCCATCAATAAAACACTCTAGGTTCGGTAGAGGTAGTGGGGAGGGGAAGTGATAGGATTTAGGTTGACTACTTATGGTTGACGGGTACCTTGGTTTTGTTGTCATTAATAATCAGGATATTGTTAGCATAAAGTCAAATGATGAAATCATTTTTTACTTCCTTTCTATCTAAATTGTAACCACTGGGCTAAGCAGTTTTAGGAGTTAGAGAACTTTTCCATTAATATAGATTATTCAAAATTTATAATATTAGGGGACTGGAACGCGCATATAGGCGAAAGCAGATCAGTGCAATAACGGACAGCAGAAATTTTAATAATTTAAAGGAAAAAAGAATGTCCAAAGATGAAAAATGTAACGGCGAAGGAATTAAAGTTCTAGATTTTTGTGATAATAATGGCTTGATTTTGTTGAACAAACTGACTAGTGGAGATGGAGAAGGAGAGTTTACATTTATTAGTAGCAGAGGTTGCTCTGTTTTTGATCTATGCGCGGTGAACATTCAATTACTAAAGAAAGTTTTATATTTTAAAGTGGTTGCGCAGCCTTTTTCTCAGCATTTACCAATAGATTTAACATTAAACTTGGGGCCGGTTGTTTGAGAATTTAGATGGATCTTCGGAAGTTTATTCCAAGATAGTTATTAAATATAGCTGTCTTCGAGGGTTTTAACAGTTTTAGAATTAATAAAGTGGTTGTTGAATAAAGCGGTAAAACGATGGATAAGAGCATTGAGGGAGGTTTACAATTGATGTAGATTCCCTTATATTTCCCTTGTGTAGAGGGAAAGGGTGATGTCAGAATTAACCACAATACATCTTTTCTAAAATTCGCGAAACTGTCTGATATCTAATGCGAAACCACTGAAATCCAACTTTTTTCACATTTTCACGGCCCTGCATCTCAGTAGCTATTCGAAATTTTCAAAAATATTACGTACAAAATTTTCAGAAAATTTAACGTTATTTGAAAGTGGAAATTTCAATTTTTTACCTTAAATGCACTGAAAGCGAGTTACTGAGGAAAATCTGAAAAAAGAACTTTTTCTTAGTGGTTTTTCAAGACGGCGAAAAACTCACAAGAAACTTGGACTTTTTACAGGAGGGGCAATACATACAGCATTCCTGAAAATCAAAATTACTCATTTTTTCAAACCAAAATTATATCTCTACTGAGGTAATATGCCAAATGCCGGAGATCTTTTTTTTTTTTTTTTTTTTTTTTTTTTTTTTTTTTTTTTTTTTTTATTCCCCCTTCCTAGCCATTTCTGGCATACGGGGTTCAGGAGCAGTGGGGTAGTGCGCTGGGATAGCGCATGCCACTGCTCCCATAAATCAACACTTTATTATAAAAGTTCTTATTTTACAATTGTGAAAACTTTTAATTGTGGAGAATTTTTTTTTTTTTTTTTTTTTTTTTTTTTCCTGCTTCTGTGATGCAGCCCGGTGCGTGCTTGCGCACCTTAGGGCTGCACCTTATCCTCTGCCGCGCGGCGTGGCCAGCCCTTCCGGCGCTCTGCATCCGTCCGGTTCCAGTCCGGATCCGCCCGGTGCCGTCCAGCCCTCCTGGTCGGCCGCATCCGTCCGGATACTGGTCCAGCCCTCCTGGTCCACTGCATCCGTCCGGATCCCATCTCCTCCAGTCTGCATCCGTTCGGTATCATACCTCTTGAGGATCACCGCCGTCGGGTGGTCTGACCCTTCCCAGGGTGAAGTGCTCAGGGCCGACCACCTCCTTCCACCCGTGCCGGAGATCGGGAGATTGCTAATTTCGAGAGGTATACTTGACCGAATTTAAAACTCTTTGTGCTCAATGGACACAAAATTTGATGCTCTACAACTTTTATTCTATGAGTTTTTCTCTTAGATTACTCATTTTCACGCTGTAGACTCATATATAATACTTTGTCTCTGTTTTTAACAAAATCATTGTTTTTTCACCAAGCTATCGGCCATACCGCTAAGCCAAATTATTATTTTGTGGTACTTAATAGACGCAGGATTTTATGCTCTTTAATTTAATGTAGTGTAATTTTTTTAATAGTTAAGAAATGATAGTTACAGTTTTATAGGTGAAAAACCAAAAAAAGTCCTAAGGTTTCCTGCCATTTTAAAACCTGTTCGCTTTGAGTTGGCAGACAAGTGTAAATTGAATATTGAGGACGGACATTATATGGATTTATGACTAAACTTTTTTTCAAATTAGTCACAAAATTTTGCCTCGGTTCTTGGACTATTACCTGTATGATTAATTATTAATACGAGTTTTTTTTTTTTGTGATTCTGCTTTGAATTTTATATATAATGAATATTATTTAACACCTAATTTTCGGTAGTGATGCCGAACAATGTGAAGTGAGGTGGAGAAGACAAAGAATAAACTTTGATTCTGAAATTGTATTTGAGTTAGGACAAAAGAAAATTCGGTTGTTGGACCACAATTAACAGTTGAAACAACTTTATATGATAGAAACCTTGAGCTCAAAGCAGAAAAGCTGTCTTGTACTTTTTCTCTTGCACAATCTCGCTAACACTCTTAGTCGGGCCTTCTTCATCCTGAAACAGAAACTAATAGTCCTCTTTGTTTGTATTTTCTGTTAGGGAAGCTTGGTTAAACTTGACGATTTTTCATTGGAAAGCTTTAAAGAAATCATAAATTATTTCAATGTAGAAGATGTTAGGAAATTAGAATATTTTTGTTTTAATTATGCATGTGTGTATCACTGTTTCTCTCTGCTATGAAAAAAAAAAATCTGGTTTTAATTTAGATTGAATTTGTTCTATTGTTGAGCTAATCTAAAAAAATATTTTGTGATTCCAAGTTTAATAAAAGTGTATTGCTCGCTTTAATTGAATAAAACACCCACAAATCTTAACAGACTATGAGCCCAGAGCACTTTGTCTAAGAAGATTAGTATAAAAACGGAAAAAAAAAATGAAAAATGGAAGAGAAAATTGCATGGCAGACTTTTTAGACGAGTGTCGTTTTATTGAAAAATTGAGGGATTCAAACACGGATAATTGAAGTGGAAATGATCTTAACTGCTAAAAGATTACACCCAGTAGCAAAAGGAAAGTTGAAGTTAGATCTAACGCAAGGCAAGGTAATAGAAGATTGCAATATCAAGGATCCTAGAATCAAAAAGATTATTATCTCCACGATAGAGAGAAATGTATTTTCTCATATAATTAACCGTGAAAATTCAAAAGAAATGCTAGACAAACTCCAACAAATATATGGAAGAAACACTGAGCAACAAAAATGTTCATGGCTACATGAATTTTTTAATTTCAAATAGACATAACAATACATTAGAAAATGTGGCATTTACATTAAAAAGTTTAAAACAAGACATAAGTGATGAAATGCTAATATCAAAAAGTTTGTCTACCCTGCCAGAAAGATTTAGTTATTTTGAAACAGCATGGGATTCAAGCCCTTCTACAGATAAGACCCTAGTGAACTTAACATCTAGACTGGTAGGAGAAGAAGAAAGGTATGGAGAAAATTAAGAAACAAAAGCCGTGGCCTTCAAAACTTATGAAATAAGATGCTTTAAATGCGGGAAAAAGGGTCATATTGCTAGTAGGTGTAACATAAAAGAAACTTAAATTAAGGTGTTTGATTAGTTCTTTTGTGATATATGTAAAAAGAACAATCACAACTTTGATAATTGTTATTATAGAAATAAAAAAAAAATCCAAAACAAACACCGGTTTGTTTTTCACCTGAAAAACTTGCATTTTTGGCGGATATTAAGAAAGAAAATAATAGCGTGTTTGTTAAGGATGGTGGAGGGGTCAAGGGTTGAGGAGGGGCATTGCTTCACTTAGCCCAGGTAGCCGAGAGATCTATGAAGCTTTTGCAGAGGTCTTAAGGACGTTGCAACCAAGACCGTCCGTGCGCGGGGAAGAGCCACACCCTGCTCGAGGTAACCTTGCTAAAACAAAACACGGTGGATCTAGACTGGGAAGTCGATAAACATCTCCCAATCCAGGCGGAACAGCCTAGGCTTTGGATGAATGGCTGTTGGTTAACAGTCGAACTATGCGGACTCTGGATACCAGGCGACCTACAGTTTAAATTAGCCTTCCTGTGGCATGCGGGACTCTGCCACAGGCGACTGTTACTCCCTAGCTAATCGTGGGAATGGGCACAGATATTTTAAACAATTCAGACGATGTTGAGGAGGAGAAGGGGCTTTCTCCAATTGTGAGTCAGGACTGGCACAATATTTATTGGTCAGCAATGAATCCGCCACTATGGGAGATTCCCCTGTGGAGGAGGACTCGCAACCAAAACCTGAGGAGAGAAGGGTCATTCCATCTCCAACTAACACTTCCGAGACCGGGGAGGATGGTAAGGATGTAGGTCCAACCATCAAGATGGGCGGGTCTTGGAGGAAAAGATATTTCTGACTAAGGAGGAATGGTTACTCCGAGGAAGAGGCTATAACCTAAAGCCTTGACCCAACGGAGAAGAGAACACGGAGAGGCACCGGAAAAAAGAAATATCCAAATAACTAAGGGAAAAAAAAAGGATAAAATCAAAATAATACAGGTGAATTTGCATCATGAGAAAGGCGCATCAGCAAGAACATTTACCAACGATAACATGGACATAGGGCTACTTCAGGAACCCTGGACGATTAGAGATAAGATTAAAGGACTCGTAACTCAAAGGTAAAGTTAAGGACTCGAAGGTAAGTCAGCTCATCTATTGCAGAAATGCTAATGGATCAAGAGCAGCTATCATGATAAATAATAATATAAAAAAAAATAATGTGGGTTTGTTTGTTCGTATTTTATGTGTTGCCAAACCGTTCATCCGATTGCAATGAAACTTCGTAAACTCATTTCTTGTACTTGCGCGATGATTATAGACAGGTTGGGTTTGAAAAAATCGTAATCTAAGTGGTTGAAAAAAAAATTATTTCTAAAGCTTAAGAATTTTTTTTTCGAATAACTCAAAAACTATACATCTTCTGGAAAACAATAGGTACTCATTTGATAGATAATTAAATTCTGTACAAAACAAAAAAAAATCATCTAAGTTGGACCAGTATTAGCAAAAATATCTTACATATAAAAATTAATGTGGGTTTGTTTGTTCGTATTTTATGCACTGCTATACCATTCACCCGATTGCAATGAAACTTCGTCAACTCATTGCTTGCACTTGCGCGAAGATAATAGACCGGGTGGGCTTGAAAAAAATCGTAAATCTAAGTGGTTAATAATTATTTGCGAGAAGCGAAAGAGATTGTTCACGAGCCACCCGATCGCGCGCCTTAGTGTCAGAAGACAAACCTTCCCATGCTACTCTATCTCGACGGACAATACAGGTAGATTTGAATCTTGCTGCATTTCAATATGATGTCAACTACGATTACAGTTTGCAACCCAATTCAAATACTGAAACACATCGATCATACGATGCGCTGCAGTATTCCATAATTTTTGGGAGGGGCAGGACGGATGTCACTTTAATATTATGCAAACTAATCCAATTACAGGTAAGTACAGATTTTTTTTGTTCATTTTATGAGATGAAAAAGTTTAATTGCTTTTCAACTTTCAAACATTCGTAAATTTAATTGACACTTTTCTTATCTTTCGTTTTCTTTTTTATTCTTACAGGTGAGCAACTCAAGAAAAAAGTATCAGCGATAAATTATTATTTAAACCGCATAATGGTACCTCGGAATGGAACAAATCATATTCTGCAATGCCGTCAACTACTTCATCAATACGTCGTAGATATGTATGCCAAAATTGAATCCGAACGTTAGTTATTCATTCGCTTAAATCAAACATCGTTGCTTTCAGAAGATTACATTCATCTACGAGATGCAATTGCAAACGATGGAAAAATTTCCGAAATTGGCAAAAAGGTCTTACTTCCAGCAACATTCACTGGCAGTCCAAGGCATATGCATGAATATGCAAAAGATGCCATGACATATGTGCGTTCATATGGCCGCCCTGATTTTTTCATCACATTTGCATGCAATCCAGCATGGGAAGAGATAAAAGTGCTTCTATTGTCCGGTCAGGTTCCATCCGATCGACACGATTTGACTGCACGAATATTCAAGCAAAAACTGACGATTAATTAATGGACATCGTTGTAAAGAATCCCGTTTATGGTGAAACTCACTGCTGGATGTATTCGATTGAATGGTAGAAGAGAGGACTTCCATATGTTCTTATTCTCATATGGCTCAAAACAAAAATACATACAGCTCAAATTGATGATGTCATTTGTGCAGAAATTCCTAATCCTGAAGAAGATCCACTGCTATTCGATATTGTAACGAAAACCATGATGCATGGACTAGGCGGAGCAATGAATCCACAATCTCCTTTCATGATAGATAACAAATGCACGAAGTATCCCAGAGACTTTGTTGATAAAACAAGTACTGGTGATGACGGATCTCCGAAATACTGACGCCAAAAGCCTGATGATGGAGGTCATATTACTATAATCAGAATGATGTTGACGTTGAAATCGACAACGGATGGATTGTGCCATATTTTCCTTTGTTAGCGAAAACATTCAAAGCTCATATTAACGTCGAATATTGTCATTCCGTCAAATCCATCAACTATATATGCAAATACGTCAACAAAGGCAGTGATCTGGCAGTAGTCAGAATTGATAGACCTGTAGAATGCAAAACATACAGAGAAGCTTGCCAAAAGCTTCATTTGCTCGAAACTGACCAACACTGGGAAACAACATTTACGGACGCATTTGCCAGCTGTCATCCGCGACAAATTCGAACATTATTCGCTATCATTTTGACCACATGTTGGCCATCCAACCCGAAAGATTTGTGGAGAAAATTCAGAGAGGATTTGAGCGAAAAAATTTTGCACCGTGTTCGTACTGTTAGCAATGACAATTCTATTGAGCCTTCGGACAATATTTTCAATCAAACTCTCATCGGAATCGAAGACAAATGCTTAAACATTATCAGTAAACCACTCATTCAACTAGGCATGATCGCACCACAAGGTTCTCTCCTTGATCTTTATGATAACGATTTATTGAGAGAACAGCAGTACAATGCTAATGATTTGCGTGCATTTGTTGAAGCAAACGAATAACTTTTGCTTGCGGAACATAAATTGGCCTACGACACAATTACAAATGCCGTGTCAAAAGGCAGGGGTGGTCTGTTCTTTCTTGATGCGCCTGGTGGCTCTGGAAAAATATTCCTCATCAGTTTACTGTTGGCTCACATTCGATCTCAAAATGGAATTGCTTTGGCTCTTGCTTCATCAGGTATTGCAGCTACATCATTAGATGGTGGACGAACAGCGCATTAGGCGCTAAATTTGCCATTGCATATGCATTTATCTGAAGCTCGAACGTGTAATATTTCAAAAGGATCTGACATGGCTAGATATGGGACGAATGTACCACGGCTCATAAGAAATCGCTTGAAGCACTTGATCGAACTATTAACGATTTACGGTCAAATGCACAACCGTTCGATGGCGCTTTCATACTATTATCTGGCGACTTTCGACAAACTCTTCCAGTGATACTTAAAGCAATACCAGCTGATGAGCTCAATGCTTGCCTCAAAGCATCGCATCTTTTGAGACATTTGCAAAAACTCACATTACCGACAAATATGCGCATACATTTGCAGCGCGATGCGTCGGCAGCCACATTTTCCAAGCATCTATTGAACGTAGGAGAAGGAAAAGAACCAGTTGATGCTACCACAAAATCTATTTCATTTCCATTAAACTTTTGCGTCATCGTGCATCCATCGAACAACTCATTCACGAAATTTTTCCGCAAATTGTTCCCAATTACAAAAATCATAAATGGCTTTGCGAACGTGCTATTTTGGCAGCGAAGAACATCGACGTCAACGTGGTCAACCACGCAATTCAAGAACAAAGTCCAGGCGATTCTATGACTTACTAATGTATTCATTATCGATAAGAAGATAAATATCATTAGTTTTTTTCTATTTATTTCTATTTCCTTTTCATTCTATTATTTTATCATTATTTCTTATTTTTTCTGCAGCAACAATGCGCCGGGTATCACCTAGTTATAATATAAAACATTTTGTGATTACAGAATTCACCACACAAGACATGGTTGCAGTGACATAGAGGTGCCCACGGAAGGGGGAACGAGGGAATAACCTTTGTGTCGGCCTACTTCTCTGGGGACAAAAAGGAGAGTCCTCCTAAAGAGGTTCAAGACTTCATTGACCACCGCAAAAAAAACAACAAGGAATGTATCCTAGGATGTGAAGTAAATGCCCATAACAAAATATGGGGAAGTACGGACACAAACAAAAGAGGTGAGGAACTTTTAAATTACTTAATATCTAATAATATAGATATAGCAAATATAGGAAATAAACCTACATTTATCATTAAAAACAAGCAAGAGGTACTTGATTTAATCTAACCAATCACAAAAGATTGCATTTGCAACTGGCATATTTCTGACGAAGCTTCTCTCTCTGATCATCAGCAGATCAAATTTAACGTAGACGTTGGCAGGAAAATAATACAAAAGGTAAGACTAACTAAACTCAAAGATTGGGAATTATGCAAAGAATTATTATACATAGAACAAGAGAATGATAAAAGCAATCGAAACAACAGATTTTCTGGAAGAGGCAACAACCGAGGTACACAATGCTATCCATAGGTCCTATGAAGATAGTTGCCCTGTTAAGATTAGGAAGAACAAAAGGGATGTACCATGGTGGAATAAAACACTAGAGAACCATGGCAAAAGAGTGAGAAAACTCTTTAACAAAGCAAAGAGTAACGGTAAGTGGAAGGAATATAAACAGGCCCTAACAGAATACAACAAGGAAATCAGAAAATCAAAGAGAAGGATATGGAAAGAATTCTGCGAAGGAATAGAGGATTTCCTCTCCACTGCGCGAATTCTTAAAGTCCTATCAAAAGATCAAACCAATGGTCCTGGTTCACTGTGTAAACCAGATAATACCTGTACGGAAAATCAAGAGGAAACATTAAGAGTCTTACTAAAAATTCACTTTCCTCACTGTATCTTAGGAGAAGAAAAGAATAGTCCTACAAGAAATAGGAACGATCCTCAGATAAATAAATGGGCTTTTAATGAAGCTATCAGCCATCAACCATCTCAGCATTACACTGTCTCGTTAAAAAGATAGAAAACTTTTTTGAGAATAAAGTGTATTTATGGACATAGAGCGTGCCTTTGACAAAACCTCATATGAAACCATAAAAAAAGCTACCAAGAGAACAGAAGCTAGTCAAGCTACTATCTCTTGGATCAAACAAATGCTAATAAATAGAAGCATTACAGCCAAGATAGGAGAAACAAAAGTCAAAATAAAAGCTACAAAAGGATGTCAACAGGGGAGGGGGATGTTGTCACCTCTTCTGTGGACGATTGTTGCTGACAGTCTCCTAAACAAATAACCAATGAAGGTTTTGAAATAATTAGGTATGCTGTTGACCTAGTAATAATCATAAGAGGAAAGTATGAAAAAATATTAAGGGAAAGAATGGAAAAATCCCGGATTATTGCTTGGATATGGTGTCAGGAACAGGGACTAAACATCAGCCCAAGCAAAACAACCATTGTACGATAATCTTTACCAGGAAAAGGACTCTTAACCTAGAGCCATTCATGCTGAAAGGGAAATACATTACAATAACGAATGAAGTTAAATATCTAGAAGTTATCCTGGATCAAAAACTAACATGGAATGCCCAAATAAACAAAATCATAGGAAAAGCAAATGCTTCACTCTGGATCTGCAAAAGTTTATTTGAAAAAAAAATATGGTATTCAACCTAAAATGATAGAATGGCTATATACCAGGGTCGTTCGACCCATGATAACCTATCCATCAGTAATCTGGTGGAAAATAACTAAGGAAAAAACAACACAAATGAAACTGGAGAAAGTTAAGAGGATGGCTTGCCTGGGAATTACAGGAGCAATAGAACCTGTCCCACAGCAGCCATAGAAGTGTCATTGAACATTGCTCCGTTACATATTTGGATTAAAAAAGAGGCACTATCAAGTGCCCTT